>CAUYUJ010013814.1:112500-279961 GCA_963575745.1 Prorocentrum cordatum | reverse complement strand
TCGACAGCCGGCCACCGCGGTGGCCGAGGCCGCCGTCTAATTCTCGGCGGCGGCGCGCGCCTTGAAATGCGGGGGGCGTTGAAACAACCGCGCCGCGGCGCCGGGCTACTGAAGCAAGTGGCGGGGCGCTGAGCAGGCGACGCGCCAAGTCTCTCGGCGCCCCGTCGGGGACAAGGGCCCAGGTCGGCGAAGCCCAAGGGGGCAAGGGCTCGACCGCTGAGCGGCTCGCGAACGACGGGGCGCCCCCCGCCGCCGCAGCCAGGCGCCGATGACGCGCCGCCGCGCGGGCAATCGGGCTGGCAGGAAGCGGGGCCTCCGGCCGCGGTGGGGGCTTGTTGCGGGCACAGGGCGATGTATAAAACAGTCGGCGGTGGAACGCGCGCGGCCGACGCGTCGGCGCCATCGAGCGCGGGGGCGCGCCAGCGAGCGGCACCCCCGCCGCGAAGTTACGGTTGCTGCAGGGCGGCCTCAATAACGGAGAGCGCGACAGGCGTCGGCGCCGCTGCAGCCGCGGGCGCGCCTCGCGCAGGGGGGCCAACGCCCTGGCGAGGCAAGGAAGCGACGCGCCCGATGCAGCGGGGCTGTCAGAGATGGTTTATGTGTCGTTCTGGCATGGGTTCGGACTGCGCGCGCCGCGTAGTCGGACGGCCGCGGGGCCGTCCTGGCGCGGCCGCGACGGCTGGTCGCGCGACAAAGGTCGGTGCGCCAACAAGGCGACAACCGGTCGTGGCAGTGTCGCGGGGTCGTTTGCGGTCGCGCGTCGTCGCGGCGGCGTGGGGGGCGGCGTCGAGCGCAACCTGCTCGAGGCCGACGTCGCCGTTGACATCCCCGTCGCCGCCCGCCCGCGAGCGGCGCCCCTGCCGCGGCGACGCCGTGGCAGAAGCGTCTGCTGTGGGGTCGGATTGCGGGCGGTCGGACCGTGGAGTCGGCCGGTTATGGGGTCGGACTGTGGAGTCGGGCTGCTGCGGAGTCGAACTGTGCGCGCGCTGTGTAGTCGGCCTGTGGAGTCTGCCGGCCGCGGAATCGCCCTGGCGCGGCCGCGACGGCTGGTCGCGCGACTGAGTTCGGTGCGCCAACGGCGCGGCCGCTGGCCGTTGCAGCGTCGCGGGGCCGTTCGCGGAGATGCATCCTCGCGGCGGCGCGGGGGGGCGGCGTCGAGCGCAACCTGCTCGCGGCCGACGTCGTCGCTAGCATCCCCGTCGCCGTCGTTCTCATCGCCTTCCCTCCTCCGCGCGGGCCCGGGCGTGAATGGGCGCGGGGGGGGGGGGCAGGGGGCGCGGCCAGGCGCCTCGGGGGCGGCAGGGCTGGAACTCGAGGCGGTCGGGCAGGCGTCAGCGGGAAGGCTGCCGAAGACTTTGCGGGGCGTGCCGCGGCTGGCCAGAACGCCGCGCCAGTTGTTGCGCGCTGCAAAATGCACACAACGCATGCGTCGGAGGTCCGCTCAGCGGACACGCAGGGCGTTTGCTGGCGATCCCGCGGGGGGTCCGCTTCGCCTTCAGCAGCGCCGCTGTCCTCAGCCGCTCGCCCCTCGATGGCAAAGTCGCTTTGGCTTGTGCCCCTCCACTGTCAGGCGTCAGCTCTTTTGTCCAGTCTGCCCATGAGAGTGGGGGAAGTCTATCGTCTGCCGCAGCCGACAATATGGTTTCCCGGTCAAGCTGGCGCAGGCCGGGGGGGGTATGCAGCAGCATCGCGCGGAATCAGCTTGCCCTAACAGTTAACGTCCAATTGGAGCTGCAAAGTAGAGGCGTACAGTTCGGTCTCATTTCGAAACCAAGCGTTCACCCCACGACGGAAGCTCTCGCTCTGAGCAGCCCCGGCGTTCAGTCGCGAACGGATAGAGCTCGGCGCAGCGTGTCTGCACCTCTGGTTGTTCAAATGCCACTCGGCCCGAGTGGCGGCGGCAGCGCGCCGTGTCATTTTCGCCAGCGCCTGGGAATTCACGCGGGTCTCGCGCTCGACCTCCGCCCGGAACAACGCGGTCAAAGATGCGAGGGCTGGAAGCGCGTCACGAACGGCTCATTCGGGTCGATGCTGGCGTGAAATCGCTGCGCCTCGGGCATGGGAAGCGTTCAGAATTTTACGCGGGCCCGTGCGCGCGCCTCTGGATCGGCCAGCTGTGCGCCCCCATCAACGCAGTGCGGGCGCCCCCAAGACCCTGCGTTGAAAAACGTGTCCATCTCGTATTCTGAGGTGCTGCGAACCAGTTGCCCGCTTGCGGTAGCGCGCCTGGAGATGCACGATCACCCAGTGCACTGAGTCCAGGCAGAGGGACGTTAATTCAGGGAGCACCTTCCACAAGGTCGTGAACATCATATTCGAAGGGTCATCTGAAAAGATTGCGACCACTTGCTCGCGATAGTCCTGGGAGAAGTGGCCGGTCAAAGCGTCGCCAACGCGGTTGGTCGCCTCGCTCCGGAGTAACCGCGCCCCGAGCACTGCGCCCGTGCGACCTCTCGCAGTCAGGGCCGACCGCGTGGCTTCCTCCTCTGGCAGCGCAGCGGCTTCTTTCTTCGCGCGGCTTGCCCTGTAATTGGCTTGGCCCTTCAGGGATTTTGCGATCCGCGCCGTGGCGTCGATGGGCATGTGCGTGAACTCACTGTGCTCGCAGCGTTGCGTGATGAGCCTCTCCTAAGAGCCTTGCGCGCACGGGGGCGCCGCGATGTCCTCCAGGACAGCTGCCGTCGTCTTTGGGCGTCTTGGGGAGAGATGCCAGAGGAGGTTGTGGCCGCGGACGCGCGCCTGGACCAACCTGTCGCGGATGGGGCGCGAGCGGCCATGGTCCGTCAGGGAAAAGTCCTAGAATAAGTTAGCGAAGCCCCGCGTGTAGTATACGTTCCCCGCCCGTCGCGCGCCCCGCCGAGGGTCTTCGCCTCGGGCGTAGAAGAAGGTCGGCCCAGTGCTGTCCAATAGGAAACAGAAATCTCTGTCAGTCGCCCTGTCGGTCCGCGTTGCCAGCCCGCCCTGGCACGCACTTGGACAGGTCAGCGCTGTGGTCGTCCAGCTCCTTGGGCCAGCGGTGCTTGCCAAGGTGGTCTTTCGGCCGCTTGCGCAGGGCGCTCACGCCGTGGTCACCGACAGCCTGCCTCGAACGCAACGGGCATCTCATCGAAGAGGCGGCGTCGCACGCGCGCGCGCACGGCGGCCGCGCCGAGATTTCCCTAGTCAGGGAGGAACTGCTCGGTGACATGCCGGATCTCATCAGGCAAATTCTTGGACTGCGCCTCGCGCGCGTGCACCGCTGCCTCGTCGTTCTCGTTGGCCACGTCAGGGCAAACGATCCAACCCGCTATCGGCTGACCCTCTTCAGACAAATTACACACCGCAGCGCCCTGCGACGCAACGGCGTCGCAGTCGGCATAGCGCTAGTCAGCTTGGTGGCCCGCGCCCCCCGCGCGAAGATCGAGCAGTCGAACTTGGCGCGGAGGCGTGGCGACATTGGGGTGCACCTCGAAGATGAGAATCATCTCCCTGTCCAAGCTGCTGGCAACACGCTCCCGGTGGGAACCGAAAATAAAATGGGCATGTTTCAGCGGCGCTGACGCTCGCAGTGAATTTTTCTCGCGATGACTTTGCGACGACAGGAAGGGGGGGGTCGCTGCGGCCCGCCCTTGAAGACGTCGTGAGTCATCTGGAAGCTCTTGTCTGCATCAGTGATGACGACGTCGCCCGCAGTTACCTGCGTCGCCATGCCATGAGGCATTCCCGACGTCTCGCAGTGCGTCTGGCACGGCGAGGCGCAGTCCCAGATGAAAGTGTTCAGCGAATATGCGATAAGACCGCGACTTTGTAGTCGCCGCGTCTTCGCTGGCCTCCGACGGCGTGTCCAACGATTCCAGGAAGGCCTGGGCGGCGTCGGCGCCGATGGAGAAGCGCGCCAAACAAAGCCCAATGCAGCTGCCAATCTTGTAAAATATGATCGTGGAGACGAGGTGCATCGCCCGCATTGCCACTGGAAATGCAGCCTTGGAAATATCGATGATTTTTGACTGCGAATTCGACGTGATACCCAGTCGCATCCTGCACTTATTGTTCGCACCCCCTCAAGAAAACCTCAGCGTCGGAAGTGCCGCTGGCGTACTTGTCTGGGGAAGTTGCGTGCACGATGGAGCTCATCGTGGCTCGCTCCACGCGGACTCTGTCGTAGAGCAAAGACATGTGGCCTTTGTTGTGCTATAGGAGGTTTTCAATGCTATTCTCCAAGATGTAGTCTTCGCACCCCATCCACACATGAGAAGCCACGCTCCTGTGTGGGTTCTTGACGTCGGCGTCGCCCTTCACTTGTTCGATGATGCTGGGCAGGGCTGGTGCTGCTAGGCTTCGCCACCACTCCCCGACCTGCTCATGTCTTTGCAGGTATCCATTGGTATTGAAGCTCGGCGGAATCTCCCCGCTTTCGAAGACCTGATTGAAGATCTCTTTGCCCACTGCTTCCGGGACCCCCAGCGATCCTGTGCAAATGCGGGCGCGGTCGCGTTGCAATTCTTTCAGGTGGTCTACCTCTGGCGCCCACGTCGCGCTGTCCGCGAGACCCAAACGTTTGATAATCTGAGGGATTACGCAGAGCTTCGCGCTCTTCATGTCCACGTCGAGATTCTGCGGTAGCGCCGCCGCCGGCATGAGTCGCTGCATTTGCTGTGCCGCCGTGCCAGTGGCTCGCTTCCTAGATCTCCATTCGCGAGTTAGTCTGTACTTGACCGTTTGCTTGTGCATGCCAGCGTCGGAGCGCTTCTCTGCCAACCTTCTCCGCTTTGCTGGGGAGCCCCCCTGCGATTCCCGTGTTCGCGGCTCAGCCTCGCCATGCGCCCCCTCAGGGAACAAAACTTGAGAAACGTAGCGGATGTGGCGCTCGAGTTCGCTATATTCCTCGAGCTGATCTTGGAAGTGGTGCATAACGGCGAGGTCCTCGGTTTTCCCTGGGCCACCTCTGGCGGGTTTCGTCCCCATGCGCTCTGGTGCACCGATGCAACGAATAAAACGAATAGAACAAATAAACCACATAAACAAATAAGAATAAATTAAGCGAATCAAGCGAATAAAACTGATAACACTAATAAAACGAATAAGACCAATACAACGAATAAAATTAGTAAAACAAGTAAAACCAATAAAGCGAATACAATGAGCACACATAATACAACGAATAAGCATATTAAAACGAATTAAACGAGTAATAACATCAAATTATATATATATATATATATATATATGGGTATGGGGTCCCAGGCCCTCCAAAGTGCACTGATTTATCTTCCGGCCGTTGCGGGCCCGGCGGGGGGCGCCAAAAAACGTAAAGGTGGCCGAGAAACGTCCAAGAGAGCGCCAAGATGGCCCAAGAGCGTTCCAAGAGAGCCCAAGGCCGCACAAAAGCATTTCAAAATTGGTCCAACATGGCTTGAAGACAGTCAAAGAGGGCTTCAAGACGGCCAATATGCTCTCAAAAGGACTCCCACGAGGCACTCAGGAGGCGAAACAAGTAGGTGTTTCTATGATGTTTGAAGGTTTTTCGTGTTCTCGCTGTTTCGTGCTTCCGACGGTCCAAGACAGCCCACGAGGCCCCAGAAATCAGTTCAACGGCCCAAGATGCAACCAAAGAGGGCGCCACGACGGCGCAAGAGAGCCCCTAAGACGGCCCACGAACGCCCCAAGACGGCCCACGAGGCGCCCAAAATCGCCCAAGACCCCAAGAGGCCCCCAACAGAGCCCTAGAGGCCCCAGGGCCCACGAGGCCCCAAAGGGGCCCAAAAAGGCGCCCCACGAGCATCCCAAATGGCCCCCAAGAGGCCTCCAACATTGCCGTCAGGTGGCCCCCGGGAAGCCTCCCACGAATCCCAAACGAACTTCCAAGGGGCCTCTAACCCACAACCCAGGCACGGTGGCGGGATGGGCCGAAGGCCACTATCGAGAACATGAACCGAGAATCCAAAATCCTCGCCCCAGGAGACCCCCAGGAGGGGCCAAGAGATCCCCAAGAAGCGTGGCGACAGATCACCAGTCGACCTGTCGATGAGAGCGGAGGAGGAGGCATGAGGAAGAAGCGGGAGGAAACAGATAATCATGACGTCATAATTCATGACCGCCTTGTTGTCTCAATGCGGTCAGCACTCGACTAGCTAGAACCTAAGCGCGCGAAGCGCACGCGATGGTTCTAGTATACATTTGTATATATGTATATGTGTTTATATGTATATATATATATATATATATATACATATGTATATGTATATCTATATATGCATATGTATATATGTAAATATATGTATTCACACACGTATGTGTACACATATGCCCCTTCCGCCCAGGAGCAACAGATCCTGCGGCTCGGCGAGCTCGACTGCGCCGCTGGCCGGCCAGGGCTGGCTGCGTGGGTTCTGGAGGACGTGACTCCCCATGGGGGAAGACGGGAGTGGGAACTGGGAGGACGGGGGTGGAGGAGGAGGAGGAGGAGGACGACCAGTGCAAACCCAAGAGTCATCAACGATGTTGGATTAAACCCTCCCTCCAAGCTCCCTCTTCATAGGCCCCATGCCAGGGTTCATTTCCACTGAGGGAACTGTTCCGTTGGAAGACGACCGTTTGAAGACCCTGATGCATGCAAAAACGTCGTTCTCGGGATTCCCACGCCACGGATCAACCTGACTGTTGCGTCTTGACGACCCTGAGCCGTACCAGAACGCCATTATTGGGACTTCAACGCGCGAATCAACACAATTGTTGCGCCCTTATAATCTTGAATCTTTCCCAAACGCAATTTCTGGTACGCTGATCATGGGAATCCGTGAAACCCTTGCAATGTTTTAAAACGAATGTGCCGGCGCTAAGGCGAGAGCCACATTTTGAAAAGGAGCCGCCCTCAATCCGTGAAACACCTGCAATGTTTTCAAACGAATGTACGCGGAGCTGAGGCGAGAGCCACATTTGGAAAAGGAGCCGCCCTCGACCCGTGAAATTCGTGAAACTCTTGCAGTGTTTTATAACGAGTGTGCGCGGCGCTAACGCGAGAGCCACATTTTGAAAACCACCCGCCCTCAATCCGTGAAGCTCAAACGAATGTGCGTGGCGCAAAGGCGAGATTCACATGTTGAAAACCACCCGCCCTCCATTTGTGAAACTGTTGTCAATGTTTGAGCTTCAGGGTCATAAACGGCGAGGAAGTCTCAGGCGAAACGCCCGGACCGCCCTAAAAACTTGCCTCGGGGTTCGACAGGGAAAAGTTAGTCATAAGGAGAAAGAATGGAGGAGGAGGCGGATACATTACAATGCGGCCGCCACGAGCGTGCGCCACGCTGCCCAACATCCCGTACTCGCACCCCCCTCGTTCATCATCAGGTGTCGCTCCCCCCCGCGTCTTGTCGGCCTTTCTCGCCTTTACCCGTATCTACATATTCCACGAAGAATACTTGCGTGCCGGTGGCCCCTGGAGCAGTGCTCCAGGGGTCACGTGGCCCTAGTTTGATCAACCCCCTTCAGGGCCGACCGGCCCCAAGGGGTGGTAGGCGACGTTCAGGAGAGCATTCATGCCACAAGGTGCCAGGTGCCAGGAGGCGGATAGATAGCAGATGGAGGATGAGGAGGAGAATTAGGACAAGAAGCAGGGCCATGGCGAGCAGGGAGATTGGGGCGAGTAGGTGGAGGAACAGAGCAAACTCATAATGCTTCAACTACAATGCAACATCCCCTCTTGCCTCAAGCCCCTCGGTCCCCCTACAACGAGTCTTTTCGATGTCGAAAAGCGCCCGGTTTAAGGCGAGCGCCCTGTATATGGCCCATCGAGGCGAGAGCCGCGGTTTGAAATAAGTCCGCCCTCCATCTTTCAAGCCAATAGAAACGAGAAGCTGTAGAGCCATGATGTTCCAGTAAGTGCGCAGCTGGAGCCCAGTTTTGAAACGGAGTTGTTCTCAAGTCGCTACGCGCGCTAAACAAGATCTGGTATGATATCCTGAGGAAGTCTGAAGCGGGAGCCCCGTTTCCAAAAGGAGCCGGCATCCACCCGTGCATTTTTGTCATTAATGTATGATTTTGACTGTAAAAGTCAAGGAAGTCTTCAGCGAGAACCCGGTTTTCAAAAGAAACCGCCGTCCATTCGTGTTAGGTAGTTGTTCAAATCTAGTCCTTGAAGGTAAATGAGCGCGGCATTGAGGCGAGAACCGCGTTTTGAGAACATGCCGCGCAGTATGTTGTTTCTGACGAGCGCGCCGCGCCAAGGTGACAGCTGCAACTAAAAAATGAATCGCCTCTTATTTTTTATTGTTTGAAAGCTTCAGACGAGCGCGCGCGGTGCTAAGGCGATAACCGCATTTCAAAAACCACTCGCGCTCCATCCGTGTGATTCTGGGAAGCTTTTCAGACGATTGTGCGCGGCGCAAGGGAGAGCCACGCTTTGAACGCATTCGCCCTTCATCCGTGCAGCATTACATGTTCAAGCTGCAGGACCATACGCAGCGAGGACGTCTCACGCGAAACGCCCCGCCCGCCCTGCCAACACGAACTTATGGGTGCGTCGAGGACGGGCTGCTCACAAGGTTGAGGGATGGAGCAGCAACGGCAGGTGCAGTGAATGTCGCCGTGGCCGACATCGAACTGCTGGCGCTGGGCCGCGAGCCGACCGCCAAAGAGGCGGGTCCTGTATGGCCGCGTCGCGGGCTCTATTTGGTTCATTAGTGTTGCGTTCAAGCGGGATCGTTCTTTCTTCCGTCGGGTCGCAGCGGGAGCAGCAGGAGGGATGATGCAGCAGCAGCAGCAGCAAGCCCCGCGCCGAGAGGAGATGGGCCGCGAGCTGGCCGAGGCCACTCGGGACCGGCGGCGGCGTGACCCCCACCCACCCTGTGCGGAAGGAACTGGAAGACGAGGAGGCTGCAAGCCGATGGTCCTTCTTGCGATGGCGATTGGGCGGAGGGCAGGACGATCGAGTTTTCATGGCCGAGGTTTCTGGATGCCTTCAGCATTGTTTGAGGCCTCCAAAGATTCCCGGGTAGGAATGGCGGTGAGGAAGAAAACATTGCATAAGCATACATTTCTGGCGCCCCGCGCGGACCGTCAAAGTTTATGTGTATGCCGTTTCTTGTTCATCTAATACGGTGGCGATGTCGATTGCGAAGGAGGAGGAGGAGAAATTTTAAATGAGGTGGAAGAGCCAGAAGCGGATGAGCCGCAGAAGGCGGAGTCGGTGGAAACGGAAAAGGAAAAGACGGAGAATGAAGCGGGGGAGGGTGACGAGGAGGAGTAGGAGAATGAGGGGGAGGCGGAGGAGAAGGAGGAGGACGAGGAATCGCGATGGGATTCGGAACTGTTGCGAAGCAACCTCCACCGACAGAAGATTTAGTACGCTTTTTGTTTGGCCTCGGGCCTCTGAGAAACCGTCGAGGTGTTCCCGCCAATTGCGGGCGATGCGAGCAGGCTTCCGTTCTTGAGCCAACACGCGCAATTGATCCTTGCCAAAGCAGACCCCCCCCTGCAGATCCTAGCGTTGACAGAACAGGAGCGCACAGCCGAATAAGATTCGTGTACCCACCCCGCAGCTAAGTTGACCCGCTACCCCTGTCGGAGGCCGAGGGGGATCGCTCGAGATTTGGAACGGGGCCTCGCACACGCTCGAGAGCCAAAGGGTCCGCCTCCCTTTGTTAAGAAAAGCACGTAGTACACGTTCGACCCTCAGCGTCGAATAGTGTGGGCTTGATTGCAGAAGCCGCAGCAGAAGCAGCATGCGGAGGTTTGGGGGATGAACGGGGGGCAGGGAGCAAGCGTGATCAGCAGCAGGTGGCGGAAGACGATCAGGCTGATTGTTGGTAGCTGCCAGGGCATCGAGAATGGCCCTCATTACACCCATCAGAAAGTTGGAAAAACAGCAACGTTCACGGACTCCGGATTTCGCTTAAGAAAACCCAGAAGTTGGACGTTACTCTGGGCGTTTTCTTGGAGCTTCTTTGTTCGTAGAGTTTTCGTGTTCACTGACTTGGACTATTGTCTAAGGAAGCGCGCTGAGTGAAGCATATCTTCTCGGCGTCGAGGTTCATTATTTCTCTGCAGGGGAGTAGAAGTTTCCTCAGCCAACTTGTGTTTCGATCGATCCCTGCAAGTCTCACTTTCTGCCCTTCCTGCACGCGATGCTGCACAGCGGTGGCGCCCGCGACGACGTCAGCAACAGCGCTGGCCGCAATGATATTCGGAGGAATTTCACGAGAGAGATGCTCGGAGGGTTCGAGATGGGAAAGAGTTTTGATAACAGGTATCTGATACGCCGGGCCAGATTCCAACAGCGTGCCGATCTCTCGCCAGATCGGGGCCAGTGCTCCAGCAGAGTTCAGGTAACGCTTCTCCCACCTGCCCTTCACCACCGCCTCGTTATCCGAAACGTAATTCGCCACTCCCACGGAGAATCCAATAGATACTTCAAGAGCACACAATTCACCGAGAGCCACTGTCTGCTCTTCGCTTGCGGGGGTACACAGAAGTCTCGGCCCAGAACTGGAGGATCGAATGTTCAGACGGAGACTGCTGATAGTCCAACTTTCATAAGCTTGGGGTCACGGGAGTCGGGCCCCGCCAGAAGCGTCCCCGAAAACTAAAAGTGGGGTGCGCCAGGAACCCTCCCCGAGACACCCTGGCACGAGCGAGCACTCAGGAGACTCCAGGAGGTTCCAAGCTTCGACCTGAACATGAGGATCCACTCGAGTCCACCCAACAGGTATGATCCCACGATGCCAGAAAAAGGGGGTCTCATCTCCCTGCGCGACGGCCTGAGCACAAACAAAGCACATGTCGGAATTTAGAGCCTGTTTTTTTTTATTCCGGGCCCTGTGTACACCATAATGCCTGCGTGCACCACAGCGCCTGTGTACACCACACCGCCTATGTACACCACAGCGGCCGCGTGCAACACAGCGCCAGTGTGTGCCACAGTGCCTACGTGCACCACAGCGCTTGTATACACCACATCGCCTGCGTACACCGCATCAGCCGTGTGCAACACAGCACGAGTGTACACCACAGTGCCCGCGTGCACCACAGCGCCTGTGTACACCACGGTGCCTGTCCTGTGTACACCACAGCAACCGTGTGCAACAGAGCACCATTGTTGCATTTAGAATGTTAGAGGGAATCCTTGTGACAAAGTGGAACGCCTGTGGATATCACAGAATTTTTTTTATATATAGGATCTGAAAAGGAGTCCTTATGGAAAAAGGAGCGCCGCGGGAATCTACGAGTCCCCCCGAGTCCTCCCGCATCATCCTGACTCCTCCCATCTGCGTCCACAGGCTCCCGCTGAATTGGTTGTCCGAGAACCATGTGGACTGATTCAATCGACCATTTTGCGGTGCACACTTAGAGGCGCACGTGCGCTGTAGCACCGACCCGCACGACGGGGGAAGGATGAGGGAGGAGGACGAAGAAGAGGAGGAGGAGGTGGTGGAGGCGGAGGAGGACAAGGGGGAGAAGGAGGGGAAGGAGGATGAAGAAGAGGAGGAGGAGGGAGGAGGGACAAACATCGCATTTTATTATCAGCACTTCCCTGGCGTGGTGTTTGGTTGTCCGCAGCAGATCCTCGCCGACATGCTCCTTCTACCTGTTCTGTGCACGCAAGGATTGTGGTGTACACCAGCGCTGCGTTATATGCAGGTGCTGTGGTGTACACAGGCGCTGTGGTGTGCACAGGCGCTGCGGTGCACGCAAGCATTGTGGTGTACACATGCGCTGTGTTGCACATGGTTGCTGCGGTCTACACAGACGATGCGGTGTACACAGGCGCTGTGGTGCACGCAAGCATTGTGGTGTTCACAGGCGCTGCGTTGCGCACGGCTGTTGCGGTGTATACAGGCGCTGCGGCGTACACGCGCGCTGTGGTGCACGCGAGCAGTGTGGTGGACACAGGCGCTGTGGTGCAGACCGCCACCTACGTGCTGCTCCTGTTTGGCCTCGGTCATCCTTAGGCATTCTCGGACGCCGCCGGCGCGGAACGTGACGTCATCCAGGGGGGTGGGCGGGGGAGGGGCGGGGCCGATGACGGCCGCTATTCTGGAAAATAAAAGAAAAACAGGCTCCTGAATCTGCCGCATGCCCCGAACTGGCTTGGCACAGCCAGCGACGATGCAGGGGGGGTCGCGGGGCCCTGGGCCGCACCTGGGACAATGGTCACATCCAGCAGTGCCAACGTCCTTCTTCCAAGCCTGCGACCAAGACCCCCTCTACAGCAATATTGTGAAGGACCTCGGCCAACTCTTCACCCCCCGTTCTAACCTCTTGAAGCCTCTCCTCGAGGCCCTCGCCGCAGTAGTGTTTGGCTGCCTCGCGCCACTACGGACGAGAGCTGGCATGTACAAAATCATCGAGGAGACCCTTTGTCGGGGAGACATATGACTTGATTACGCCGGAATTGGGGTTGGCGCCGTTTTTTGACAAGCCCATCTTGGATTTTGACGGTCCAGTTTTCGTGGGATGTTTGCAGCGGGAACTCGCGTCAAATTTCAGATAGGGTCTCGTCATTTTCATGATGGTCCCATCAGGCCAACCCGAGTCCCCCGAACCCGAGTCTTACGTCTCCCCGACGTTGGTCTGATCCATGCTGACAAGATCGCTTACGGAAATCCGATCAACATCAGCCCTACCGTTCGTGTGTGGCACATACCACGTGGCAGGTGCTGTCGGCGTACAGCCGACCCCGAGGATATGGGCAATGGTTGTAGACAGAAGACCGCGGATGTGCAGAAAACGAAGCAACCGAGACAATTGCTTAAACTGCTCAAAACTGTGGGCCGCGCTTGGCGGATACCTTGTCTAATGTGTGGTGTGGCTCGTGGGTCCATGTGCGCAGCCATTCCCTGAGGCCAGAGACTGGGAGGCTGATCCCAGGATCGTACTCTTGAGTGTGGAGGTCTTATAAGGCAGACAGACACTACCCCTTCTTGGCAGCCCCCGAGACATGGTGGACAGCTAAGCCCCAGCACAACCACACAGTGACATTAACATGTGTAGACCCCGGCTGGAGCTCAGCCAACCCCACCCGATTCGTGACCATGTGCCTCTAGGATGCTATAGCGAACCCACCTAATTTGGCATGTTGCGAGGCCCCCTTGATGACCTTCTGATACCTGGTGGCCCGAGCAGGCCGTTTCCCCATGCCCTGGTTGACTCCGAGGTAGTCTACTTGCAAGACGGGTTGGACCTGAACTCCCCAAAGCCGTCAATGTTTCGAAGTTTGCTTGCCACGTGGTGCGAGTAACGAAGTCTGTATTGCATTATTGTAGTGGCCTTCGGCCAGTGCCGCCGATCCGGGTCGCTCGATGTTATTCTCCAGACGCAGACATTATGGGCGCACACTCAAACGCACACACACACAGTCACACCACCTAATCCGCGCCGGAGACATGCACACACACACACACACACACACACACACACACACACACACACACGCACGCACTCACACACACACCACCACACACACACACACATACCAGTTAGGAAGCGCACGCGCGCGCACGCCGAGCGGATACACATATTACGCGGACACTTCACGCACGCACACGACCAAATGCACATGGAGGCGAGCCTATCGGCGCAAGGACGCCCTCTTGGGGCGTTTTTTGAGCCATCTTAGGAGCCTGTCAGGGCGTCGTGGGGGCTTCTTGGGGGCTTTTGGGGGCCCTCTTGGGGGCTCTTGGAGCCTCCTGGGGGCCTCATGGGCTGGAAGGCTAGATTTTGTCCGCTTTTCGTCCCTCTTTTGGGTCCTCTTGGGGCCGTCTTGGAAGCCTCTTGGGCCGTCTTGGGCGGCTCTTGGGCCGCCTTGGGGCCCTCTTGGGCCGTCTTGGGACTGTCTGGGGGCCTCCTGGGCCGTCTTCGAGCGGTCTTGGGGGCCTCTTGGGCCGTCTTGGAGCGTCGGAAAGCCGAAAAAAGCGACAACCCCAAAAACATTGAAAACAAAACAATGGAAATCAACGATTTTTGCCTCTGGGGGCCATCGTGGGAGGCCTCTTGGAGGCCTCTTCAGACGTCTTGGAAGGCTCTTGGGCCGTCTTGGGGCCATCTTGGGCGTGTTCGGGCGATCTTTCGGGGTCTCGGGACTTCTTTAGACAGTCCTCAGAGATTTTTGCGGCCGCGGCCACCCTTTCAGCGCATCCTCGAGATTAGAGCCTTCTGTAAAAGCAGCGCCCCGCGACCGCCGGAAAACTCGTACACCCCCCCCCACCCCCCTTCCCCGGCAGAGCCACCCCGGCAACCCCCCCAGAGGCTGAGGCTCAGCCATGCTCAGCCTCGAGGCTGTAGCTGAGACTCCTTGAAACTCACACGCCAGATCGGCGGATTTGCCGCCATCGCGAGCTCGTGCTCTTTGAACAAGTTGTCGGCTGAGGACGCGCTGGAAACAAGCTCGTCCTGGTAAGACTTGATGCTTCGAACCGATGAACAACGTGTGAAGATCGTGTATCCAAATGCGCTTGCTCATGCACGGGTTGACGACCATCATCTTAATAATCCTCATCAAAATACGTCATACATCAAGCAATTTCGGTACTGTCCCTCAAACCTTGAACCATGCTTCAAGCAGGTTGGAAACATTCCGAGTACGTTCCAATTTGGGAAAGAAGCCGAGGCGCTTTCAGTTCTAAAGGCAGCATGTTGGGAGACTTGCTTAGACGAAGACGGGCGGTGGCCAGGCGAGGCCACTGGACGTGAGCATAGAAGCTCTGGATGTCCAAAGCCGTAGACCCCACCTTGGCCCCCATGCGGACGGCAAATTCGTTTTCTAGAACACGAACATCAGGTCCTCTCAGCGCAATGTTACCTGCCACTGATGCGTCCCACGAAGTAATCGTTTCGGTCGTCCAGACCCGACGAGCATGAGGGCAAGGCAAGGGCGGAGGCGGCAGCGGCGGCGAAGCGGGGCAAGTGCGCGCGCGCGCGGTCGTCCGCCAGAGGCACTGGGCGCGGCCGCGCGCTCGCCCGCGGGCTTCGCGCCGCTGCCGCAGTGCTTCGAGCTCCTTGGCGCGGACTTCACGCTGGAGGACGCCCTCGCAGGGCACGAGCGTCGGAGGGGGAACGGGTACTCGTGCCGCTGGTTCGCTTCGGAGTTTTGGTCGGAACGCACCCCGTGAGAGGTCCGGGGAGTAGCGGTCTCGGTATTTGTTGGTCGCTTTAAAGCGGAGCCCCAGGAGGGTCCCCCAGGAGTGCCCCGAAGCAGTTCTCCTCTGGGACGCCTCATCCTTCAGGAAGAGGTGCTTCAGGAAGGACTTAGCCCTCGAGGGGTGGCAGAAGCGGGCGGAAGCAAAAGATGGGCCCCAGAGAGACGTGGACATCTCCAAGTTTTTGTAGCGGTCCAGGACGTTCAAGCAGAACCCCAGGTGGGCTCTAGGATGGCTCAGGAGGGGCCCAGGAGGGTTCCCCCAAGGCCCCAGGGCCCCACGTATGCGCCTCCCTCTTCCTCCTCCTCCTCCTCCTCCTCCTCCTCCTCCTTCTCCCTTCACCGCTTCACCTTATGAGTGAGTCCTCGCTGTTGCACCTCCACACGTGTCGGAAGGGCGGGCCTGGCGTTTCGCTTGAGATTCCGAGGCCATGTATTACAAGGAAACTGGAACGTGCAAGAATTTCACGGATGGGCCGGGGTGTTTTCACACTGTGGCTCTCGCCGTGGTGCCGCGCGCATTCGCTGTAAGATTCTGCGGCGGTTTCAAGGACGGATGTGGGGGCCTTTTCAACATGTGGTTCTCGCATGTGCGCGCCGCACACATTATCGCTTAAAGCTTGCAACAGTTTCAAGGATGGGGTACTGGTGTTTTTTGCATGTGCTTCTTAACATGCTCCAGCAGTTTCACGGACGGAGGCCAGTTTTTTGCAACATGTAGTTCTCACCTTGGCGCCGCGCACGTTCGTCGTACAAGTTGTCAGTGGTTTCAAGGATTGAAGGGGCTTGTTTTAAACCCGGGGCTCCCGCCACATCGTTGAGCACATGTGATTCAAACGTGCTTACAAGGTAACAGCTTCAGGGATGGGCGGCCAGTCATTTTCAAGCTGTCTGTTTTGCCTTGGCGCCGCGCGCATCAAGAGAAACATTTGGAACATTGACTGAGATGGAGGGCGTGCTTTCATAATGGGTTCTCGCCTACGCGCCACGCACATTCGTGTTAAACCTTTACAGCAGCCACATGGACGGAACGTATGTCGTTTTAGACATTGGGCGCTCGCCCTCGTGCCGCGCAACTGCGTTTCTATTTTGCCAATCGCTGGAAGGATGGGGGACGACCACTTTTCAACATGACGCCACCGATTGAGGCATCCTGCAACCTTAACACAAGAGGCTCCAACACATGTAGCACCGCACGGATCGAGGGCGGCGCCTGTTCTCGCTTGAGGCACCCAAATAAGAGTAATAATAATAGTAAGAATAAGAATAAGAATAAGAATAATAATAAGAATATGAATAAGAATAAGAATAATAAGAAAAATGATAAGAATAATAATCATAATAAGAATAAGGAATTCAATCTGCAACTGCACTCCTTCGCCTGTCCGTCTTTTTGCTCGCGCTCTGCAAACAAATTCAGTACACAGCCTGGCTCAAGCACAAATCAAGCTGCTCAAGATATCGTGATATCAAGAATTCTGCTTTCAAAGTGCTGCTGGGTACAATGACGGATATTATGATCAGCTCGGGTTCCACAAGCTTTCTGCCTTTACGGCGTCTTCAGGAAATGAACCCTCAAATGGCTATGGAATGTTAAAGCTAATATGGTCCACCACATTCCCCGACCAACCTACCCGCGAATGTGTGAAATTACGCTACGGCTATTGGTACAAGCAAACCTGACTGACTGGGCCGTAAGATGTCTCTGTACGTGTGCTGGGATGGAAACGCACTGTTTCACCCTACTCCACGCCTGTCGGTGGCGTGGGAGCACGAATGTAAGCACACGTGCCTGCTCAGTGTCCGAAGTCCGCGCCTCCACCTGAGCGTGCAAACCTAGATACAGCATGCGGTTCGAAGGGTCGAGCCCTCGAATGGCCCGGCGCCACTGTTGTCCCGAGTAGCCCGTGGATATGATTAGCTGGCCGAATTGTGCTAAATCGGCCATGGCCCGCGAAGCATCGGCATTGTGAGTGATACGACGTTTTGCTTCCTGTCGTATCCACGAAATGGCCAAAGCAGGGGCATGATGGCTACTCTGGGGGATGTACGCGTGAGGGTTGCTAGGCTTATAGTACAAAGAAACGTCCAGGATCCCCGAATGGACCCACCTCCCAGTTTTGCTAAACTGGAGGTCCGAAAACACAGCCTTAGACCGGGACGTGGCGAATTTATACACAAAGTGACATTGACCTAGCGGAGTGCAGCATGGGGTATTCAGGAGGGCTTCGAGTCGTAACAGCTCCCTGTCGGAACCAACCCACGCGAACAATCCGTCATCGAGGTATCTCGACCACGATTTTGTCAAGATGCCTGGATGCTCTTGGATGCCACGATGTTTTTCGTAGTAATAAGCGCTTATGGCTGCTACCTGGGGGGCGCAATCTAATCCCATTGCCACGCCGCGTCGTTGGCGGAATGGCAAGCCGTCGAATCTGAAATAATTATGGTTCAACAGATGATGTAAGATGCACAATATCAGATAGTTGATAGGGCCGTTGATGTGGGGAGCATACACATGAATTGCCCACGACGTTGCCTGGACGCAGAAATCCACGTTGATGTTCAGAAAGAAATCTTTGATGTCAAACTCGACCAACACCGACTCTGGAGGAACCTCAAGACTCTCATACGTATGGATGGTCTGTTTGGAGCTGCAAGTAACTCCAGGTAGTATTTCCACTATGGGTTGCAGGAGCTGCGCTATCCTAAACGCTGCGGGTTTCCTCCAATCCCCCACGGAATTAATAATGGGTCGTACCGGTATCGTCTCCGTGGGGTATTTTTTCAGGGACTGCATGCACTTCATATCGATATCCTTCTGCTTGTGTAGCTTGTACGTGCCTTGAAACCTGGCGTAGAAGAAAGGCTTCACGCCTGTCTGGATATCCCGCAGGAGGGTCGCCCAGCCACCAAAAATGAAGTAGAAGATGCGATGCGCCCAAATCCCTGGTATGCCGGAGTGGTCTTTCAGCCAAGGCTCAAAACGCTCGAAAATGTAATTCCACTCTGTAAGGGCGGCTCTTTCGTGATCGGGGTCAAGGAGGGCTTGGTAGAAAGTCTCGTCGGCGAGATGTGCTCTCATGTCCAATCTGTATTTGAACACGTTCTGCACGATCAAGGCCTGGAACTTGTCAGGGGGACCAATATGTAAAAGGTGCTGCTTTTCTCGGAGGGCTCTCAGGGGTCGGTGATCTCGTACATTTGAGCGATACCTGATGCCCCCGTCGTTCGGTGGATATGGCGCTATGGCATCAAAAACTGTTGTTTTCAGATCTTTCAACCATCCGTTCACGACATCTGGATAAGCATAATCTTGACCATTGTGTAGCTTTGGCATCCAAGTCTTGTTAGCCATCGCTCTGAACAGGTTCGCTTCTCGACCAGAAAACGTGTCGGCGTGTAGCCGGCGACGCCGTGAACCGACAAGGAGATGCCGATCATCTGCGAAGCCTCGGTCGTCGTCCCACGCAGGCTCGAGGAAACGAAGACTCGTATCTTGGGCAGCCGCAGAATCTTCTAGTTGATTTTGCACTTTAAAGTAAGCGTTTAGCAAGACGGATCTTTCGAACCGATTCCAACCAGTATTGAGAGCACTACGGTATTCCGAAAAAGTTTGGCTAATAGTGAATTTACCGCCAGTGGTGCCGAGGAAGGTCATGATGCTAGGGCTGACTCCTGCGAAATCGAAGACCCCTCGGGCCTGAACCCAATGGCGAAGATGTGAAACGGACAGCTTCCGTAGAAGGATTCTTATGTAGTGCTCCACGCTGTGGACTGGCTCGTATCGAGGTCGATGGCCAGAGATGCGTCGGGCTAGGCTCTGCCTTTGCCTTTGCCCTTGCCCTTGCCCCGGCCTCGTCCTCTCCCTCGTCCACGGCCTCTCCCACGACCCTTCGAGCCCTTGTAGTTGCTCAGGGCGTTCTGGTCGTAGGAGGTGGACGTCTTGCCATCGCCCCCGTGACTCATCCCTCAACCCCCCAACCCCCCGGCCGGATTTCTTTTCTTCTTTCCGCGGGGGGTCAACCTTCGCAGCGACCCGTTAAACCCGGGACCCCTGGCGGCGCATGGATTTCTTTCCTTCTTCCCCGCGCGCGTTGCCGTTGAAACCCCTGAACCCCTCCGACTACCGTACAACTCGTACTTGAGTACAACTGGTACTATCATGTCCTATCGCGCAGTTGTTCCTAGAGAGCACGTTGTCCTGCCGTGCAAATATTCGAGTGCAGCTGGTATCATATTACAGCTGGTAAAATTGTGCCCCCTAGAACAACGCCCTATCGCCAATCCCCAGTACTGGGTTCCCAATATATAAGCCCGAACCCGAACCCAAACCTCACCGGCTGTAATTCAGTTGTTCCCGTACTAATACAAATCCCTAGTGCAACCGCGATTAAGGTGTTGTTGCATTGCACTTACAGTCTCGGCTCTCACGCTTTTCTTCCTCTGGTTGCGCTTGGGGGGGTGGGACCCCTCGCGCGGGCACCCCGGCGGCTGGGAGTTCATTCCTCTTCCGGAATTTGAGGGGGGGGTAACCCCCGTGCTCGAACCCCATCGCCAGGGTTTTTTTCTTTCCTCCGCGGAAACCGGACCCCCTGGGTTCTTCGGCGCGCCCCATTTTTTTTTTCTTTCCGGTTGGGCCTCCATGGGTCTTAGGTTGGAGTCACCCGGGTGATGTCTTGCCCTTGCCCTTGCTGTAGCCGCGGTTTTTGCCGTAACTCTTGCCTTTGCCTTTGCCTTTGAAGGTGTCCGCCGAGCTTTTGCCAACGGACCGCCCTTTGCCGCGACCTTTGGGAGGTCGTCATTCGTTCAATTTGCCACCACTGCTGGTCTTGCCCTTTCCGCGCCCCTTCGACGGAGTCGGTGGTGCTGACGCGGAGGGCCGTACGTTTTTTGGCAACTTGCATTGGATGTCGTACTCTTTGCTCAGCATCTGGGTGATCGAGGTCATGTTGTTCGGGTGTGCCACGTCTTTGGGCTTACCTTTCGGATGCAACGCAAAATGATGTTCCATGGACAGCCGGAGTGCCACCTCCTTTCCGTCCATGTGCTGCATTTGCTGTTTCGCCTTCTCTACCTTTTCCTTTTTCTGGGCGAGTCGCAATGCCTGCTTTTCATGCTGCTTCAGAAAATCCCTGACAGTGTGGTGATAAGCGTGAATAGCAATTTTTCGCGCCAGTTCGGTCCAGACTTTGTTTTTCTGTTGTGTCGACTCTTTGTCCACAATACCCAGGATGTCTGACATCATAGAAGAACTGTATGTGACCATTTGAGTACATTTATCCACCAAGTGATCCTCTGTGAGAAGGTCGTTCTGCACTTTCTTGATGGCCTCCACCACCGCCCCGTAGTGGAGCGCGAAGAGCCTGAGAGGGCTGAGGCTGCCCCGTGCCCTCTCCTGGTCCTCGATTGCGTTGAAGTCTGCCGCAACGATGTCGGGGTATTTAGGTTTCTTGTCCTTGGTCGTAATGGTCTGGAAGGCCTTGGGGATCTGCGTGGCCCCCGTGATCGACTGGAAGGTTTCCGAATTGGGTTCGAAGATCAGCATGTTTTTCCATTCCTTTGCTTTGGCCCTGAGACGTGCTACTGCATTCATGTCGCGCCACAGTTGTCGTACGAGGTCAGAGAGTGCTTTGCCATATGGCTTCCGCAACTCCTTTGCCTCCAACTCGTTCAGGCAATACTCACCACCTACCAAACCACCCCAACCCAACCCGAAGGCCTCAATTTGCCCTCCATTTCCAGTGTGGGGGGGTCGGGGAACGTTGAAAAAACACATGGTGCCCGTACCCCCCCCAACCCGAAATTCGGATCAAATTCGGGTCTTCGGGTTGGGTTGGGGTGGTCTGGTAGGTAGTCAAATACCAAGTGAGATCATCGGTATCGTAGTCGGGCTCCACCTCGGCGAGGTCGGCCGAAGTGTCCGCGAGCCTGCTTCCCGGACTCCGGCTGCGCTCCCGACGCTGATCTCCAGGTATTTGCTTCCTGATGGCGGCATTGTGCAGGAGATAGGAACTGTGTAACCCACCCAAATAAGAATAAGGAATTCGATCTGCAACTGCACTCCTTCGCCTGTCCGTCTTTTTGCTCGCGCTCTGCAGACAAATTCAGTACACGGCCTGGCTCGAGCACAAATCGAGCTGCTCGAGATATCGTGATATCAAGAATTCTGCTTTCAAAGTGCTGCTGGGTACAATGACGGATATTATGAGCAGCTTGGGTTCTACAAGTGTTCTGTCTTTACGGCGTCTTCAGGAAATGAACCCTAAAATGGCTATGGAATGTTAAAGCTAATGCTAATGCTAATGCTAATGCTAATGCGTTTCGCTTGAGATTCCGAGGCCATGTATTACAAGGAAACTGGAACGTGCAAGAATTTCACGGATGGGCCGGGGTGTTTTCACATTGTGGCTCTCGCCGTGGTGCCGCGCGCATTCGCTGTAAGATTCTGCGGCGGTTTCAAGGACGGATGTGGGGGCCTTCTCAACATGTGGTTCTCGCATGTGCGCGCCGCGCACATTATCGCTTAAAGCTTGCAACAGTTTCAAGGATGGGGTACTGGTGTTTTTTACATGTGCTTCTTAACATGCTCCAGCAGTTTCACGGACGGAGGCCAGTTTTTTGCAACATGTAGGTCTCACCTTGGCGCCGCGCACGTTCGTCGTACAAGTTGTCAGTGGTTTCAAGGATTGAAGGGGCTTGTTTTGAACCCGGGGCTCCCGCCACATCGTTGAGCACATGTGATTCAAACGTGCGTACAAGGTAACAGCTTCAGGGATGGGCGGCCAGTCACTTTCAAGCTGTCTGTTTTGCCTTGGCGCCGCGCGCATCAAGAGAAACATTTGGAACATTGACTGAGATGGAGGGCGTGCTTTCATAATGGGTTCTCGCCTACGCGCCACGCACATTCGTGTTAAACCTTTACAGCAGCCACATGGACGGAACGTATGTCGTTTTAGACATTGGGCGCTCGCCCTCGTGCCGCGCAACTGCGTTTCTATTTTGCCAATCGCTGGAAGGATGGGGGACGACCACTTTTCAACATGACGCCACCGATTGAGGCATCCTGTAACCTTAACACAAGAGGCTCCAGCACATGTAGCACCGCACGGATCGAGGGCGGCGCCTTTTCCCAAACGGGTTCTCGCTTGAGGCACCCCCAAAGTTTATGGCGAGAGAAGAGAACATATGCAACACATTCACGGATGTGGCCAGTCCGATCTCGACAGGGGGATATCGTTGGGCACCTCGTTGGTTTATCCACGCACATTTGATCGTGTTCCAAGTGGATGCTTCGTAGCCCCGTTTCATCAGGACCGGGTCTTGGTATGAATGGCAGACCCGAAGGGTGTTTGTTTTTCTTGGTGGCGATTCTTGTCGTTGTGGAGGAAAGCTTGCAGTGGCTTATGAGGAGGGGACTTGGGACGCGAGGGTGTATTGCAGCATCCTTGACGCATCATGTGTTTACTCTGGTCCTCCTCTTCCTTCTCCTCCTCCTCCTCCTCCTTTTCTCCCTCCCCTCCTACATGTTCCTTTCCTCCGCCACTTTTACCGCCCGCGTCCAGAGGCATCCATTGCTTCAGCAGGCTGCCGGGGCTCCAGAGAGGCCGTTGAGCACTACCGAAGGCCTTCGAGAATTTCTCCCTCCTAGACCTCCGACGTTTTGCGTTGTCGCACAACGCAGAGTGCAGAGTCCGTGGATGTCTCGACGCTTTCCCCTAGGACAGTCCTTCCATCCTGCGCAGCTTCTGCTGGCGATCCCAGGGCGCGGCGACCCACCCACTGGGGTGCCGAAGATTGCCACAAGCCTGCCGCCATTCTCCCACTCCTCTTGTCGGCGGCAGAGGGGGCGGGCCTTCTCAGAAGGCGCAGGGGATCCTCGGAATTCTGAGAAGCTGTCTAAGCTTGTTGGAGCTACAGCGCCGCCTTCTCAGGAGGCGTTCCCCCTCGCACCTCCCCCCTCGGCGCACCGCCGACCCTGTTCCTCCTGCAGCCATTTGGCTCCCAGGACCACGCACCCCAAGGGCCTAGAGGTTGGCACCAACACCCATATCGACGCTGTGCCTCCAACGAGGGAACATGATCCCGATCTCGGTGGTGGTGGTGGTCATTCTCGGGCTTGCTAGGTGGCCGAAAGAGCACCGCCAACACCAAAAGCTAGGACCACCTTCCCTCGGTGGAGGCAGCCCCTCGTCTTAGTGTTGGCGCTCACTTCCAAACCTCCTGAAGATCGCGCGGGGCGCTCGCCGCGTGAAGAGCTGCCGCGATGCCCATGAAGCTGTACGCGCACCCTGCCAACTACAAGACGCACAAGGCCTGGTGCCTTCCAGCCTCGATGTCGCCGCCGTCGCTGTCGCTGCGCCGTCGACGTCGAACATCGTCCGCGCCGTCTGCGGAGGAGGATGACGTCGTCGCTGTCGTCATCGTCGTACGAGGGGGACGTCGTCATCGTCGTCATCATTGCTGTCGTTGTCTTCGCCGCCGTCGTCTTCGTCTTCGTCCGTCGCCGTCTTCGTCGTCGTCGTCCTCGCCGTCGTCGTCGCCCTCGTCGCCCTCGTCGTCGTCCTCGCTGTCGACGTCGTAGGCTTCGTGGTCGTGGTTGTTGTCGTCGTCATTTGGGGGGGGAAAGAATGGAGGGAGGAGGATGGAGAGTGTAGGTTGGGGGAAGGAGGAACAAACGGGAAAGATGGATGCAGGAAGGAGGAAGAGTGGGAAGGGGGAAGACGAGGAGATGAGGGGAGGAGGAAGAGGATCACCTGCAGCCGAGTGGCAAGCGGACAAGAGGAAGGAGCTACAGGACGACGACGATGATGATGACGATGATGATGCTGATGATGATGCTCATGCTGATGCTGA
Source organism: Prorocentrum cordatum (assembly GCA_963575745.1). Classification (NCBI taxonomy): domain Eukaryota; class Dinophyceae; order Prorocentrales; family Prorocentraceae; genus Prorocentrum; species Prorocentrum cordatum. Next base: position 255,996 of record CAUYUJ010013814.1, on the reverse strand, counting down.
TGCTGATGCTGATGATGATGATGACAATGTTGATGTTGATGTTGATGATAATGATGATGATGATGATGATGATGATGGTGGTGGTGGTGGTGATGACGATGACGATGACGATGACGATGACGATGACGATGACGATGACTATGACGATGACGATGACGATGATGATGATGATGATGATGATGATGATGATGATGATGATGATGATGATGATGATGATGATGATGATGATGATGATGCTGGTTAGCTCTTGAACAGGGCCTTGCGGTGCAATCTGCAACCAGTCACTGCTCAAGCCTTTTTCGTAAGGAGGTCGCGTGCTCGCCAGACTCGCGCGCACCTGCATGCGCCAGGCGGGCCGGGGCGTGGCGCTCCTGGCCTTCTATGGGCACCGCGTGGCTCGGCCAGTGGTGGGGCGCTCGCGGCCCCGCTGGCCCGCGGGCGGTTTCACAGGCCGCACTGGCACCGCGGTTCGCGGTGCCCGCGCCAGCTCCGCCGGCGCGGAGCTGCCTGGCGGCCGCGCCGCCGACTCCCGCGCTGGCCAGCGGGCTGCGCGGGGAGCTGGAGCAGTGCCTGCCTTGGGCAGCCGCGGCGCCGCTGCTGGAGTGCCCCGACCCTTGCCCGGCGTGCCCCGAGCCGGCCAAGAACGAGTTTTCGTGGGGTTTCGAGGTCGCCTTCGGCCTCGTGACACTCGTGCTCTGGGAGCTCGTGGCTCGGTGCTGGGCCGCTGTGCACGGCCGAGCAGGCCGCTGCTGCGGCCGGAGGCGAGGACGGGCATCCTCGGGGGAGCTGGAGGCGGAGCTGGCGGTCGTCGGGCTGCGCGTGCCAAGCGGCCGAGGCCGATTGATCAAGTACAGGACGCCTGCAGCTCTCAGGGTATGAGCCCTGGTAATGAACTGCATGTGGAGTACGATCTCCCGGGTGCCCCGCTGCTGCGCGCTCGAGTCGTCGCTGGAACTTCGGGGATTCAGCCCCTTCACCCTGCGGTGGTCTCGCCAGAGCGTGATGTGTTTTTCGAGTGGTTGACGGACGGGAACGAAGACATCAGGTACTGGTACCGCATTGGGTTGGGCCGAGGGCTCATCCGCGAGGACGGCGACATCACGAATCCCGCCGGAGGGGTGGCGCTGGCCGAGCTGGAGGCCTTAGCGCAGCAGGTTCTCGTGCTGCTCGCTGGTCACGATGCAGCTCTTGCTGTGGCTGCTGCTCGCACCGCGCCAGGTGGGGCCGGTGCGCTCGCGCCAGCCGGCGTCGGCGCCGCGGCCGCGAGGGGGCCCGCCGCCCCTGCAGCGGCGCCCGCTGCCGCCCCAGGCGCTGCGCCCGGAGGAGGGGGGCTCGCTGTCGCAGGAGGGCCCGGCGGTGGCCTGGCCGCGCTGCTGGGCGGAGGCGGCGACGGCGCTGCCGGAGCTGCCGCAGGAGCGGGAGGAGGAGCGGGCGCCCCAGCAGCCGCGGGACCCCCCAGTGCTGCAGCGCCAGTTAAGGGCTGGCCCCGCCCGCCGCTGCAGCGCCAGTTAAGGGCTGGGCGATGGCGGAAGCCTGGTCTTGGCTCCCCCAGCTGCTGCGGCCGCGCTGGCGGCGGCTCGCGCCCCTGCTGCGCCCAGGGCCGCGGGCGGTGCCGACGGGCTGGCAGCCGCCCTGGCCGGCGCAGGAGGCATCCCGCCCAGCGGGTCGGCCGCGCCTGCCAGCGGCAGCGGCGACGACGGAGCAGGAGATTGCAGGGCGCTCGCCGCGCAGTATGACATCAATGGCAAGTGGCACCGCGCCTTCGCAGCAGGGGCGGCCTTGCTCAGGGCCGTGGACTGGAGCGACTGGGCGGTCCCTGGACCCAGGACAGTGCACCGAGTGGCCACGCTCATGCCGGAGAACGGCGGGAGCGCCCTCTGGCACCATGCGCAGTGGAGGTCGGTCGTCCGCCTGGGCTTGGACGACATCGTGGTCTCAACCCATCATGTGTTCTCGAAGGTATTCGAGACTGCGCTCTACTATGATCAGCTGGGCACCTCGAACCTGGGGAGCCTGGAGCTGGTGGCGCGGCAGCCAGCTTCAGGTCTGCGAGGAGCGCCGCCGCGATCGCGTCCTCGGGGCGCGCGAGGACGACAACCAGCACCGCGATGAGGAGTACTATTTCACCGGGATGACCACGACCAGGGGGCCCACGGTGGCGCCCGCTCTCTCCGCCTGGGTCAGCGAGCAGATCGCGCGCGAGAACGCAGCGGCGAAGGAGAGGCGCAAAGCGCGCGAGGAGAGACAGCTTGCCAAGCCCAAGGGGCCCAGTACCTCTGCGATGTGGGCTGCCTGTTGCTTTTTGGCCCGTGGCGCGCAGGCATTGCGATTTTCGGCCGCGAGGTGGAGATGCGCCAGCGCGGCGTCTTCCTCTTGCTTCTCCTTCCTGTTCCTGATGCTGCGGGGGGGCGGCCGCCGCGCTGTCGCTCGCCGCGCTCACCGCCGCCGCCGCGCCATCGACTGGGCTGGCGACGGAGCCCGCGCCCTCAACGCCCTCTCTGGGCGGCAGTCAGCAGGGGGTGGGGTTCCGAGCGCGGCGCAACAGCTGCGCCTTGACCACCTCGAGCGCAGCTACCTCGCCACTAGAGCCTGTCCTGATGATCTCCGCCGCCGCGGGGGCCTTCGCGAGCTCTGCGGGGGCGCCGCCATGCGCGGCGAGTGCTCGACTAGCGTTGCGCCCTGCAACAAGGGCGCCGTGTCCTGGCCGGCCGTGGGAGCGCTTCGGCGTCTGCGAGCGCGAGGCGCCGGTCGCCGACGTCGCCCGTCGGGGCCGGACGGCCGAGCGATGGCGGCACTTGGGCGCAGTGGCTGCACGGGCTCGCGTCTTCCACGGCGACGCGGACCTCGACCGAGCGCTTGTCTCCAACGATCTGCCAGATGGCCGAGCACGCGAAGGCCTTCGACATGTGGACGCGAACTTCGCGCACCCGGAGGCATGGCACATCGCTGAGTCTTTTCCCTGGCGGGGCCCAGCGAACGTCTTTCGGTTGGAGGGGCTCGCCTTGTCCAGTTCCCCTCGCATCTCCCGCGGGATCGAGGGGCCTTCGGGCATCGGGTCTCCCTGCTGGTCGACAACCTGCGGTTAGCGCTGGCTGCGGGGAAGGGTCGCCTGTCGGCTTTCTAACTTCGGGACATCCGCAGAGAGATTTGCGCCCTCGCGCTGGCCCGCCGCCTTCGCGCGCGCGTTCGCTGGGCCCCGTCGGAGAGAGGCCCAGCCGACAACCCCTCCCGAGGCTTCTCTATTACTTCGAGCGGCATTGCGAGGAGGGCGGCTCCCCGGCTGGGCCTGCCGATGACCCCGATGGCAAGGCTGAGCTGCCAGCCGCGCCGCGATTCCCGATTTTCGGCTCAGACGGGCCGGGCGAGGTCGCGCTCGCGCGAGGCGAGGGCGCTGGCGGCCGACAGGGGCGATTGGATGAAGTTAGTAGGCCTCGCATCTGTTGCGACGGCGACTGCGAGAAGGGCCCGGTGCCAGACGGCATCGCCCGATTCGGCGCCCCTCCCGGGCTCGCGCCCGCCCGCGTTCCTGGAGGCGGGGTCGGTGGCGAAGGCGATTTTCGCGGACTACCAGAGGCGCGCGAAGGCTTTCCTGGGCGGGCGGCGCAGGCCTCGGTCGGCGCGTTCAACTGGGGCGTCGTGCTGGACAGGGTCGACGCAGCTGTTCGTCTGCCTCGCCCTGCTCAAGAGGCGGGGCCGGCGCCGAAAGCTGAGGATCTGGGGCGTCGCCTGGAACGACCTGGGCACTGAGCTGCGGGCGTCGGCGGGGGCGCCCGTCCGAGAGCACGCCCACGTACTCCTTCACGAGGTCGCCTTAATCTCCGCACTCCTTCTGGTGCTCGGTCCACTTCTTCTCGAACTTCCAATGGTGCTGGGACTTCACGTGCAAGAACTCCATCCTGCGAGAGAACGTGTTGTACTTCGTGAACGGGCTTCCCATCTTCATGCGCGTCAGGCAGATGTTGAGCGCTGCAAGAGCGCTGCTCTCCGTGATGCCGATCCCGCTCTCGTCCTTCGCAATGACCTCGAACGGCTTGTGCGCGCCCCAGTCGCCGACCTCCTCGCTCTGCTGCTTGACGTGCTCCCTGGTCTTCTGGACTTTGGCCCACTCCCTGTCCACCCAGTCGAGCTTGAACTCCTGCTTCTGGGACCGCACCTTGATCGCGTCCCACTTCTTCCTCTCCTCGGGCTCTGCCTTCAACCGCTTCCTGAACTTGCTATCGATGGCCGTGCGCGCCGCGACGTTGCGCGTGCGAAAGGCGTTCTCCAACGTTTTGTGCTTGTCACTCGTGTCGTCGCCTAACTCGAACAAACAATCATCCATCATCCAAGTGGACCCGCATGCGAACGCAACCACTGGGGCACTCGGTGGAGCCACAAAGCGCGCGAGGAGCGTGCCGAAATTGGAGCGCAACCGCATGCGAACGCAGCCACTGGAGCCTTCGGCAAAGCTCCCTATGGGGCCACGAAGCGTGTGGGGGGTGTGGCGAAATTGAAGTGGAACCGCATGCGAGCGCAGCCGCTGGGGCCTTCGGTGGAGCTCCCTATGGTGCCACGAAGCCTGTGAGGGGTGGGCTGGCAGGGGGGGGTGGAGCCGCATGCGGACGCAGCCACTGGGGCCTTCGGTGGGGCTCCCCCATGGGGCCACGAAGCGCGTGAAGGGTGTGCCGAAATGTGGGCGGGGCCGCATGCGAACGCAGCCGCTGCGGCCTTCGGAGGAGCCCCCTTACGGGGCCGCGAAACGCGTGAGGGGTGCACCGCAATTGGGGTGGTAACGATGCGAACGCACCCACTGGGGCTTTCGGTGGAGCCCCCATACGGGGCCACGAAACGCGTGGGGAGTGCACCGCAATTGGGGGTGAATGCGTGCCAACGCATCCACTGGGGCCTTCGGCTGACCTCCTCACGGGGCCACAAGACGCATGAGGGGCGCGCCGACATGGGCGCGGGGGGGATGGAGGAGCGGGGAGGGGGGTCGCGGGGCGCTGTCACATCAAAACTACGACCCGACTCCACAGGATGGTTGGTGACCAACTGTAATCCTCCTTCCTCCTTCCCCTCCCTCTCCCCCTTCCCCCCCCCCTCTTTTTTGTTGCTGGGTTAGCGCCGAGGGGTGGCCTCAGGCGCCGAAGGGCGAAGAGAAAACCAATCCTCTTCAAAAACTGGCGTCGGTTCTCTCGGGCCCGATCGCCTGCGTCGTCGTCCTCGGCGGCCGCTGCGAGCTCCTTCGCCTCAGCCGCGAGGTCGGCCAGCTTCTGGCTGAGGCGCTTGCATCCCGAAGCTGTTGAGGAGGCCGTTCTCGAACGGGTTCTCGGGGAGGTGCTTGCGCGACTCGAAGGCTGGGTGGCGCGGGGGAGCCTGCGGCGGCGGCGGCGGCTTGTCCATGCCGAGGCTGCCGACCTGCATGGGCTCCAGTCCGACCGCGGCGGCATCAGCCTTCTTGAAGCCCATCTGGGCTGGGTCAACTGGCGTCATGCCGAGGGCGGCCGGGTCCGCCTGCGACAAACCCAGAGCCTGCGGGTCGATCGGCATGACGCCGAAGGCGGCCGAGCTGACCGTCGCCTTCGTCTCCGCGGCGATCGGCCCAGTGCAGAGTTCTCCTGGGAACTCACGGCCTCGACTGCGATGGCAGCGGGTCGGCAGTGCTCGTTGCGCGCCCGCGGGAGGTCCTCCTGCGCCAGGAGGGAGGGGCAGGGCGAGGAGAGGGAGGGGGTTCGTCGGATCGGCGAAGCATTGCCAACGCGCCAGATCGACGAAGAAGGGGGGGGAAGAAGGGCTTATTCCAAATAGCCCGAACCGCGTGCAGCTGCGAGCACCGCGAGGGATATGAGACGAAGGAAGAGGGGCGCGCACGCTCCGAGTAGCCTGCACCCAGGGAGGAACGAACGCAACACGAACTCCAGCAGATATGGCCCCAATTCCCCCGAAATGGCCTCTGACTTTCCTGCCCCACACCGTGACCAAAGTTGGCGACGGCCCCCCCCCCCCTCCCTCCTGGAAAGGAGGCCCCAGACCCTTCGCAGCATTCGGTGGGGACCCCCCGCGGCGCCGCGAACCGTGTGAGGGATGCTCAGGTATGAAAATGGAATGGCATGCGAACCCTGCCACTGAGGCGTTCGGCGGGGCTCCCTATGGGCACGCGAGCCGTGTGAGGGGTGCGCCGAAATGAAGGCGGACCTTCATGCGAAACCTGCAACTGAATCATTCGGCGCGGCTTCCGTTGGGGCCACGAACCGTGCAAAGGGGTACGCCGAGATGAGGGTGAAGCTGCACGCGAACCCTGCCAATGAGGACGTCGGTGGAACTCGCGATGGGGCCACGAGCCGCGAGAGAGAGAGAGAGGGAGAGGGAGAGGGAGAGAGAGAGAGAGAGGGGCACCGAAACTGCACGGAATTGCATGCGAACCCTGCCGTTGAGGCTTTCGGTGGAACTCCTCATGGGTCCACGAACCGTGTGAAGTGTGCGCCTAAATGAGGGCTGCATTGCATGCGACGCTTGCCACTGAGGCCTTCGATGGAACCCCCATGGGCCCACGCACCATGTGAGGAATACTCCGACATGATGATGGAACTGCATGCGGGCCCTGCACTGAGGCATTCGGTGGGGTTCCATATGGGGCCACGAACCGCCCGAGGGGTGCGCCGACATTGAAATGGAATTGCATGCGAACCCTGCCACTGAATCATTCGGTGAAGCTTGCTACGGGGCCACAAACTGTGTGAAGGGTTTGACGACATGAAGCTGGGATTGCATGTGAACCTTGCCACTGAGGAATTCGGTGAGTGGTAGGCCGAAGCGAGCGCGGAATTGCATGCGGTGGGACTCCCTATGGGGCCGCGAACCGTGTGAGGGGTGCGCCGACATGAAAGTGGAACTGCGTGCGAACCTTGCCATTGGGGCCTTCGGTGGAGCTCCCTATGGGGCCACGAACCGTGCGAGGGCGTGCAGGAATGGGCGGGGAATGGTCACGATGATGGTGATGATGATTGCCCCAATGGTGATGACGATGGTGATTGCGATGGCGGTGGCGGGTTTGATTCTGATGTTGATGTTGATGATGAAGTTATGATGATGGCGATGATGGTGATGATGATGATGATGTTGCTGGCGATGTTCATGTTGATGAGTTGGTGGTGATAAAAATGATGACGATGATGATGATGATGGTGGTTGTGGTGACGCTGATGCTGATGATGGCGATGATGATGATGATGGCGATGGGGGGAGGGAGAAAGGGGGAGTGGTAGGGGGGGGAAAGCGGGGCGCTGTCTTTTTCAAAACGGGGACCCAACGCCACACGACGGTTGGAAATATCTCGCTTTGACCAACGATCGAGGGCGGAGGGAGGGCGACCAGGCGAAGTGCAGCTGAGGCGGGAGGCTGGAGGGGGAGGGGTAAGAAGAAAACGATCGCGACGACGGACACAGGCTCGCCCCCTCGCTCCTCCGTCGGGGCCATGCCAGTCGGGCAGCTATCCCTCATGAGCGTCTGGGGCTCGCTCTCTCAGATCTCGGGCTGGTTGCCATTGGGGTACTTCATCGCCTGGTCGAGATCCGTGGAGTCGTGCTTGTCCTGGCGGAGCGGCGCGGGGGCATTCGAGAGACCGATGAAGGGGGCGGTGTTCGAATTTGAATAGAACTCCAACACAGCGCCCAGTGCTCAGCGGGAAGCCGCGCGACACCCAGTACTCAGCGAGAAGCCGCTGAGTACTGGACTGGGTGGAGACGGGGGCCGCTGAGCATTGGGCGCTGCGCTGGGGGCGGACGTCGCTGAATGCTCGGCCCCAGGCAGCAAGAAGAACGCGATCATAAGGGCGAGGGCAACGAAGATGACGAGGTTGGAGCGGCGCTGAGTCGGTGGAGGAGCGACGAGAGATGAGGCATGGGAAGAGAGGATGATATTCGGGATGAGTTCGGGGTGAGATTTGGGACGAGACGGTAGCGCGGCAGAGAGGAGGAGGGGGCGGGGGAGGATGAGGACTTGGAGGAGAGATGAGGATGAGGATGAGGATGACTTGGAGGAGGGATGAGGACGAGGATGAGGAGGACTTGGAGGAGGGATGAGATACGACGAAGATCCAGAGATAGGTCGCACTCTCTCGAATCCCCCTGTCGTGACTCGAGGCTCTGCGTTCAACTTGCCGCGCCGCGGGGCGGCGTCGGCCCGTCCGCCCTCCGCGGGGCGTCGGCCTGCGGTCGCCCTCCACGGGCGAGACGGCGTCGCGCTCGTCGTCGCCATCCACGGGCTAGTCCTCCTCGTCGCTGAGCTCGATGGCGCGCTGCTGCGCCTTCTCCAGCTCGGTCATGAGGGGGGGCGCCTCCACATCGCGGAACCTCGCCTGCTTCTCCCCCGACTTGATCCTGTTGTCCAAGTCGACCATCACCTGGGCCTTGGGCGTGGACGGCTTTGCAGCCACCTCGTCTCCGTCGGCTGCCTTCTGGAGATCGGCTGCTTTCGCCGCGGCCGCCCTTTTGACCGTCGGCTTCGGCACCGCCTTCTTCTTCTTCTTCTCGAGCTGCTCCTCGTCGCCACCCGCCAGCGAGCGTTTGCCGCCTGGGGCCGCGGCTGTGGAGGCTGCCGGCTTCGAGAGGTCATCCTCCTCGTCCTCGCCGTCGCCGTTGCCGATGTCTGGCTCCGCTGGCGCAAATGCCCCGTCTCGAGGCGTCATCGGTGCAAAGTTGGTGCCAGGGGGTGGGGGCGGGGGCGGGGGTGGGGGTGGGGGTGGGTGTGGGCGTGGGTGTGGGGGTGTTGGTGTGGGTGTGGGCGTGGGTGCTATAGTTTTTGCGTCGTTCATCCCCCCGTCCTCGTTTTTTGTTTCCAGGCCGATTTGGAAACAAAGACTCCCAGGGGAAAAAACTTCTCCCCCCCTCCTTCCTCATCCATCTGCCATTCGACCAAGTTTGCACCGCTTCGCCTGAGCCTCCCTGCCTGGCCTCGCTCTCGGCCGTGCGGCGCTGCATCGCCAGCCTCCACTTCTTCACGAGCTCGAGCTTGTTCGCGTTGGCCCCCCCCCCCCTTGGCGGTGATCTCCTTCGTCGCGAACTTGTCCACCACGGCGATCTTCATCTGCTCGATCGCCTCCTCCTCAGTAGCGAAAAGGCCCGAATTCACCTGTGTCTGCTGCTCCTTCTCGCCCGACTTCCACGTGCGCATCGCCTGCGCGAGGCCGTGGGCGCTCCTGTCCTTCGCCATGCGCGTCCAAATAGTGCTGTCCTCCAGCTCCACTCGGGGCAACTTGGCTGGCGAGGTCTTGTTGTTGCCTTTCTTGTTGCCGTCGTCCTTCGCGCGCATGTGCTCGGGGTACTTCCACGTCGATCCGTCGGTCCACTTCGCCGTGTACCAGCCGTCGGCGGGGCCGTCCACGATCTCTGGAGGCATCTCGGCCTCTGTGCCCCGAGCAACCCGCACTGCGCACCCCTTGTACTCGCTGAACTTATAGCTGAACCACTCGGGGTCATCTGCCGCTGCCGCGCGGCTCTCGAAGTCGCACCCGTGCTCGACGAGCATCTCTTTGAACCACTTCGGAAACGTGCGGCGTTACCGCAATGAACCACAATGCTTTGCGAACGACCTCAACTTCGTCGACTGCTCCTCCGCGTAAGTGCGCAGCGAAGTGCCTGGAAAATCCCACCCGAGTGTTTTGACGATCGATGTCACCGCATGCTTCGTGGCCTTCTTCCCCGGCGAAAAATTCGGGGCGACCTCGTCGCGGATGGTGACGCCGAGCGGGACCAGGGGCTTGATCATGGTCTGGTCTGCCTTGGACGGGTGTTTCGCAAGGTCGCTCCTGCGCTGCAGCCAGTCGGGCTTCGTGAAGAAAGGGAGGAACACTTCGTTCATCAGCTCCGCGTCCGAGCAGGCGCACCCCCTGCTGACGCTGTCCTCGTTCTCATCGTCGCGCTCCTCCGCCGCCGTCGGCGTCTCCGCCATCTCCTGGACTCTGCGCGGCGCGAATGGGCGGAACCAGATGCCCGTGAACTTGCGGGCTCAGCCCCGAAAAGGCTCGAGCACAAAAAGCTTACAAACAACTCAGCATTGTTGAATTCTTTCGGCGGGCCCCCCTGGGCGCGCGCGAACGCCGCCGCCAGGGCCTTCGGTGGGGCCCCCCATGGGGCCGCGAGGCGCGTGAGCGGTGTGCCGAATTGGCGAAGGAAGCGCACAGGAACGCAGCCGCTGGGGCCGTCGGGGCGCGCCGAAATAAGGGTGGAACCGCGTGCGAACGCAGCCATTGGGGCCTTCGGCTGAGCTACATATGGGGCCACGAACCGCGCAGGGGGAAGCGCCAAACATGGATGTGGAACCGCATGCGAACGCAGCCAATGGAGGCCTTCGGTGGAGCCCCTTATGGGCCAGCAAAAAGTGTGAGGAGTGCGCCGAAGTGGGCATGGGACCGCATGCGAACGCAGCCGCAGCGGGCTTCGGCAGAGCCCCCCCCCCCCCCCCTTGGGGTCACGCGTCGTGTGAAGGCTTCGCCGAAATAAGGGCGACACCGCATGCGAACGCAGCCGATTGGGCCTTCGGCTGAGCACCCATGCGGGGCCACGCGGCATGTGAGGGGCGTGCCGAAATTGGTGGGTGGAACCGCACGCGAACGCAGCCGCTGGGGCCTTCGATGGCCCCCCCCATGAGGCCACGGAACGTGTGAGGGGTGTGCCAAAATATGTGTGGACACGCATGCGAACGCAGCCATTGGGGGCCTTCGGTGGAGCCCCCTGCGGGGCCGCGAACGCGCGTTGGGCGTGCCAAGCTGCTGGCGACGATGGTGATGATAATTCTGAAACGTTTCGCGCACCCCCACCGCCCCATCCAGAAACGATGTGCGAGCGAGCTGAGGCGATCAGGGAAGTGCTGCAGCAAAGAGGGGGGCGGCCGAACCGCGCAAAGGAGTGAGGAGGAGAAGGATGAGGTGGATGGATGGATAGACGGATGAAGAAGTGGGAGGAACGGGGACGAATAGGATGAGGAGGGGGCGGAGGAGGAGGAGGGGGAAGAGAAGGAGTAGGAGGGGGGGGGAACATGAGGAGGAGGGCGGCAAACACAGGGGCCAGAGGTCTCTTGGATGCCCCTCGGGGCCTCTTAGGGTATCTCTTGGGCGATTTTCGGCGGCCTCTTGGGGCGTCTTGGGTGTCTATTCGCGATCCTTGGTTGCTCTTCGGGCTCTTGGGTACCTCGGGGGGGGCTTCGTGGGGCCGCTCCGTGGGCCTCCAGGGGGCCTCTTGGGCGCCTCTTGGGGCCATCTCGGGACCGTCTTGGGGCCTCCCGAGCGGGCTCTTCGGGGTCTTGGGTGCCTCGGGGGGGGGGGGGGGGGGAGGGGGGGGCCTCGTGGGGCCGTCTGCGATTCTTTCGGGCGCCTCCTGGGTGCCCCGTGGGGACCTCTTCGGGCCACCTCGGGACCATCTTGGGACCTCGCAGGGCCTCCTGGTCGCTTCTTGGGGCCATCTTGAGGGAGATCGATCAAGCCAAAGGGGGGGGTCGCAATTAGCCCCCCCCCGCCCCCAAGAGCAACGCCAAAACCAGAGTAACACCAATGATTTTGGCTTTCTCGCCGAGGCCGTTTTGGACGCCCTGACGCCTCGCGACCCCCTCCCCCCCAACCATGCCCAGGGATGAGGCAGGGGGAGGGGCACGCGAACGCAGCCACTGGGGGCCTTCGGTGGAGCTCCCTGCGGGGCCTCGAACGCGTGATGGGCGTGCCAAGTTGCTGGCGACGATGGTGATGATGATGATGATGATGATGATGATGATGATGATGATGATGATGATGATGATGATGATGATGATGCTGATGCTGATGATGGTGATGGTGATGGTGATGGTGATGGTGATGGTGATGATGGTGATGGTGATTGTGATGGTGATGGTGATGGTGATGGTGATGGTGATGATGACGGTGATGATGGTGATGATGGTGATGCTGCTAGTGCTGATGACGATGATGATGCTGATGGTGATGGTGATGGTGATTGTGATGATGATGATGATGATGGTGGTGATGATGCTGATGCTGGCGAGCATCCTCAGCCTCTCCTGGATCCTCTTCCTTATTCCCTCGTTATCTTCGCTGCTCGCATTCTCCTCGCCCTCTCCGTCTCTCGCAGTCTTCTTAGCCATCGTGGCCCTCAACCTCCCTCGTCACCCTCATCCTTTTCCCCGCGTCTCTGATCGCCTCTTCTCTCCTTTCCTCCTGCTCCTCCTGCTCCTCTTCTTCCTCCTTCCTCTCTTCCTGCACCTTCTCCTCCTCCCTCCTGTCCTCCTCCTCCTCCTCCTCCTCCTCCTCCTCCTCCTCCTACTCCGTGTCCTCCCCCCCCTGCCTTCTGCCATCATCATCGTAGTCATCGTCATCGTTGTCGTCATCGTTGTCGTCATCGTCATCGTCATCATCATCGTCATGGCCGTCATCATCACCGCCATCACCGTCACCATCAACATCCCTGACATGGAGGATCCTGAAAGGAGAAGACCACGAGGATCAAGGAGAGAGGGAGGGGAGAGGAGGAGGGGGAGGAGGAGGGGGGGGGAGGAGGGGGGGGGGAAGATCACCGAGGAGGAGGGGGAGGAGGAGGCGGAGGAGGAGGATCCCAAACTCATCATCGCCAACTCCTCGTCCTCCCTCCTTCCTCCTCCTCCTTCCTCCTCCTCCTTCCTCCTCCACCTCCCCTTCCTCCCCCTTCCCCTCTCCGTCCTCCTCCCCCATCTTCCTCCCCCCCCGCCCCGCGGGGCGGCAGCAGTCCTCGTTCTTCTGCTGCTGCTGCTGCTTGTGTTCGTCCACCTCCGTGTCGTGCAGCTGCTGCTTGTGTTCGTCCACCTCCGTGTCGTGCAGCAGCTCCAGCTCCTGCAGCTCCAGCTCGAGCTGGGTGTCGGCCTGTCGGAAGCCCCTCCCCAGCCTTGCCCCCCTCCTCCTCATCCTCCTCCTCCTTCCTCCTCGTCTCCCTCATCTTCCTCCTCATCTTCCTCCTCGCCACCTCCCCCTCCTCACCCCCTCCCCCACCTTCTCTCCTCTTCGTCGTCCTCCTCCTCCTCCTGCCCCCCTGCGGGCCTCCTGCTGAGGCTCAGCAGGCGGCGTGGCCAGGTCCACGAGCTGCGCCTCCTTGGGGGCGCGGGCCGCGCTCGCCTCCTGCCCCTCCCCCATCCCCCCCGCATTTTTGGCCCGGGGCTTTTGGCTGAAAACGTTGGGAGGGGAGGGGGGGTGGGCGGGGGCGCCCCTCATTTCCCACGGGCTCCTCCACCAGCGTCGGGACCGCAGTGCTGGCCCCCGAGGGCCCGCGCAGCCGTTTGGTCGCGGGTTCGCCCGCGGGGAACGCCGCCGACCGCGCCACGAGTTCCATGCCGAACGGAACTGGCCAGGGCGGGCCCTCGGGGGCCAGGCAGCCTGAAAGCGAGCCAACGTCGCTGCGGCGGCGACGCAGATTCAGGGCGGCGCCCAGACGCGGCCCAGGACAGCTCCAAGACGGCAATGCGGCTCCAGGATGGCCCGGAGGAGGAGGAGGAGGAGGAGGAGGAGGAGGAGGAGGAGGAGGCCCCGAGATGGCCCGAGATGGCACGGCTCGAAGACGGCAGGGCCCAGGACGGCCCCGGGGCAGCTCCAAGACGGCCCCAGCACGGACGGCCCAGGACGGCTCCAGGACGGCTCCAACACGGACGGCCCAGGCCTTTCGATTCTCCTCTCTTTACGACTACTACTACTACTACGACTACTACTACTACTACTACTACTACTACTACTACTACGACTACTACTACTACTACTACTACTACTACTACTACTACTACTACTACTACTACTACTACTACTACTACTACTACTACTACTACTACTACTACTACTACTACTACTACTACGACTACTACTACTACGACTACTACTACTACTACTACTACTACTACTACTACTACTACTACTACTACTACTACTACTACGACTACTACTACTACTACTACTACTACTACTACTACTACTACTACTACTACTACTACTACTACTACTACTACCTACTACTACGACTACTACTGCTACTACGACTACTACTACTACTACTACTACTACTACTGCTACTACTACTGCTACTACTACTACTACTCCTGCTGCTGCTGCTGCTGTTGCTACTACTACTACTACTACTGCTGCTGCTGCTGCTGCTACTACTACCTTTTTTTTGAGGCTGCTGCTGCTGCTACTACTACCTTTTTTTTGAGGGCGCGGGCCGCGAAACTTGGCGACGCATCCACAGGCCAACGACGCGCGCGCGAGGACAACCATGAACGGATAACATCATGCTTTGCCAACGAAAATCAAAAGGCGATAATGTCGGCGGGCGCAGCAGGGCCAAACCGCACGCTCAGCCAACATAAACAGACCACCGGCCTTTCTAAAAAGAACATATACCCACGGCCTATCTAAAAGGCCATTAAATAGCGAAGGACAAAAAAAGGCCACAACCAACCTCAGGGTACGGCCCACTGGATGCCGGCCCTCGGCCGGCAGGCCGCCTGCCGCCCCGACCGCGCAGAGCAGCCGAGGAAAGGGCAGGCCCGTCAGGAGGAGGCGGGCGCGAGCGCCGGAGGCGCTCGCGCATCGCCACCGGATTGGGCCGAGCAGCGGCGAGGTGTCGGCCTCGTCGGAGGGCGGCAGTGATGACGCGGAGGATCGAAGAAGGAGAAGCTGCCCCGACGCGGCGCGAGGTACCAACCCGCCACAGGCTGGCCTTCGACACGGCCGCCGCGGGCGGGGGGAGTTCGGGGGCGGGCTGCGCCGCCGCGGCCCCGGGCCCCGGGCACGAAGAGCAAGCGGGGCACTAACTACATGGGCAAGGGGTCCACGGGCAAGGGCAAGCGAGGCGGCCCGGTCAGCGAGAGGCCCAAGAAGGCGAGCAGAGGGCCAGTTCGCCTCCGCGCCGCAGCGGGCCAGTTCGCCCCGGGGAGCACCCCCGTCGGAGCTGCCGGGGCGCAGCGTGCGCCGCCTGCGCTTCCAGGCGGGCCACTGGAGCAATACGTGCCTTCGTTCCCTTGCTGATGGCACCCCGAAGGTCGGGCGCGGAGGCGGCCCGGGGCGAGCGGCGCCGCCAGCGTCGGCGGCCGGCGGCACGGGGAGGGGGTGGCGTCTCCCCGATCAGACGCGAGCGGCGCGCTCGACGTCGCGCGCGTTGCCTCCTATCAGCCCCATCCCTTTGTGGAGGGCGTCTCGGGATGGAGTCCCCGCCGAAAGCTTCTATCCTCCGGTGGAGGGCCGCGCGGGGCGAATATCCCGCGGGCGGCCGAGCCCCGGCCCTCGCCGTCCTCCCGCGGTGACTTTCGGGGCGAGATCCCGCGACGCGCCCGTCCGTGTCTCGTCGCCGCCTCCGGGGGAGGTCGGCCACTTTGGCGCTTGAGGAGGCCCCTTCTGGGGCGGGGGCCCCGCGGTGGTCCTATCCGCGGATCACGCGCGTCTCCAGAGGAGGCCCGCGCGCGTCTTCGCGCGCGCCCGCCCGCCGCGCGGGCGGGCGAACTGCGGGGGGGGGTGATGGGGGGCAAAATAGAAGCGTAGTAGCGTCGAGGTCCACCGCTGCCACATCCACTCATTCTCCTTCCCGACGCTGCTTTCCGCTACAAGCCTCCCCGGCGCTAGGGCGGAGGGGGGGCTTGGCCTTTTCTGATTTGCGCGCAGCATGGCGGAGACGCTCGCGGTGAAAGAGCACGTCGCATCGACACCGCCAGTTCATCAGGCGTTCGTGGTAGGCGCCCCATGCCTGACAACATATCCGCGCAAACCATCCAGGTCCACCTCGGCGCCCATCTCTAGCATTGATTTCTTGAGCTGCTCGCGCGGCGGCGGCAGCGCGGACATGGCGCATTTGGGCGCCATGACGGGGGCCGCACCTTTGACGGAGATTCACTGGCGGTCGTCCGCGTTCACGCATCGAGCAGTCTGAGCCTGCATGGGCCAGGGTGGCTACAATTCTTGATGACGATGATGGTGATGATGATGACGATGATACGCCCCCCCCTCTTGCGCGCCCCTGTGGCCTCGAGAAGCTGCCGCGCGCGCTGGGCCCTGGGGCGCCGCGCCCCCTGCGCACCCTCCTGCGGTGTCGAGAAAGTGCCACCGCTGCTATGCCCAACGCGACCGACGCGCATAGCGGCCGCGCTCGCTTACGACCCCCTGCGCGCCCCCTATGGTGTCGAGAAAGTGCCGCGCCGCATATGCCCTACACGACCGGCGCGCATAGCGGCCGCGTTCAGAGACCACCACCCCTTTCGCACCCCCTATGGCGTCGAGAAAGTACCACCCCCGGTATGCCCTACACGACGGGCGCACATAGCGGCCGCGTTCAGAGACCGCCCCCTGCGCACCCCGCACGGCGTCGAGAAAGCGCCGCGCCTGCTATGTCGCGCGTGACCAGCGCGCATAGCGGCCGCGCTCAGAGCCCACGCCCAACGCACCCCCTTTATGGTGTCGAGAAAGTGCCACGCCTGCTGTGCATGGACGACTGGGTCTGGACGTGGCGCATGCGTCCTGGGTGCGTGATGCAGCAGGCGCGCCAGGCGGGCATTGGCGTTGTTAGTTTGTGTTTGTGTGCGCGTGTGTGTCTGCATGTGTAGATTGTCTTGTGAGCCTTGTGCATGTGCATGATGCGGAAAGTGCGCCAGTGGATCTCCCTGAATGCACTCAGGGGGGGGGTCCCGAACCCCCCCCTCTCCCCCCCCTCGCATGGGGAGTGCGGAGTTGGGAGTTGGGAGTGGTAAGGGGTGAGTAGTGAGTTAGTGCGTAGTGAGTAGTGAGTATTGGGTAGTGAATTGTGGGTAGTGAGTGGCGAGTAGGGAGTAGGGAGTGGGGAGTAGTGAGTAGTGAGTAGTGAGTAGACTGATAAGTGAGTAGTGAGTGGCGAGTAGTGAGTAGTGAGTAGCGAGTAGCGAGTAGCGAGTACAGAGTAGGGAGTAGGGAGTAATGAGTATTGGGTAGTGAGTAGTGGGTAGTGAGTAGTGAGTGGCGAGTATTGATTAGTGAGTAGTGAGTAGTGGGTAGTGCGTAGTGCGTCGTGAGTAGTGAGTAGTGAGTAGAGGGTAATGAGTAGTTAGTAGTGAGTAGTGAGTAGTGAGTAGTGAGTAGCGAGTAGTGAGTAGTGAGTAGTGAGTAGTGAGTAGTGAGTAGTGAGTAAGTACTGAGTAGTACGTAGTGCGTAGTGAGTAGTGAGTAGTGAGTCGTGATGAATAGAGAGTAGTGGGTAGTGGCAGGGGGTAGTGAGTAGTGATTAGCGAGTAGGGAGTAGCGAGTAGTGAACAGTGAAGAGCGAGTAGTGCGTAGTGAGTAGGGAGTAGTAAGTAAGTAGTGAGTAGTGAATAGTGAGTAGCGGGGAGTGAGTAGTGAGTATTAAGTAGCGAGTATGGGAGAAGCGAGTAGTGAGTACTGAGTACTGTGTAGTCAGTATTGAGTAGGGAGTAGCGAGTAGCGAGTAGTGGGTAGTGATCAGTGATTTGTTGGCAATGAGTAGTTAGTAGTGAGTAGTGAGTAGTGGATAGTGGGTAGTGGGTAATGAGTAGTGATTAGTGAAGAGCGAGTAGGGAGTAGCGAGTAGTGCTTAGTGAGTAGTGAGTATTGAGTAGTGGGTAGTGAAGAGTGAGTAGTGAGTAATGAGTAGGGAGGAGGGAGTAGTGAGTAGGGAGTAGTGAGTAGCGAGTAGTGGGTGGTGGGTAGTGAATAGTGGATAGTGAGTATTGAGTCTTGAGTAGGGGGTAGTGAGAAATGAGTAGCGAAAGCGAGTGGTAAATAGTGGGTAGTGAGTTATGAGTAGTGAGTAATGTATGGGGCTGGGGTTAGTGGTTGGGGTTCGGATTAGGGGATTGGGTTAGGGTGAGGACTAGGGGTAGGGGAGCGGGGGTCGGGTTCCGGAGTCAGGGGGCGGCGCGGCGAAAGAGGGGGAGGAGGGGGGGTTCGGACCCCCCCCCCCCTCCCCCTTCCTTTTTGGAAAGGGGGGGGGGACGGGGGGGGGGGGGGCGACGACGGACCGGGGAAAGGGGGGGGGGTCCCCGACGACGGATCGGGGAAGGGGGGGAGGGAAGGGGGGGTCCCCGACGACGGATCGGGGAAGGGGGGGGAGAGGGGGTCCTAACCCCCCCCCCTTTGGGGAGATCCAGCGGCGCACCCTCGTCGCGCGTGCGGCTGTGGGTGGGCGCGCGTCTCCATGCGGGCGCGCGCGTGCGCGCGCGTGCACGCGTGCGCGTTTTATGTATTATGCGGCTTGTGCACGCGTGTGATGTGTGTGCGGCTGTAGGCGGGCGCGCGTCTCAGTGTGGGTGCGTGATATAGTCCGAGCGCGCGCCGGTTCTGCGCGGCGCGCGCGCGAGTGCGCGCGCGCGCGGCTGCATGAAGACGCGCGCATCACGCGCGCGCCGCGCATGCGTCGCGCGCGGGCGAGGAGAGGACAAGGAGGAGAAGAGAAGGAGGGGGGAGGCGCGGCGCGCGCGCGAGCGTCGCGGGTGGGACGCGGGAGAGAAGCAAACCATAACCCCACCAAACATGCTGGGAAATAACATAACCCCACGAAACAAGCGCGCGCGTTCGCGTGGACCGGGAAAAACCTTTCTGGGAATGAAGTTCTGGGAAGAGAGCCATATGTTTTGTTTGTGTGTGCATGTGTGTGTGTGTGTGCGTGTGCGTGTGCGTGCGCGTGTGCGTGCGTGCGTGTGTGTGTGTGTGTGTGTGTGTGTGTGTGTGTGTGTGTGTGTGTGTGTGTGTGTGTGTGTGTGTGTGTGTGTGTGTGTGTGTGTGTGTGTGTGTGTGTGTGTGTGTGTGTGTGTGAGTGCGCGTGTCTGCGTGTCTGCGTGCGCGTGCGCGTTCCCCCGGCTGCGCAGATCCACGCGCTGGCGCTGCGCGACGGCGGTGCCCCCGAGGCCTGGCACCGGCGCCGACGGCGCTGGGCAGCGGGACGCCGCCGCCCCGCCTGCTGGGGGTTCCCTGCGGGCGGGGCGCTCTCCTCCCGCGCCCCCCCCCATCCCTCCCCCGCGCGTTTCCCTCCCTCCCTTCGCGCGCAGCCATGGCGCCGCTCGCTGCCGCTCCTGGCGCGCAGACCTCCTGGCGGCCGAGCCGGCGGACGCTGCGCTAGGGCGCGCCGCCCCGGCCTGACACCCAGCGGGTGCAGCATTGCGCCGTTAGCAGTCTGAAGCCTGAGCTCCATTATCCACTATCGCTTCCACTTGTGCTACCTCGTCGCCCCTTGACTAGGCGTTTGCATTGTCCACGACCTGCTCTACCGCGCACTGAGCGTCGGCAGCGTCCGCGGATGCACCAGCGCCGCGGCCCGGCTGCCGCCGCGGCCCCCGCTGCCGCTGCAGGCCGCGCCGGCGCGAATGGGGTGAAACTCCTCCACGTCTGAGTGCCCTCCGCCGTCTCCTGTCCTCGGCGGCCGCCCTGTCTGTCTCGTTTTCTTTTTCTTGCGTGCCGGCCAGTCTGTCGTTCGGCCCCAGGTCGCCAAACGCTGGCGCGCGCCGCCCCCGCCTCGCCGCCGGCGAAAAAAGTGCGCGCGCGTCGCGCGCCGCGCGCGTATATATGACGTGCTTGTGCGCACGCGCGCATGTGCGCGCGCGCGTTTGCGTAGTCAGCGCTCGCTCACGTGAGAAGGAAAAGGACAATAAGGAGGGCGAAGAAGACGCGGGTGCGACGCGGGTGGGAATAACACGAAAGCCCCACTAAGCATGTGGAGAAAACGTGGCTTCCCAACAAGGCTTGTCAAACAAAAGTGTGCTCTCGCGCTCTTGCAGATTCTTGAGAAAACCGTTGGCTTTTCAACAGTTCGATCAACTTCTACCCAACGGACCCCTCGCGCGCCCATGTCGGCATCGCTCGAACTCCCCTGCGCGCGTGCTGTCGTAAGAACCCCTTGCGAACAATTGGACGAAGTGCACCCGTGCGCGCCGTGGCGCGCGCATGCAGAAATCCTTTCAACAACCTGCGGCGTCGTAAGGAATTCGTAATCGAGCGTCCCATAAATATGTAAAAAAACAGTTGGTTTGGCAGCAGCTGGTTTCAAAATTGCTTGCGCCCGCGCTCCTGCGAACTCTGAAGAACACCATCGGTCTGTCAACATTTTCATTCCAGTCGGACACCCTTGCGCGCCTGCTGCGGGGGGGCGATCCGCGCCAAGTGATACCATGCGGGCCACTCTCGCGCGTCGGCCGCGCGCGTATGTCGAACTGCTTCCAGAGCCTTCGTCGCCGACGCGAGGACGCCGTCATCGTCGTCGGCGTGATCAGCATCGGCGTCGTCATTTGCCTTGCCGTCGTCGTTGTCATCATCGTCACCAGCATCGCTACCCCCATCATCGCGTCTGCCGTTGTCGACGCTGCCATGATACCGCGCCCGCTCAACTCGCCGATTCGCGCTGAAACGCCCTCTGGGCACAGCGCCACCGCGGCCGCGTCGGTCGCGCCAAACCACCTTGACGCTTCGCGCGCGAGCATGCGCGCAACCGCGGCCGCGGCGATGTGCCAGCCAGCGCCGAGCAGTCATCGCAATCGCCGCCGCATGGGTTCTGCAAGCCAAGTTGCGGGTGGGTGTGTGGGAAGATTTCCGCAAGCAGTGGAACTGACAATTTCAAGCTCGGCGGGGTGAATTGCACCACGTAGAGGGCACTACATAGAGTGCACAGCGCACAACCTACATGGCATCACATATATTGCAGCACATGTATTGCTAGACGCACAGTGTTTGGAGCCCACGCAGGTTACCATGCAAAACTAGCACATCAGGAGGAATAGCTATTGGGTGACGGCGGGCAGGAATAACGCTGCCTAGATGGCGCTGTTATGCATCCTGGAGCGGCCAGTTTGCTCTGGTTCCAGCTCCGTGCCAGCGCGGCCCGGTTTGACCGATTTCCCGTTTCGGTTTTGCTTGGTCCTCCCTCGCGATTCTGATTGATCATGGGAAGAGGGGGGAACGATCCAGGATCGAGTGACAGGGAGGAGGGAAGAGGGAGGAGCGGTCGCGGAGAGCGAGGAGTGGGGAGCCATCGAGGATCGAGGATCGGGGGCCGATGCGTCCCACCTTGAAGCCTATCCCATCTGACGCTACCCTTTTGGCTTTCGAATCATAGCTCGAATCTCCAGCGGCCGTTCGGGACGATTTGGGCATCTTTGGATCGCTCCTGGCGAGGCGCAGACGTTGGAACGAATCCCGAGGCTAGAAAAATTGCCGAGAACCTACCGCAATTTCCCCAGACCTCGAATCTCGAGCTTATCCCGCGGCGCAAAGCCTCGATCGAGGAGGATTAGGATTGATCTCCTCGATTTGTCCCCTCGCCTCGAACGCGAGGCCCTGATCGCCGCCAAGTACGTCGGGCTCGAGGTCGAGACCCCCGCGGGCGCCGCGGCGGCCCAGACCGGGAAGATCCCGGTGCCTCTGGGCTCCCCCAAGTGGCGCACCCTCTCAAGGAGGAGGAGGAGGAGGAGGAGGAGGAGGAGGAGGAGGAGGACGAGGAGGACGAGGAGGACGAGGAGGAGGAGGAGGAGGAGGAGGAGAAGGAAAAGGCGGAGGAGGAGGAGCAGCGGCAGCAGCATCAGCAAAAACAGGAGGAAGAGCAGGAGGAGGGAGGGAGGGAGCAGGGAGGGAGGGAGCGAGGGAGGGAGGGAGGGATGGCGGGAGGGAGGGCGGTGGGGAGGGAGGGAGGGAGTCGGAGGGAGGTTCCGTAGTCATTTTGGCTTAGGCCTGTTTCAAGCCCTGGCGAGCTGTTTCGGACCTCCCGATGGCCGGTGCGCTCTGCAGGTTCTGAGACTTTGCTTGGCATCGCTCGGACGTATGCATCTTATTGTGGCGGGGACCATCGAGGAGCATCTCGGGCCATCATTCGACAAAACAAACACACGAAACCTAAAAGTGCACGGGGAATGGACGTTCGAGCGATGACCACCCTGAGGATGGCACAGGACCCAAACCCCCCCGACGTCAAGATTTTCACATAACGTTGATCCCCGCAGGTCTCCACCCGTTCCCCAGGACCGCACCAGCAGTCTTAGCCGAGCCCCGCGCAGCAGGCTCAGCAGTCTCAGTCGAGGAAGTGCAAGTTCTGCCTGGCCACAAACCACTTTCGGCTCAGCTTCTGTCGCATGTGTGGCGCTCATTGGCAGGGTAAGCTTCCGCCCCCCACCTCCCCGCGGCCAGCATGCATCCATGGGGGGCCCAGGCGACGAGGACCAGGGAATCCCGCCGCGGCAGCAGCATGGGCCGCAACTCGGCCAGCACATCACCCAGTGCCAGAACCTCCTCAATGCGTTGTCGACGCGAAGAAGGAGGCTGAAGGCGCGGGCGGAATATCCCCAGCGAGGCAGAAGCTCGAGAATGCTCTTGACGTCCTCCGCGACGAACGCGACGGCAACAAGGTTCCCCAGCAGCTCTGGAAGGCCGCGAGCCAGAAGCTGCTACAAGTCTAGACGGCCCGGTCCAAGCATGAGCACAACATTGTCCTGCACAGGGACAAGATCGTGAAGCTCCGCCGCCACATTGTCGACCTCGAGACCCAGATCTCGACGGGGGGGGCAGCGTCAAGGAGCGCCAGCAAAGGATAGCCGAGCATGCCGAGGTCATGAAGCAGCTTCCGCCAGCAATCGACTCGGCTGCGCCTTCGTCACAGAACGCGACTTGCCCAGCAGGCACGGTCCTCGCGGAGTTCAGCGCCTTCGCGACGAAGATCACGGCAGCGGAGGCCACAGCCCTGAAGAGCCCGATCCATACGCTGGTCACCACCATCCGGAAGGTGCAGCAGGTGCAGCAACAACAGGCCGCGGCGCAGCAGGGCCAGCAGCAGGAGATGGTCATCGACGGCGTCGGAGCCCCAGGTGCGGTTGCGCCAGCGACCCCAACCGCCCCGCCCGCGGGGGCCGCCGCAGCGTGGGCGGCGCCCGACCCAGCCCAGCCGCCAGCCGATTCATGCCGCCGTGGCAAGGGGCCTGGCGACGACAAGGGCGACGGCCCAGCGGGCGCGACCAGCAAACAAATAAGCAGGAGTCCCAGCAGGATCGCCTCAGCGGTGGTTATTTGTTGTGCAATGCGACCCATCACGAGAGCAAGTCAAAGCTGGCCCCCTCAAGGCTGGCCTCACCATCGTGGCGGCCAGCGGTTCGAGATGGGGCCTGGCCAAGCGGCTCATCCGAGCCAGCCAGTCTCGCATTGTTTTTGTACAAGAGCACGTGCTCGCAGCAGAGCGCATCATCGAGGTGAAGCAGCCCCCTGCGGAGGAAGGCTGGTGCTCCTTTTAGACGGTGGGTCACCGCGCACGCGCAGGCATGTCAGCAGGTTTTGCCACATCATGGTGCGAGGGTACCTGGGCGCGCGGCAGCTGGCAGAGTCGGCGGCTTGGCCCTCCCGCATTTTGAGCATCTACATCCGCCCGAAGGACCTAGGTGTCGTGGCCCTGCAATCCAACTGCTGGCGGGACACTGCAGGTCCAAGCAGGGAAACACCGCGCCCGCCCAGGCCCTGGAGCCCCACATCCCGGCCCACGGGCTGTCATTCGTCTCTGGCGGGGGCCGCAACCTGGAGCCCCACGTAGTGGAAACAGCCCTACCTCAGCGGAAGTACAAGGGTCAGGCCATCATCCTCTCACCCCCTGTTACATGCGTCGCTGGGGACACCGGGAAGTGCTGCCATTCGTCGCATTGTCCTCTGCCCACCAGCATGCCGTGGCCGACAGCGTCGCGGACTTGGAGGCGCAGCTCGCTCCGCGCAGGCCTGTGTATTTGAACTTGGAAGCTTCTCCACCGGATAAGAAGGAATCGCGTCTCGTTCAAAGACAGCGGCCCCCTGCGGTTCTCCCCGCGGGGCCCCGACCCAGAGCGCATGTGCACGGGTGCCTCGAGGGCTCCATAGATGGTGTCCCGGGCGACTCCGCGGGCCCCAATGACGAGGGTTACGTGGCCCCGAGTTCTGACGAGGACTCCCAGAAGGTTCAAGAGGCCCTGGGCTCCGCCATGAAGGAGTGACATAATCTGGCCCGGGGTGAGTTATGCGGCATCTTTCAGACGTATCCAGAGCGGGGGGGCAGGGGGAGTAGCGCGCGAGTTCCAGTGCCCCCCCCCCCCTGGCTGCAGGCGGCCGATCTGCCCCGCGCCAAGTCCACTTTTCGAGACTTGCAGTGGCAGCGATGCCCGGGGGTCGTCGCGCTGCTCCGCGCTGGCAGGACTTGGGGAGATAACTACTTCAATATTCTCTCCGGGGTGCTCCAGAGGGCTTCGAAGGGGCCCGCGGGCACAGAGCTCGCCACCGCGGACCAGCAGGAGTACCTTTTTGGGGATCGAAGCTGGGCTCTGCACTAGCATTTCGGGCTCGACAGCGCCAGTCTCATCCAGGGCCTCGACCAGCTGGGCCAGGAGGCCCTGGACATCTCTTTCACCCACCACCCTTTGGATAATAAGCAGCCAGAGACAGCTGGGAGGCGCGGCGCGACTGGGCGCTAGAGGGAGGGGCCAAGCGGGCCCATGCGCACACCGGAGTTGCAGAGGACTGCCGCGAGGAGATTTACCATGCCTGCGAGGATAGATCCCCCGCCAGCTGCCCGACTGCAGCGACTGCGGCCCCGGGGGAGCAGGGGCGCGTCTGCTCTCAATCGTGGAGCGCGGGGGCCATGAGAAGGCCGCCTCCTCGCCGTTGGCCTTCCGCGCCGATCCCGAGAGCGCCGACCGTCTCGGAGCTCCGCGGCCTTTCTTTCTCATTCCAGACCCGCGCCATCGCCGTCGACGGCGTCCATCCCAGGCATTTCGCGGCGCTCTCTGACGGCGCCCTAGAGATCTTGCGCTGATCAGGCTGGCAGGCAATTGCCTCGCGCGGATGCAGGCCCTGATGGCCCCCCTGTTCCGCAAGCCCAACAAGGGCGCTGAATCCCTCCGGTCTCGTGAACGGACGGGGCCTGGATGCTATCGATCAGATGGGGGCGCAGCGCACCTAGAACCTAGGAGGGGGGCGCATCATCAGCGTCGTGGAGGGCCTCCGCCAGCGCCATGGGCACGTCGAACACGAAAGGCTAGGCTCGGCGGCCGAATCGTTCGATTCCTTTTTGCTGCCTTTCTGTTTGCATTGGCGTCGTGCTTGTGGCCGAGGATTCTCGCCCTGGCTGGCCAGGCCTCAGCGTGCATTTTCCCGCGGAAGGGCATCGCGGCAGGTTCGGGCACATCCACTTTCGAGATTAAGTGCCGCATGCTGCCAGTAGTCTCGACCTTCCCAACGGACTTGGGCCCTTCGCTGGACATCCATATAAACGGCTTCAGCTTCAATCGCAGGTGCCCTGGCATGCTCCCACTCATCGCGACGACGCGGCAAGCAGTGGCGCATCTAGTGGACCGCATGACCACGAAGCTCAACCTTCCATTTGTCGTGGACAAGTTTGCCATGACTGGCAACTCAGAGCTGCTCCTCTGTCGTGCCACTACCAATTTAGGTGTCTACGCAGGCCCCGATGGAGGAGCCAGCGGCCATCAATCTTGGAGTTGACTTTGCGCCAGGCAAGGCCCGCGCCCAGCCCGAGGTCTTGGTCAAGGGGAAGGCCAGATGTCGGAAAGCCAAGAGCCGCCTGGTCAACATCTCATGCCTCGCGGGGCTTAAGAAAGAAGACCAAGCTGTTCTTTTGCGGGGTGAAGCCAGGCTTGACCTGCGGGGAAGACAGCACATAGTGGTCCCCAGGAGAGATCCAACAGTTGCGACGTCACGGAGCTGCGGCGCTAGGTCTCTCCTCGCCAGGAGCCAGCGCGCAGCTGGCCTGGTCTTTGGATCCAGAAAAGGGCCCCATCGGCCACGCCTCGGCCAGCCTCGCCCGGCATTGCAGAGAGTGGTGGGTGGCCACCAGTGACGTCCTGGAGGCCCACGACGGCCTCTCCCCCGAGGAACTCAGCAGGGCCTTCAACATTGCCAAATACAGGTTCGACAGCCTCCACCAGAAAGCAAGCTGGGCCAAGAAGAGCTTCGGTGTTCTCGGGGCGTGCTCTGCATGCTCCAGAATGCCTCGAGGGTTTTCGCCTACCCTGCGAGGGTGCGCTGGCCCAATGGATTTGATATGCTCCTCACCGGGGGCCCCGCCGCACGCCATCAAAGCTGCCTTCCTGGGGGGGCCCAGAGCCGCTGTGCTGGAGTCCGTCAGGGACAAAGGGCGTCTCCTGGGCAACAGGGAGTTCTCGGAGCAGGGGCTGGAGATGCAATCCTCGGGGCTCTGGGCTCGCCCACCTCGGACCTTCCCGGGGAACTCGAGACGCCCCAGCCTTCGCGGGCACCTGGTCCGTCAGGTTTTTGTTGCGGTGTCAACGTGACCTCTGCGAAGCTCCACAGCTGGGGCTACCTGGTCTCGCCGTTGCGCAGCCCGTCAAATTTGCCACAGAAGCGGCGCGGCACCGCGCGCGGGGGCGCAGCGCCAATGACCAGGAGAGGGGAGAGCGAATCGACGATGGTTTAATTTAAGCGTGGAAGCCCTGGCAGCAGGTCCACGCGACCCTTGTCTGCCAGGCTATGGATGCCTGCCCCGGCACCCAGGGCCCCTCCCATTATGGGCGAGCAGCTGGAATTCCTTGATGTCACGGGCAGCATCGAACATTTTGTTTTCGAGAGCGACGACGACATGTTGCTCGACTGGGGTTGTTTTGGACCGGGGTTCTCGGGCTCTGGAGGGGCCCGCGCCGGCTGGGCCGCTGTCGATGCCGACCCTGGTGGCGTTTTCAGGCGGGCTAGATTCTAGGCTTGCGCCGCGTGCGCCGACCCTTATATGAACTACTGCGCCTCCAGGACTGCATGTCACGAGGCTTGTGCGAATCGTGACACGGCGTTCGACGTCGTTCCTGTTGCTTCGTTGCTGTTATCGTACCTCTTGGTGCTCTTTTTGTTGCCTTTTGGTGGCATCTCTGCCTGTCTGCAGGCCATAGCCGGCCTCCTCGAGGCATCTTGGGCCAAGTTTGGGGGCCTCTTGGGGGCTTCCTGGGGGCTTCTTGGAGGCCTTTGAGGTTTCCTTGGGGAGGCCCCCAGGGCCCCTCGGGCTGTTCTTGGGGCAGGCTGGGGGCGTCTTGGGGCCGAAGGCTCGAAACGGCGTTCTTTTAGTTCCATCTTGGAGCCGTCTGGGGGCCCTCTTGGGCTGTCTTGGAAGCTTCGGGGGCTGTTGTTGGACCCTCTTCGACCCGTCTTGGGGGCTCATTTGGCGGTCTGGGGGGTGCATTGAAGGTTTCTTTGCCCGCTTGGGACGTTGTGAAAACCGAATGGGCGAGCATGCGAAACATTTTCGTTTTCGAAGGGACTGGGGCGATTTCTGTTTTTGGGGGCCCTCTTGGGGCGCATCTTGGGGGCCTTTTGGGGAGTCTTGGCAGCTTCGGAGGCCGCCTGGAGGCCATCGTGGGCGTCCAGGGCGATATTTCGGTGAATCGTGGCCCCCTGTGACCGTCTGGGGAGCGTTATGGTGCCTTCTTGGCAAGTTTTGGAGCCCTCCGCTCCCCCGTGGCGCGTTCGGTCCGGGGTCGCGCTCGGCGAGGGGGGGGGCGTCGAATTGCCGGTTTGGGGTCCCTGGGAGGGGGGATTGGGAGGGGGGGGATCATCTCACGCACCTAGAGACCCACAAGGGGGGCTAGATTCGGCAATTTTCCAGGTTCCCCGTTCCAGCCGCCTGGATTGGGCGAGCATGTTGTACTGCTGCGAGGTCTCACGCAGGCAGGGGCCAGCATTGATATGTTCGCTGCGAAAGTGGACTGCGCGGCCCTCATGGAGGGCACCGGCCTCCCGCACTCCGCCCTCGACGGGCCGGCTTCCGCCGCCTACATCTGGAGAGATGTTCACGAAGGACACTTCCCCCTGCTGAGCCTCGCCAAGGTCAAGGCCTACTCAAGTCCTCGAAAGAGGGCCTCGCGGATATCGAAAACATGAGCGCGGCAGGTAGCGATCTGGCGGGTGAGTATGCGAAGCGCGGGGCCCTGGTGCGCCCTGAGGCCCAGAATGCCGAGGTTGGTTTTCTTCGAATATGACAGATGGTTCGACGTGTCCAAGAATATGTGTAAGATGCTCGAGTTGTGGCCAGGATCCAAGGAGGTCCTTGGCGACCCCGCGAGGGCCGCCAGAGCCCGTATCCCTCGCACTCTGAAACATGGGGTCCTCCACCAAGTGCTGTAGAACGGCTCCAGATGGCAGCGCGTCGCTTGCGCCAGGACGTTCAAGGACCCCCTTGGCAGCAGTGCTTGTGGTCAATTAGCTCCGAGTCTCCTTGCCCTGAAGGTTTGCACGGGACCTGGCAAGGCCCATGGTTCCGTGTGGCCTGTTCCCTCACGTCAGGGACGGGGGTCGTTTTTTTGTTTGCAAGAGGTGCGGAACTTTTTGCTCGATCACCCCCAGACGCCGCTTGGAGCCTTGTGTCAACAAGGTTCTCAGGGCCCAGAGGAGGTTGCTGGCATGGGGCAAGCTCCCGTGGCCAAAGGGCCACCGAATCTCACCTCTTTGGCCCCTCAAGACTTCGGCGGCGGAATGGCGGGGGGTGGTCGCCACAACGGCCCCCAGCTAACCTCTTTTTTCCCCGCCCTCTTCGGTCTCGATCACTGGGGGCGCGGAGGCGGCGCAAAAGGGAGGGAGGGAGGGGAGGGAGGGAGGGAGGGAATGAAGGGGGGAGGGAGGAAATGAGGGAGGCAGGGAGGGAGGGAGGCAGGGAGGAGAAGTAAGGATGAAAAGGAGGAGGAAGAGGGAGGGAGACATGGAGAGGAGAGGGAGGAGGAGGAGAGGGAGGAGGAGGAGGAGGAGGAGGATGAAGAGAAAGAGGCGGTGGAAGGGAAAGGGACGGAGAGAGGGAGGGAGGCATGGAGAGAGGAGGAGGAGGAGGAGGAGGAGGAGGAGGAGGAGGAGGAGGAGAAAGAGGAGGAGGAGGAGGAGGAGGAGGAAGAGGCGGTGGCTCTACTGCTGCTGGTCCTCCTTCTCCTCTTCCTCCATCCCTTCTCTTTATAACTAGTTCCTCCGTGTCGCACCCTCGGACGTGTCGGTAGGTCGGGCCGGGCGTTTCGCCCAAGACATCGTCGCCACTTCTGGTCGTGAAGCTTGAAATTTGCAGCAGCTTCATGGATGGAGGGCGGGTGGTCTTCAGAAGGTGGTCCTCGCTTCAGTTCCGCGCATTTTCGTCTGAACAGTTCGCAACAGCTGCGCGGATGGAGGGCGGGCGGTCTTCAGAAAGTGTTTTTCGTTTGGGCTCCACGCGCATTAGTTTCGCAGCAGCTTCGTGAATGGAGGGCGGGTATTCTTCAAGATGCGGCTCTCGCTTAAGAGCCGCGCACATTCGCAAGTTCACGGACGGAGGGCGGGCCGTTTTCGACATCTGGCTATCGCCTTTGCGCCGCGTGCATTCGTGCTATTCACAACTGCTTCAAGGACGGGCAGCGGGTGCTTTTGAAAATGTGGCTCTCATCTCAGCGCCGTGTGAAGGATTCGTATGGCCGAAATCCTAAGAATCACGTTCCGGCATGCTCTGGGAATGCCAGGACGCAGCAGTCACGTTGATTCGTGATGGGGTCCCAGAGATGTTGTTCTGGCGCGGATTCGGGGCTGTCAGGGCGCAACAATCATGTTAATCCACGGCGTTGAAGTCCCAGGAACTGCGTTTTGTGGGCCAATTATAGCAAGAATCATACATTCTTCGAGGGACCTACAAAGAGAGAACTTGGAAGGAAGGTTTATTGCAAGATCCTCCTCCTCGTCCTCGTCTTCCTCCTCCTCCCCCTCCTCCTCCTCTTCCTCCACCTCCTCCTCTTCCTCCTCCTCCTCCTCCTCCTCCTCTCTCCATGCGTCCCTCCCTCTCCCCGTCCCTTTCCCTCCGTCCTTCTTGTCCTCCTGCCCCCCTCCTTTCTGTCAAGGCGCGCGCGGGGGGATTTGCGGCTAAGGTGCTCGAGACGCCCCAGGGTTGCATCTTCTCCAGCGCGGCCATCGCGCGCTACATCTCCCGCATCAACCGGCAAGTGGCGCTCTACGGCCAGAACCTCCTGGAGGGCGGCATGATCGATTCCTGGATCGAGTTCTGCACCCACGAGCTGGAGGTGCAGGGCCGTTGTAGACTAGCAGCTAGCCGTGAATACGAAAAAGGAGCCGCCCTCGGTGTCGATCGGCTCGGTGATGCGCGGAGTTGTCCGTGCGCGGCGCGGCGTCCATCGGCCCGACCACCCACCCGCAAAGGGCGACGTGTTGGCCCCTCTTCAAGTCCTGGACTCGTGGATCGGGCGCCCGCGCCCTCCGCAGATTTCGGAAGATATGATGCACTCTGGGGCAACGCTGCAACGCTGGGGGGGGCGATAGCAAAGGAGGAAAGGGCATTCCAGATTTTATAATAATGGGGGAGGGGTCTACTTCTGTAGGGAGTCCAACGGGCCTTGTCAAACAAGATTGTTCGGGGGTCTCGATAGTGCACCCGTTGTTGCACCGCTCTTGAGAGGGGGTCCCAGACGCGCTGTCAAACACTGTTTTGATCCGCCCCCTCCCCTACTGTGAGGTTTGGAGTGCCCTTCCCTCGCTCTCCATTTTGTGGGCCTTTGGGGGGGCCCTCGTCGCCCTGCTCCACAGGTTCAGGCGTCAGGAGAGCACTGGGGCGCACGCCTGTTGCCGTCCTAGGCCTCTAAGGCCCGATCTCGGACCCTCAAGAGGTCTCCAATTTTGTGCACAGTCCGCTGATATCGTCACTATATCATTACATACCGCTGGCGTATCGGCTTAAGTATTGGTATAACATACCGCGCTGCCTTCCTCGCAGCGCCCTGGAAAATTACTAGCTGCCCTCTTCCTTCTCTTAGCTCTACCTACGGGATATTGTGTAGGTTCCATTTTTTGGTCGTTAACCTACATACACCGGTTAGCAGCCGAATACTTTACGCTCTTCGTCGCCGCGCTAAGCTTCGTCGTTGACTCCGTCGCATGGTCCTGCACCCTTCGGGAGGCAGCGCCAGCGCCTCTATGCGTGCCGATTCTTCGACCGAGCGCGGGCGCAGCGACACCACGGAGAGGGCGAGAGAATCCGTGATACCTTTCTCCCCCCTTTTCAGGCGAAGGCAGTTCGGAGTCGTTTGCGGCTGCCGTTGGCGAACTTTTTCCTGACTCGCCGCCGCCGCCGCCGCTCGCGCGCGCCCCCACTCGCACGCCTGGGACCTCACTTCAAGCTCCGGCGCCTGATGCGTCCGATGGAACATTTCCCGGCGCCGCCTTTCATTGTTCCCATGCGCCGGTGGAAACACGAGCAGTTGGCTTCGGAGTCGCCGCTGGATTCGCCTCGCCTCCATCTTCTTCTCCTACCTTCGATCATGCACGTTGCGCCGGTGGACGCACCCGCAGCGGCGGCGCCAGAGAAACGTCTCCAGACAACGCTTTCGCGCGCCCCCGCCGCTGGGTTAAGGCACCGCCCCCCCTGACGCTTCTGCATTTGAACGCGCGCGCGTCATTGAGGATCGCGCGGGGCGGACATCCCAGCGAAGGACCCCAGAGAGGGTTCAAATTCAATCCCGTGCAGGGACAATAGCCGCAGCCCCTCTCAGAGGCGCTCGCGGCCGAGTTCCCCGCGACGCGATGTTGCACCGCGCGCGTCGCCCTCCGCCAGCGGCGCGGCCGAGTTTCGAGACCAGGTTGAAACCTGCACGAGTGGGCAGTTGTCGGGTCTTGCCGCGCAGACAGCAACGCCAAAGCAGGAGCTACACCGCGCCCTTGCCTTGGTCGACGCTCGGATCGCTGAAGTTTGATCCATCCTCGCCCAGGTCCAGCATCAAGTCGACCGAGTGGAGTCACACCAAGGTTCCGACTCCATTACACTTCGGACGTTTCACGACTACCTCCTTCGAGTGGAGGCGCAATTCGCGACCGTCAGGGGCGCGGGCACTGCCGCCGTCAGGACACTGCGCGCTGAGCTCCCGGCAGTGCGGCAGGTTCCAGCGATGGAGGTAAACGGACCTGCGGACCAACAGCTCCGCGAGGAACTCAATGCGCTCCGCGCCCAGATTGAGGTTGCCAATGCCAACCTGCTCTCCCCAAATACCACGCCCACGTCTGAGTTGCGCGGCAAGCTGCGCAGCGCTGAGACGGCCATCGCTCAGCGCCTTGACGCTTCCGAGGCACGCGCCCCATCCCCTGTGAACCGAGTCTCCACGGTCGAGCAACAGCTACCTGAAATAGGGGTTGCGCTGACTGAGTTGCATGTTGTGCGGGCCCAGACTGCGCGGCTGGGCGCGCCGACTTCGGTTTGCAATTCCGCCCCCCTCGACGCCCGACTGGCCGAGGCATGGGCGGCCGCGGGCCACGCGCAACAACGACTCACCCAGATCTCCCAAGACAGAGACGCTGACAAGGCACGGGTCGAGGATACACTCAACCCTTTTGGAACACGAGCGAGGCGCGCACAGCCGACGAATCCAGGATTTAGAGCATCGACTGGGCTGGCACTCCCAGCGAACCCACAACACAAACGCTGAGATACGTGGCACACAGCAGAGCGTTCAGAAGACGCAGACCGACATCACAACCACCGAAGCTACCCTGACGGCCCGCGCGAGCGACGCCCAGGTCCAACATCCGACCCCGCCTCCTGAACCTCGTGCCGGCCATGTCCCAACTCGTGCCGATGGAGACATCCGCGCTGGGCGCGCGCGGCGCACGCCGCCGGACGCCGCCTCGGCAGCGGCTTCCATTCAGACGCGCCACACTTTTTCCGCGCGTGCACCATCGCCAATTCAACCAGTTCCATCGCAGACACTGTCGCACTTTTCTCGAAGTAGCCCATCAAATAATCACATACAGTACGTACTCCACAACTGCCGCGCATTCCTCAGTTACAAGAGTGGCAACATATCGTTCGGGACAACCTTGGCAGCGCCTCTGGGCGACCTGCCAAGACTTGCGCACTTCTTTACGTTGCAGAACAACCGGCCATTACTTTCCACGACAGCGGCGACTTCGAAAGCACCGATTGCAAACTTGCTGCTGGACTCACGGCAGTCTTCAATGCTGAGCTCGGGCACTGCATCCAGGACCTCGTAGCTCAGGAACACACAGCCGGCCGCATGTTGAAGGGTAGACACATGTATACTGGATACTACAATCCTACAAAGTCACCGAGGTCGACGACGCGATGCATGACTTCGAACGTCTACAATTTGTTCGCATGCGGGACGACGACTCGCAACGGTTCATCGTGGACTGGGACGATCTACTTTTGGAATGCCACGAACCACCCGACACGAAAATACTCGAGTCATTGCTCCGAGCGCAGATGCGCAGACATCAGTGGACGAATCAGGACATGCACGATTACTACAAGAGGAAACGCGACGACCCCAATCGCACATGCGAGTGGCTTCGAGAATTCGCCCCAGCCGACTTTGAATTGCACCGACTCGAACGCAACCAGCACAACCTCAATATCGAATCGGCACGACATGATGTTGTCATCTGCGCGGCGTTCAAGTCTGGACGTTGCAAGAACGGAGAACGGTGCAAGATGCCGCGCGCAGGCTCTAGCAGCCGCTCCATAGCGACCTCCTCGGCGACCTTCTGCCCCTGGCAGAGACGCCCGCGAATGGCGACCTTCCACCGGCCGAGCCTCCGGGCCTCCGCCGAAAGACAAGGTCAAACAGAACTCCTGCTTTGCCTGCGCGAAACGCGGCTCCTGTCCGCGACGAGATCGCTGCAAGTGCCCACGCATTGCCAAATGCAGCTTCCATGTAGACCCGAAGCTACGCCGCAAGCATGGAAAACAGCCGCCGATTTGCGAGCGTTGACCCTGGCGCGAAGACTCTTGAGAGGAGCCCCAGTCGGACACTCAGTCAAGACAGCCGCCGCAGGACGCCATCCCCACGACGTGCGGGGGGCCGCAGATCCCCCCCCTACATGGGGCGGCAGGGCGCCCGAAGTCTGGGGGGCGCGCGCGGGTCACGCCGAGGCGCGCCATCTCCTGGGCGCGGGGGGCGGCCCGATTCGCGCGGTCCGGGGGGTCGGATGGTCTTTCCGATCCCCGCAGCGCTCCAGATCTTCATCGCGGAACTCCATCCGCGACCGTGATCGCGGACGCTGCCCCACAAGGAGCGACAGAAACGGAAGCCGATCCGCATCTCGCGGCCCCGGCCAATTCCATCCACCCGCGATCGCAACCGCTCTCCAGCGGCGACGCGTTGCAATAGACGACGTGACCAGGCATGCGTGGCCCGCGAGCGGCTAATATCTTCTGTCCGAGCAGCTATCACGGCAACTCCGTTTTGAGATGACGACAACGTGCACATCGCAACCTATTCGGTTTACCGCGAACGGTACAGGTACAGTGAGCCTTTGGTCAATCAAGGCGAAGATGTACATGTACCTGACACGTTGCCCGACTGGTGGCTGGAAGATAGCGCGCAAGCGGTTCGTGACTGCCAGACCGAAGCTGAACGGTTGCATGCTGAAATCATGCGGGCTACCAGGCTTCCCACGGCGCATGACCCGCCGCCGACTCGCAACACTGCGTCGGTGGCAACGCCAGCGCTTGAGTCTATGACGACGACGCGGTCCACAGCAGCACTGTCGCGGTCATGGATCTTGGATAGCGGCTCCGCCTATCACATCCAAGACAAGGCTGACCTCCAACCGCGCGAAGCTACTGACGCGCACCAAGGGCGAGGACAAAAACTCGAAACGGCCAACGGCGACAGGATCGTCAACGAGCACACCCACCTCAAGTAACCCCACATTGGACTATCCAGTTCGGCACTCGCGCTGGACGATTTCCCATCGGTCCTATCTGTAGGGCAACTGGTACAGGAGGACGGCTTCAGGCAGATCTGGGATCCACGCCTTGGTTACTTACTGCAGGACCCTCGTGGTCAATGGTGCAGGGTCAACGTCAATAACTGCACCCCAGACCATTACCTAACAGCAAAAACTGATAGGTTTCTAATGGTATCAAAAGAGAGCATCATGACTCCCCAGAGAGGGTCTGGGCAGATGCCGGACGGGTGCCACGGGAATCCGGGGAGTGCCGCGGGAATCCGGGGACTCCCAATTTTGAATGCCAGGAGCCACATTTTGACTGCCCGGAGCCAACAGAACACCACTCCCAGGCCACATTTTGAATGCCCGGAGCCAACTGTAGGCCACTTCGTGTTCTTCGTGTTCCCAAAACACAATTCCCAGGCCACATTTTGAACGCCGGGAGGCAACTGTAGGCCACTTCGTGTTCTTCGTGTTCCCAAAACATCACTCCTGTACAATATTTTGATTGCCAGGAGCCAGCTGTGGGCCATTTCGTGATCTTCGTGTTCCCAGAACACAAGTCCTGTGCCATATCTTGAATGCCCGAGCTGAGGCAGGCTGAGGCCGAGGCAGGCTGAAGCCGAGGCAGGCTGAGGCTGAGGCTGAGGCACGCCGAGGTAGGCTCAGGCTGATGCAGGCTGAGGCTGAGGCAGGCTGAGTCTGAGGCTGACGCAGGCTGAGGCCGAGGCAGGCTGAGGCTGAGGCTGAGGCTGAGGCAGGCTGAGGCTGAGGCTGAGGCAAGCCGAGGCAGGCTGAGGCTGAGGCTGAAGCTGAGGCAGGCTGAGGCTGTGGCTGAGGCTGAGGCAAGCTGCGGCTGAGGCAGGCTGAGGCTGAGGCTGATGCAGGCTGAGGATGAGGCCGAGGCAGGCCGAAACTGAGACAAGGTGAGGCGCTGAATGGGGGGGGGGGAAGGGGGAGGGGGGGGAGGAGGGAGGCTGAGGCTGAGGCTGAGGCCGAGGCTGAGGCTGAGGCTGAGGCTGAGGCAAGCCGAGGCAGGCTGAGGCTGAGGCTGTGGCTGAGGCCGAGGCAGGCTGAGGCTAAGGCAGGCTGAGGCTGAGGCTGACGCAGGCTGAGGCCGAGGCCGGCTGAGGCTGAGGCTGAAGCAGGCTGAGGCTGAGGCCGAGGCAGGCTGAGGCTGAGGCTGAGGCAAGCCGAGGTAGGCTGAGGCTGAGGCTGAAACTGAGGCAGGCTGAGGCATCCGTAGGAATCCATAGGAATCCGTAGGAATCCCTAGGAATCCTCAGGAATCCGTAGGCATCCTTAGGAATCCGTAGGCATAGTTAAGCATCCTCAGGAATCCTTAGGTATCCTTAGGATTCCTCCAGGATTCCTAAGGTCTCCTAAAGATTCCTATGGATTCCTAAGGATGCCTAAGGATGCCTTAGGAATCCCTAGGAATCCTTAGGATTCCATTGGATCCTAAGGCCGTTGCCACTGCGACTGTCATTGCGAATGCGACTGCGACTGCGAGAACAGCAGAATTCTACAACTGGATTCTCACCTGAATCTTAAGGGGAGTGCTTCCAGATATGCTTATACACATCGCTGTTAGGTTGCTTTGCCGGGATGTTTTTTTTTTCGCTATCTTCAACGGTTTTCGCCGCCTCACTTGTGTGCCACAGTACCTATATCACGACGTTCGCGAGATGCACGACAGAATGACATTAACGTTTCGTCTCCCTTCACGTGTAAGTGTTGCGTGGATGATGCCATTGCGCCCGCGTGCACACCTGCGTCCGCGCATTGTGCTTCGGCGCCGGTGGACGCGCCTGCGTCTGCGCCGCATCCGATCGATGCGACGTCTGGCGCATTTGCGCTGGTGGGCACACCCGCATCCGCGTTGCCGCCGACTCGTGACAGTACGCAACCTGGCAGACCACGTCCACCCCTCGACCCATCACATTACATCACCCACAGTCGCAAGCACCCCGACTGTGATATTGGTGCACGCATCCTTGTACACAACACGCCATGCCGACGCCAGCACCGACCCAACCCACTGCATAATCCCACCACGGATGACATTCAGCATGAAAAGTTAGTACCCAAGCGATTCGGCGAGGCACTGACCGCCGACCACATCGTCTCTGCAGCAGGCGACGCCGCCGACAAATATGGCGACAAGTGTGCCTTGGTGGTGCTGGATACGTTTGCGGGCGCCATCGTGGCACTCCCTGCTTAAGGACGCCGAAACTAACTACCGAGGTATCCTTTCTCGAGTTTCTTGCCACGAGCGACGAAGCGAAACGCATTTGCACTGGCAATTCGGGCGAGCTACAGAAAGCATGCCGCCTTCTGCAAGGGCGCCCTCGAGGGCGCGAAGTTATTCGCGCTTCGCGCTTCGCGGTTCGGCTCCGATTCCCCCTCATCCTCCTCTCTTCTCCTGGGAGGCGGCGCGAGAGCGCGAAGTTATTCGCACTTCGCACTTCGCGCAGCGCGAAGCGCGAAGTTGGGAGCCCTTGCTTCTGGGTTGGCGGCGCGCTGCCGGCGCGCCACGTCGGCCACAAAACTGGGAGCGGCCGAGCGTGCAGTTGAGTCAGTTATACAGGGCACCCGCGCGGTGCTCCACAACTCCCTCCTCCTCCTCCTCCTCCTCCTCCTCCTCCTCCTCCTCCTCCTCCTCCTCCTCCTCCTCCTCCAAGGGCGGCCAAAGAGGGTCCCAAGACGCCTCTTTTTAGGCCTACGAGGGAGAGGACCTGCATTGGGGACACCCCTCTGTTGGAACAAATGGGAGCCCCGACGGCCCCAAGAGGCTCCCAGACCCCCACAAAGAATCCCAAGACACCCGAAAAAACCCCGAGAATCTGGCTTGGGTCACGAATGGTGGAAAGAAGCCGTGCAGGCATGGCGCCGCGGCCGCAACTTTACTACTCGACCATGTCATGGCGTTGCTGCCTCACACGAAGCATGCGCGGACTACACATCACATGAAATCCACTTCGGAGAACCCTTCAAAGGGCACCTTGTTCCTTTTGGTATTCGAATCTTCTGGAAATGCTTGAATCCGGACACCAGCAAGTCCGCGGCGAAGTTCGATTGGACCACGCGAGAGGGATTGTTCATGGGATGCCACCTTCACTTTGGCGGGCGTCGGTCT
Organism: Prorocentrum cordatum; assembly: GCA_963575745.1. Taxonomy (NCBI): domain Eukaryota; class Dinophyceae; order Prorocentrales; family Prorocentraceae; genus Prorocentrum; species Prorocentrum cordatum. The sequence goes on along the minus strand of CAUYUJ010013814.1, from coordinate 218,194 downwards.
GATGACTACTTCGCTATCGACGCGGCCACATGCGCCAAGCATCCCGACGCAGAACATTGCCGTGTACATCGTGTCAGGAACGCCATGATCCCACAGGGAATATGCGTTTTCCCGGTCAAATCGACACCGCAACCCAGAAACACGCGAGTTGATATCGTTCCAAACAACCCGACCACTGGGAGCACCTGCCAACAATGACCCCAGTACTTCGAGGCTTCCCGAACCAGACCCCCTGAGCTTCTGGCTCTGGAGCACGGCCTCCCGAACCAGTCCTTCCCGAGGCACCTGGGCCCGCGGCCCCAGCTCCTGAGCCCGATTACTGGGAACGACGCGGCGAGGCTATATTACGTCACATTCGAACACCTCGCACACGGGTTTCTCGCCCTACTGACGACGCGATCGGGATCCCTGTCCCAGTGGACAAGCTCGATGTTATCTGCAACTTCGAAGCCGCGCCCACTTTCGAGGGTGAGAAATGTCTCCGCGACGCGCGGGGCGGCAGTGACAATGACCACCGCCGCCCTAGTGAGCCCCGGACCGGAATAGTCCGCCTGTACAAGCGGCCCTGGATCACCGCAGACGGCAATATCGACATCCGTGGTCGCAAGACCCGTGTCCAGGCCACATCCCGACCATATCATGTCTTACTTGAGTTCTGGAGCACCATCTCCGAGAAAGAGCGGCTGGCCGAGAAAGAGTTCGCCAGGGGCGCGCTCCGCGGCGCGAGAGATTCGCCATAACTCCGCCCTTCGTGCATGGACTCGAACTGACAAGCATGCTCACCACTTCCTAATCAGCAGTGGTGACGGCCCCCCGTGGACCACCGTCGAGCGACGCAGCGACCTGCGCAGCAATGTCGTCATCCGAGACGAGAGCGTGATGGGCGCCACCTGGCGTCACCGACAACAGCATACTTCATGCTGTTCTTCCTGGCGGACCACGCGACATCATCACCGTTTGATACTACCGTCCACAGCCGGATGCGAGTCCCGCAAGCGGTGCACGCTCGCATGCGCTGATGGACAAGTTCGGTTCAGTACTTTTGATGCCGCGTACATCTGACCACCATTAGGAACATAGAAGCAAACTCGACTCGACTCACTGGGGACGGCCCCGTATCGTCAACCGCAACCTCATCGCGCGCAATCTCACCAAGAAGGAAGTTGTGGCTGAACCACGAGCACAAGACGCACTTCGTAAAGAGCACGAACGGTTGGAAAAGACGACGACATGGATGCTCGATGCGGCACGCGGCCATGGAACGCGGCGATGTTGTCCGCGACGCGCAGAAGGAATCCAAAATGGTTCAAGTCGCCTACATCCTGGAACTATCTCTTGTTAAACGGGCAGAGTTACCACCGGAACTCCAGAAGTACAAAAAGGGGCGCGTTGTTTCGGGGCGACAACATGATAGACGAGAGCGGCCTGGCCGCCGTCTGCGCCGACGCCGCGCCCAGCGCCTCGCGCGTCGAGGCCTCCAAGCTATGCGACGCCACTGCGTTATTGCCTGGCATTGGCGGCGAGCAAAGTGATGCCCCCGGTGCCTATACTCAGGCCCTACTCTATGGCGACGGTCGGATCGACCCCGCGGATGCGCGGATTACTTTGCCCAAGTGTCGGCTGCCTACATTTTGGGCTAAGTATCAGAATCTTGTCTGTCGACTGCGCCTCGCTCTCTCCGGGCACCCGCTGACAGGTGTCTTTCGGGAGCGTCACTGTCGCGCTTGCTTAGGGTCCGCGGGGCGCCGCCCTATCCCCGGATGGGCGTCTGGAAGCATGACAAGCTCAACCTAATACTGTCCGTGTACGTGGACGACTTCAAAATGGCGGGCCCCAAAGCCAACATCAAAGTAGGACGGGATCTGATGCGACGCAGTGGAGTCGAGATAGACCCACCTGTACCATGCGACCGCTACTTGGGACGCGGTCAGGATGCCCGGCAAATGCCACAAAGCGTTTTCGCCAAACGCATGGCTACGACCCGACCCATGCCCCCAGAGCATGGCAGTAAACAGCACGCATCGGCATCAAATGTTCGTGGGATTCGTCACGACATGCTTGGCTTTACCGATCAGTGCGTTACTCGATACTTGGAACGCGTCTCCAAGCTACCTGGAATGCCTGGTGCACGGAGAAAGAGATCATCATCGCCTAAGCACCGATCAGCCCAGTCTCGATCTTGTGCGCTGGTTGACAAACCCGCATCTAGATTTTGCGCGCCGGCTGAAACAAAAAAACAAAAACGACGCCGCACGCATTACCTACGACGCTCTCCACCATGCGGACGCCCCTGGCATCGAGGATACGTTCTTTTTTCGGAACGGGATTACAATGACGAAGGCGTCCTCGATCCTGACGCCGCCAGCGTTCTGCTAGAGATCTTATACCTGGCGAGGTGCTGCAGGTTTGACTTCGCGCACCCAGTTTGCATGCTCGCTCGGGAGATCATCCAGTGGAAATAGGCTTGTGACAAGCGTCTACATCGATTGGTCTGTTACCTGAAATCTACGCGCACACACTGTCTCCACGTATGGTTTGGCTACATATCAGACCAAATATCAATCATGCTCTTCACCGACACCTCCTTTGCAAATTGCGTCAACAGCTCGAAGTCGACCGCAGGCGCGTTCGTCGCGCTTGTGGGTCCTAACGCATTCTTCTCGTGCAACTCCGCATGCAAGAAACAAACCGTGGTGTCGCGCTCATCCACGGAGTCTGGGATCGTGGCTCTGGACACGGCCTTGCGCACGGAAGGTCTACTTCTATTTTCCTTACGGGAAACTGCGGCGCTGAGGATGACGAGGCAGTTATTATCATAGTCCAAAACGGACGAGCACCAGCGCGTCGTCATCTGCATCGTACTCATCGCATTAATTTGGATTGGATCACATAAACATATCAGCAGGAACATATGCAGCTCAAATATGCAGGTACTAAGGAACAGCTTGCAGACATGATGACTAAACATTCTGAGCCTAAGACGGCCCGCACTTGGAAAGATACGTTGGAGTTTCCGCTCACATTTCGCGCTTTCAAAGCGAAGGCCGTGGAGGAGCCGGAGACCGCCAAGAAAGCCAGTCTTGTCTCTCTTGACCCAGGTGTCGTCTCTTTTGCGCCCCCCGTTTGCGCGCGCACGCGTTGCCAAATGCGCGCCTTACTGCGGCCGTTGCAGCGATGAAAGGCAAGCTCGCGCGCCCCTCGACCCGTCTCCTGGCGACAGAGGCAGCGCCGCCCCAGTTCGGTCCAGCACGGCGAACCGCCCGACTGAGTTGCAGGGGGCGCAGGCCAGAGGCATGTCCCGCGCCGGCGCCGATGGAAACATCCGCGTAGGCCCCGCGTTTCAGCCGCAGGTTGCCCGCCGCCGCACTCAGGAGGATGCCCCGATGAATTCCTCCTGCGCCTCGAGAAGCGCCCAGGTGGAAGCGGACATGCGGTGCATGAGGCCACTGAACTGCTGCGCGGCAGTCGTGCCTCGACCCCGTCGCCTTCCATGGTGGCGCCGTGGCTTGCCTTCACGTTCGTTTGGCCATCCTTCACAGGATTTTATCTGATGGTTTTGGCTATCGACAATGCCCCTCGGCAGCGCCCCGACTTCTCGCCCCACAACTTGCCTGCGGCCGGCGATGGGGGGCCGCAGTGTCCGCCGAGAGATATGTGCAACAGCTTGGCCAGCAGCGCGTGGGAGATAGTGCGGATGCCATGGGATAAGATTGGCAACGTCCTCATTGGTCATGCAGCTGGGCTGACAATCGCTCGCGACGTGAACAAGTGCGCCGACAACCCTGTGCCCCCGCATGTCCCGGCGCATGGATTTACATCGGCCAACTTCTCCGATGTCCCTCGAGAGAGTGTCGAGCTGCCTGCGAGGCCGCCGATGGCCTCGCGCGCGTCGGACATGGCGGGCCGCGTCGGCAAGATCGCGGAGGCGCTGCAGAAAACCCGCCGCCGCGTCCTCAACATCTTGACAGGCGCCCAAGGGTGCGAGATGCAGACATCATCTAGGGCGACTGCACGTGGAGGTTTCGGTGGAAAGGCTTCCGCGCCAGCGCCGGTGGCAACGCCTGCAGGCGATGGTGCGCTCGAGGACGCGGGCGCGTTGAATCCGTTTGACCCCAGCTGGAAGCCGCGGGGGCTCAACAGGCCTCGCCCAAGCGACGTCCCTGCGGACAAAAACGCAGGTGGTTGTCATTGTGAGGGTCTTTTTACCGACCCGAATGCCCCTCCTCCACGTTGGTCGGGTTTCGCGTAACGCTTGTGCCCCTCTTCTGCAAGAAGATTTCGGACTCGCGATTTTCAATGCCAAGGTGTGACTTTGGAGGACTTCAGCATCTGGATGCTCGATGACATCCTCCTCTGGGCCATGCAGAAGTCCGACTACAAGTCATACTGGCTCACACATGGTGCTCCCGTCGGTTGCAACCTACTTTTGTTGCTTGAAGCCAGCGGGGGCATCCGCGCTGATGACGCAGCTGCTGCATGACAGAAGCATCACGAAGAGCTGCGCTGCAACCTTGACTCCATCCTGGCCTCCCTGGAGCCGCGTAACAAGCAGCAACGTAACATCGTCGCCTTGATACGTCAGGCCAGAGCTCATTACATGGCCCAGAACTATGACGGATACCGCGGCATCAACGAGATCATACGAAATTATTGGGTGGACAGTTCCCCGGCATATGTCAAACAAAAGCACAACCAACGTGGCCTCAGTGCCTTCCTGTGGTGGAGCGCCAATGACATTGCATCGGGCTGCAAATGGACTTGCGCCCACATCGCGTTTGCGCCGCCCTGTCTCCCAACAGGCATGAGCAATGGATGCCTGCAAAGAACGGCGTGGTTTCAGCCCTGCCTCAATATGTCAAGGTCGACATGTCGCGTTGCATCGACGTGATGAACTATGTCCGCTGCCCCGCCGTGATGGGCCCTGGCAAGGCGGCACAGTGGGGCTTTGCGGATACGTTCAATGACCTCATCAATGACATCATGCCCATGTTGACTGGCAGAGGCATTCTGCAGTCCTCCCAGTGGAACAATGGATTGCGACGCGGGATCGCCCATGCGACAACGCTTGGCACGCCATCAAGAACGAGCATAATTTTGTGCAGTTGACAGCAGTTGATGTATGGGGCCACGGTGCTCAATTTGAGCGCAGTCCCCATGCCCTTGGCAACTCAGCCATTTCCATGTCGCCACCCCCTGATCAGACCTATCACGGACTTTCAGGGACAGACGCAGGCCCTCGAATTGCGCGTTGCTCTTCGTATGCGCCTGGAGCAATCCACGCAACGCTAACGTCGCCATAACGTTGAGGGACTTCAGCTCATGGCACTCGGTGATCATGGATTGGCTATGTGGATGAATCAGACCTTTAAGTCCATATCTACCGCGACTAACGCCACCCCCACCCCACCGAAGGTTGTGACACCCGCACCAAGTATGCCTTCTGATGCTCCCGCCCCTTGGGCCCGGGCCCCATCGATACCTTGTGAGAGGCCCGGAACGCCGACGCCAGAGGCAACTACTCCTGTGCACACCCAGGCGGTACCATCTGCCGACGGCAGGGATTGGGAAGCAGTCTCCGTGGCCTCGGAACGGAGGCATTTCTATTCCTACACCAAAATCTTTGAGAGCTTCAACTGCCTCATTAACGACTGCCCTATGGTGTGGGGTTCGTGGGGATCGCTGGAACGTGCCTATCTGAAGACGACCGCGTCGAAGTTCTTGCAGATGCGCCACGCCGCCACGCGGCTTGTCCTACGACAGTTTATCGATAAAGAACAACCGCAGGCTCCCGCGCGGCCGAGTGCAGAAACCAGCTACTTCAACGTAGCCCGTACTTGCAACGCCGATTACATCGACTGATATCGCGGTTTCGTGAGCAGGCTGAGGCAAACGAGGAACACCCGCCATCCCCACCCCCTGACGCGGGGAGTCGGAACCCATCGTTGTCCCTGCTGGAGCCACCGCCTCCGCCAAGGCACCCTCCACCTGAGAATGCCACCGCCCTTAGCACCGCGTCCAAGTCAAGGCCACCTCTGCCACCACAGCCACCTCCGCCGCTTCTGCCGGCTACGCCCAGGGAGCCGCCCGCGCTTCCGCCGCGTCCGCCCTCTGCGCCAGCAGTGGACGTCACTGCGCTGGTGGAAACATTTGCAGATGCTCCACCCTCTGTGGCCTCTGCAGTATCCTCTCAACTCACAGTGATGGCAGGGCGCGAATGTTGCAACCGATCCCACTGCGAGTCTGGCAAGGATACCCTGGGCAAGTACGGCACTTGCTGCGCCCCCAGGGAATGCTGCATTCGCGAGAAGTCTGAGAACTCGTTCCCTTGGGTACCTCCTCCATTGCGGGGGCATTGGCCGATATTCCGTGTGCCTGACTGATGCGCAGTGCAACGAGAGCTTGCAATACGACGATTACGTCATCGCACATGCACCCGGCTTGCACAACAGTGGATGTTTGCCTGAGTACGAATGGGTCACACTGTGCAGCGTGCAAACTAACAGTTGGGATCAGACCTTATCATGGGTTCGAGATATCCGAAAGAGCATGTTCTACCGCTGCTGGCGGAGAACCGGGGGGGGTCACTACCGGTTCGAACCCCCCCCCCTCCGGAAAACCGGGGGGGGTCACTACCGGTTCGAACCCCCCCCCCCCCAGCTCATCATGAAAAGGGGGGGGGTACCGGTTCGAACCCCCCCCCCCCCTTCTCGAAAACCGGGGGGGGGTCATTGCCGGTTCGAACCCCCCCCCCCCCCCTCGAAAACCGAGCGGGGGCGCGGACAGTGGTGGGGGCGGTGTTGGCGGGGACAGTGGTGAGGGGATAGCGGGACAGTGGTGGGGGCAGTGGGACAGTGGGACAGTGGTGGGGACGGTAGTGGCGGGGACAGTGGTGGGGACAATGGCGGGAACAGGGGGGGGCAGTGGACAGTGGTGGTGACGGTGGTGGTGGGGACAGTGGTGTGGGGACAATGGGAATGAGGTGGAAACAGTGGGACAGTGGAGGGTACAATGGTGGTGGGGACAGTGGTGAAGGCGGTGGCGAGGACGGCGGTGGGACAATGGGACAAGGTACAGTGGGGACAGTGGTGGGGACAGTGGGGACAGTGGTGGGAACAGTGGGACAGCTCAGTGGGACAGCGGAGGAGTCAGTGGGACAGTGGGGACAGTGGGGATAGTCGGGCAGTGGTTGGGGCCGTGGAGACAGTGGGGAGAGTGGAACCGTGGTGGGAACAGTTCTGGGGACAGCGGGGACAGTGCGACAGTGGTGGGGGCACTGGTGGGGACAGTAGGGGCGGTGGTGGAACCAGCGGGGACTGGTGGTGAGGACAGTGGTGCTGGGAACACCTGACCCTAACCCTAAAACCTAACCCTAACCCCTAACCCTGCTCAAACCCTTAACCGTGACCCTAAGCCCTACCCCTTACCCGGAGCGCCGTATCGGGACGGGTCCACGCGGGGCTCCCCGCTGCCGCCGCAGGCGTCGCAAAGGTGCGCTTAGTAGGGGGGGGGGGTTCGAACCGGTAGTGACCCCCTCCGGTTTTCCGGATCCGAAGGGTAAGGGGGGGGGGGAACCGGTAGTGACCCCCCCCGGTTTTCCGATCCGGACGAACCGGTAGTGACCCCCCCCCGGTTTTCGAGGGGGAGGGGGGGGGGAGGGGTTAGGGGAGGGGGGGTTTTGCCGGGGGAAGGGGGGGGGGGGGGAGTGGGAGGGGTTCCAGCAGGGGGGGGGGATTTTCGGAGGGGGGGGGGGGGAAAGGGAGAAAATTCACCCTATTTGAATTTGTTACGTGTTTCTTGCGGATATTACACACGCGTTATGTATATAATTTCCCTCTGCGTCTCTTTCTCTGTTTCCGTTTCTCTCTCTCTTTCTCTCTCTCTCTCTCTCTCTCCAACGAGTTTGTTTCTTGTTGTGTTCTCTTGTAACGCCGCCACAAAAGGAATCCCTTTGTAAGGCCGCCACAAAAGGAATCCCTTTGTAAAACCGCTACAAAAGGAATCCTTCTGTAAGGCCGCCACAAAAGAATCCTTTTGTAAGGCCGTTAATTTTTTTTCAGGAGCCACCATCGGACAACCAGGAAAACAAGGAAAAACAAGAAAACAAGGAAAACACAATGAAAAACAAGGAAAAACAGAGAATTAAGGCCGCCACAAAAGGAATCCCTTTGTAAGGCTGCCACAAAAGGAATTCTTTTGTAAGGCCGCCACAATACGAATCCCTTTGTAAGACCGCCACAAAAGGAATTCCTTTATAAGGCCGCCACAAAGGGAATCCTTGTGTGAAGCCGCCGCAAAAGGAATCCCTTTGTAAGGCTGCCACAAAAGGAATTCTTTTGTAAGGCCGCCACAATACGAATCCCTTTGTAAGACCGCCACAAAAGGAATTCCTTTATAAGGCCGCCACAAAGGGAATCCTTGTGTGAAGCCGCCGCAAAAGGAATCCCTTCGTAAGGCCGCCACAAAAGGAATCCTTTTGTAAAGCCGCAACAAAAGGAATCCCTTTGTAAGGCCGCCACAAAAAGAATTCTTTTTGTAAGGCCGCCACAGAAGGAATCCTTTTGTAACGCCGCCGCAAAGGGAATCGATTTGTAAAGCCGCCACAACAGGAATCCTTTTGTAAGGCCGCCACAAAAAGAATGCCTTTGTAAGGCCGCTATTTTTTTTCAGAAGCCACCAGCGGAAATCCAGGAAAACAAGGAAAAACAATGAAAACAATGAAAACACAGCGAAAAACCAGGAAAAACATACAAAAACTGCGAAAACACAGCCCAAAACAATGAAATCCACAGAAAACTCATGAAAACACAGCAAAAAAACAATGAAAATCAACGAAAACATATGAAAACACAGTCTTTTTGTGTTTTTCATTGTTTTTCGTTGTGTTTTCTTTGTTTTCCTTGTTTTTTATTTGTTTTCCTGATTTTCCGCTGGTGGTTCCCGAAAAAGGATTATCGGCCTTACACAGGGATTCCTTTTGTGGCTGCCTTACAAATGTGTTTTTGTGTTGGGGGCGGCATTACAAATGTATTCCTTTTGTGGCGGCCTTACAAAGGGATTCCCTTTGCGGCGGCCTTACAAAGGGATTCCTTGTGTGGCGGCCCTACAAAGGAATTCCTTTTGTGGCCGCCTTACAAAAATATTCCTTTTGTAGCAATCTTACACAAGGATTTCTTTTGTGGCGGCCTTACAAAGGGATTCCTTTTGTGGCGGCCTTACAAAGGGATTCCTTTTGTGGCGGCCTTACAAGGGGACTCCTTTTGTGGCGGCCTTACAAAAAGGATTTCTATTGTGGCGGCTTTACAAAAGTATTCCCGTTGTGGCGGCCTTACAAAGGGATTCTATATGTGACAGGCCTTACACATGTGTTCCTTTTGTGGCGGCCTTACAAAAGGATTCCTTTTGTGGAGGTTTTACCATAGGATTCTTTTTGTGGCGGCCTTACACAGGGATTCCTTTTGTGGCTGCCTTACAAAGGGATTCCTATTGTGGCGGCCTTATAACTTCTGTTTTTCATTGTTTTTCGCTGTGGTTTCATTGTTTTTTTTGTTTTTCCTTGTTTTCCTGGTTTTCCGCTGGTGGCTCCCGAAAAAAATCTGCTGCCTTACAAAGGGATTCCTTATGTGGCCTTACGAAGGGGTTCCTTTTTGTGGCGGCCATACAACTGGATTCCTTTTGTCGTCGTCGTCATCATCGCCATCGTCATCATCATCGCTCCTTCCTCCTTCTCATCATCATCCTCATCACCATCACCCCTCGTCATGAAGCCTGTTCGCACAGGATAAGGATGAGTAAGCATGAAGATGGGATCGTGTAGCGCGAGGGCGGTGGGGATCATGACGCCGATGGTGACGATGATGATGATGGGGAGGGTGAGGAGGACGATAACGATGACGATGGTGATGGTGATGATGACGACCTCATCATCATAATCCGCGTAATCATCTCGTACATCAACATCATCGCCACTGACATCGTCATCATCATATCCCCCCATCCGCCTCCTCATCCTCCTCATCCTCCTCACCGTCATTACCATCATCGTCGTCATCATCATCGCCGTCATCATCATCAGCAGCATCATCGCTCCCTCCCCCGCCTCCTCCCGACGTCATGAAGCCTGCCCGCCAAATGGGCGGGAGGATGGTGGGCAAGAGGAGGACGGGTGAGGGCCATGATGACGAGGATGAACATGAGGATAATGATGTTGATGACGCCCTCGTCATCCTCATCCTCCTCAGCAACATCACGACCCCCAATCAGCATGATCGCCAGCATCACTAGCATCATCATCATGATCACCATCATCGCCATCATTACCACAACCATCCTCAACTGCAGCATCGTCAGCATCATCTTCATCATTATTCTGATCACCACCACCATCATTATCGCGCCCTCCTCCTCCCCCATCGTCAGGGAGCCTGCTCGACAGTGGAAGAAAGCGTGGACAGGGGGAGGAGGGGTAGGGGGATGACGTGTGAGGGTAACGGTGATGACGATGAACATGAAGAGGGAAGATGATGACGTCTTCCTCGTCCGCAGCCTCCTGCTCCCCATCGTCATCCTTCCCAGCCCCTCATCATCATCAGCCTCGCAAACACCATTACCATCATCGGCTTCTTAACCGCTCCCTCCTCATCCTACCCCGCGCCATCAAGCCTGCAGGACGCGTGGGAGGACGGGTGATGACCATGTTGGCGATGTGACATATGAGTATTGCGGGAGGATGACGACATCACCATCTCCCCCCTCCGCCACATCATCATTATCGTCATCACCATCACCATCGTCAGCATCAGCATCACCATCATCATCATTCGCTCATTGGCCCTTGCGATGGCACCCCGGCCACGAGCATCCGCGATCACCCTGCGCGCTTCACAGGTCGGAGTCGCTCGTGTCCCCATGGGGAAGCACCCCGTGCACGAGCATTCGCGTGCATTTCGCGCGCTGCACAGGTGGAATTTGTTCATAGGCCTATGGGGCAGCGCCCCATCTACTGGCATCCACGAGCATTATTTGCGTTGCACTGGTGGGAATCGCTGATGGGCTTATGGGAGGGCACTTCATCCGAGAGCCTCCACGAGCATCCTGTGCGCTGCACATGTAGGAATCACTTGTGGGTCCATGGCGGAGCACCCCATCCACGAGCATCCACTATGATTCCGTGCGCTGCACAGGTAAGAATTGGCCGTGGGTGAATTGCAGATCACCCCATCCACGAGCACCGAATATGATTTCGTGCGCTGCACATGTAAAGTTTGTTTATGGGCCCATGGGAGAGCATTCCATCCGCCAGCATCCACGAGCATCATCTGCGCTGTACAAGGGGGAGTCGACCATGGACCAATGGAGGAGCACCCCATCCGCGAGCATCCACGAGCATCTCGTGCGCTGCACAGGTAGGGGTCGCTGATGTGTCCATGAGAGAGCCCCCAATCCACCAGCATCCACTCGCATCATCTGCGCTGCACAGGTAGGAACCGCTCATGGGCCCAAGGCAGAGCACCCCATCCACGAGCCTCCGCGATTATCCTGTGCGTTGCACAGCTAGGAATAGCTCGTGAGCTCATGGGATAACAACCCATCCACGAGCATCCTGTGCGCTGCACGAGTAGGAATCGCTCATGGGCAAGTGAAGAAGCGCCCCGTCGTGGAGCATCCACGAGCATCTCGTGCGCTGCACAGGTGGGATTCGCTCATGGGCCCACGGGACAACACTCCATCCACGGGCATCCACGAGCATTCTCTGCGCTCACAGGTAGGAATCGCTCATGGGGTCCATGGGAGTATTCAATCCACGAGCTTCCACGAGCATCATCTGCGTTGCACAGGTAGGGGTCGCTGAGGCCATTGGCGCATGCGAGAGAACCAGCAAATTTCTGATGCGGGAACTCGCGATTGCGTTTGTTTGTCCGCGCGTGGATAATACTACGGAGATCCAGTCGCTATGTTGATATGCATATTTGGTTATGCATGCATGCGTGCGCGTACATATCTCCGCAGCTCGTACGATGGTGCATGTGTAGATTCACTGGGTCCAAAAAACTTTTTGCAACCACGGAAAACACAAGTCAAATAGGGTGAATTTTCTCCCCCTCGGGGGGGGGGGGGGGGGGGGGCGACCCCCGGGTTCCGGAGGAAAAGGTTGGCAATTTTCCACAGTAAAGCGGCGGTGGATCACGCTCTCTCAGATATCCAGATCGCAACTTGGGTGCGCTGAAGCATTTCAGCAAGCCGATCTCTGTTATATTGCGTAGCGACAACCAGGAAAGTAATGGCTTCGAGCGGTTGCTTGACTGTCGCGTCAACATCTGTCCGCGGTCAGTCGATGCTGAAGGTTGGGCTGTCTACAACGCGCCGTGTCGTTCGACCGGCCGATGAAAACGGCCTTCCAACAGAACGGACGCGGGCCGACCCAACAGGCCGTGAGCACCCATGTGCAGCAGGCCCAATGCATGGACAGCCTCGGCAAATCGACGCTAATTACTACATCATCGCTGTCCTTCGCCTCATGCAAGTGCACATCGATGACGACGAGGCTCGTTCGCAGGTCTTGTTCGGCGCGCTGATTTCGACGATCTTCAGTCGGCCTTCCCATGGGAACGCGCTCTGGCCATTCGCGCAGTTGGTGGACAAAGCTGCGCGCATGAGACCGGCAAGCCTTCGGACGTGGGATGGAAGCGCTTATCTTGGACAGGCGTCAAGTACTTGCATCGCGCCACCACCAACGACGCAAGGACTGGCATCCTTGACTGCGGCATCGTTCCAGGGTGCGGCGCCGCGCGTCTGGCCCGCAAGGAAGCTTTCTTCAGCCGTAGATCCTTCGCGCTCAACGATGCGCACAACCCACGCACCAACGTTCGAGGCTACAAATTCGGCCACAAGAAGAAGCAGGTTAACATCGTCATCGATATGAAAGCCGCTACTGCAGCTGGCTGTGAGTTCTGGCTTGGGGAGCAAGGCGCAATCGTGTCCCCTCGGATTATTCCGCGCCTTGCGATCCGCGCAGTTGGCGCAGGGGTCCTTTACCCTGAGCGCAGTAAATCATGGACGTGCCCTCCGCTGGAGAAACTCCCTGAGCCACGGAGTCAGTGCGAAGTTTGCGAAATTGCGTCGGCGGTAACGCCCGCGGCGAAACGCATAGCGACGCCGCGGACACACCGCGCGCAGACTGCCGTGCCCCCCAAGCCCCGCGGATCCGTGGCCCTTGCAGTCGCTCCTCCGATTGCGAAGAGCTCGTCGTCTGCGACGCCGCGCAACGTTGATCAGCCCGCGCAGGCAGCCACTCCTGAAGATGCCGCAGCTGACGCACAGGACGTTTTCCGTCTGGAAACGTATTTGGCCGTTTCCGCTGCCCCTGCAGATAATCAGGCGCCGGCGGAGACACCCGCGCCCCAACGGGATGCGAACCCACCGACCCAGATGCAGCAGGAGATCGCGGAGAGCCCCAGCCAGCAGCACTGCGCGGTGGAAAACCGCGCAGGACTGCAAAAGGGGAATACTTCCAGCTGTTGTCGCGGACCTGTCCAGAGATCGCTGACAGCAAGCCCGCAGATGCGGCAGGATTCAGGAGGGCGACTTCCTGCACGGGCGTCCGTTTGACACGTCTCGGTGCACAGCCGTCACTCTTCCAGATCCTGCCACCAAGCAAACGACCATTATCTTGAATAAAGGCAAGACCTGTGGACCTATCATAGACATTGAGCACGCCGGACCGTGCGTCGCCGTTCTGATCCCATTTCGTGGCCACGGCCTTTTTGGGATCAACATCTGGTATCATGATCATGTGAATGAGCAGTCTGTATTCAGATTCGCAGTTCCTCTTCGCGCCGATCTCCCCGAGGTGATGCTTATCCATGTCGACTGCTGGAACATGGGCGATCATCTCGGGGCGCCCGACGGCGACGCATTCGATGATGCGCCGGCGGAAACATGTGAATTTCACGACATCCTTGCGAACGTGGACCACGATCACGATCAGGCCGACAAAGCGGACGAGAAGAGGACAATGACTCTCCCCCCGATCATCGGTTCCCCTGACGCGATACTTGAAGCTCTCTTAGGGGAGCTTCTTCGAGAGCGCCAAGAAATATGGCGCTAGCATGTGGTCATCCGAACCATTGCTGAACGCGTTGGCGTGCGAAGTCAAGCAGATCATTGCCGTGGAGTGGGTGGGTAACATTTCTGCGTGTGGAAGCCATATCGACATTACATTTCGGTTCATTACTGACATGAACTACTTCAACATGAGGTTCGACCATCGTAGCCCATGGGATCTACAGTTGCCCAGTCTTTGCGGCCATAACTTTTTCATCCGTGCATTGATTTGGAGCCTGGGCTACATGGGCGATGGCGAGGTCGTTTTAGTGTATTGAATTCCCAGTATATGGGCGATTATGTTGAACAATGCCACAGAGCGCTTGGCAGAGACGTCGCAGGTCGACATTCATAGAATCACCCTGCCCTTATTACCTTGCGCGTGCTATGGTGAGACCTTGTGACGGACGATGTGAAATTCCAGGGATACTTACAGTCAGACATCCCCATGGGTGACCCGATGGACGCGGGCACCAACGACTCACCCCGACCCGAACCTCGCATTTCAGCGGTTGACGCCACTCCTCGCCCGTTTAATATTCCAGGCCTTGGCCCTGGCCCAGGCAGCGCCGCTTCTGCTGCTGCCCCCGCCCAGAAACAGATAGTCGAGGTCCTTCGGACCGATTCTGACGAATGCCTGGAAGGCGAGGAAAATGGTGACAAGGAAGCCGTGCTCATCGCAACGGCCAAGCAGATCATCGCCGAGCACGCTGGCACGGCCTCAGCACGCCAGTCTCGCGAGGACATTTCGGCAGGTGACCTCTCCGATCAGATGACTGGAAAGGGAATGGAATCTCCGGCCACCGATCTCGCCACCGATAGCGCTCGTGCGATCCCCGATCGGGCTCTCCGCGACCTCGGTCGATCTCCAGGCGCCGGCGGAAACGCCCGCAGCCGCGTAGAGACCCTCGCCCAGGAAGGCGCCCGTGACATTCAGACGATGAAGCGGCACTGCAACCGTTGCTTCCGCGATCTCCCCGACAATTGCGACGGCCGCGCATGCGCGATGTGCGAGGCGCCTTGAGCCTACGGCGACGTCGGGGGAGCTCTGATTGAAATCATCGCTGGCGATGCCGCGTGGACACGGGCCAACCTGAATCATGAGGTCGTGACCCAGATCATGCGCGACGACGTCCGCATCCGATTCATGGGCACACGTTCTAACACTGTGGAGGAACAGAACTTCCTCCGCAGGCTCGCCATGAAAGCCGACAGGCGGCAGCCTAAATGGACTGCCAATGGCTCACCTTCTGCCGGGGTATGTCGGCTGTCGGGCGCAGTTGCTCATTGGTCCTAAACGTGCCCTGCCTTGCCCGGGGTCGGCCTGGGTGAAGAAGGTCGTCCGCTGGATTGGTCGCTTGCCGCTGCGCCCGATCAGCCTGCCGCGCGCGCGCAGTTTCAGCATCCGCGCGTCAGGACACAGCGACGCGCTGAACGGCTGGTTGTTTGATGGCAGAGACATGCCCTGGTTTGCGTCAGGGACGCCTGGGGGCATCGGGGGTGTCCGCGGGGTTTAGAACAGCATTGGAGTGGTGGTGCCTGTCCCATTTGGGGACAGGCACCACCGTTCCGTTGCGTTTTGGCCTGCCCGCAGGAGTGTCGTTGCAATCTCGCGCTCTCCCGGGGGCCGCTGCGGCCGCGTTCGGGGGCGCTCTCGGGGGCCGCGCGCGCGCCCGATTGCGATTTCGACCACGCGCCACCTCGACTAGGCACGGGCATGTGTCTGCGGTCACCATCAACGCGCTTCGGCGACTCTGCCCCCCGACACGTGCCCGGACCTCGCTGGGGCGGGTTTTCCAGGGGGCAGCCCCTGGGGCCCGCGCCTGGCGTTCGGGGCCCTTGGCGTTTGGGGCGAGCGCGGGATTGTAGCGGCGCTCGCCCGGGACACCCAGGCCGCATTTTGCACGTCGAGCCCCGAACGCTTGATTGCGCGCCTTCGCGGGCGCACCTCCGAACGAGCTATTCTAGCCCGAAAGCGGCCAATGCGCGGTCGGCCACCCTGCCGACTTCAACGCGCGCGCCATCGGCGCCAGCGGATGCCCGGAGAAGACATCGTCCTGTAATGTTCCATGGGCCGTCGCATCTGCACGCGCGCAACCGCCGTCGGCCGCGGCGCGTCGCCCCCCCCCGCCCCTTGCCACCCCGCCTGGGCAAGGGCGCGGGTATCTTTCGCGCTCGAGAGTTGCTGGCCTCGAGAATGCCCCGGATGGCGACAGCACTCTGTATCGCCCATGCGCCGACGTTGTACTTCGCTCCCAAGAATGCCTTGTCTTCCATGAAGAGACGACCACACTCAGACAGAACGAGGGTCTGAAGACATTCGCGCTCGAGGACATGCAGCGCGCCATGGGCGTCCACGCCACTAGCGTGGAAAAAGGATACGCTGGCCGTCAGACTAAAGCCCCCGGCGCATTAGCCACGCGAAACGTTGCGACCGCGCGCCCCTGGCCACCCCCACCCCCTCCGGGAAGTGAACGGGCCTCATGGGCCGCATTGCGCTCGCAGAGCTCCGCGCGGAGGCCCCGAGAGGGGATGCCCGGAAGTGCAAGGGGAGCAGAGGTTCTTGCCTCTGTCGCTGACCCGACCTCCACTCCACCTCCTGCACCTGCGCCCCCGCGCCGCGATGTGCATTCCATGGGCGCGGCGTCCTCCGGCGGCCCTCCCCGCGGCGCTGGCCGGACTGGAGGCGGCGCCGCTGCCCGGGCTGCCCCAGTTGCATCGGGCACAAGGAGGCCAACAGCACCACCGAGGCAGAGGCCGCGGGAGCAGACCACGCCCAGCGCTGCTGCGCAGACGCATCCAGAGCGCAGCCGCAGCGCCGCGCGCCAGCGCCGCACGCGCGCGTGGTGGCGCGAGCACAATGAGCATTACCCGCGCGACACTTCCCGCTACTGATCGCCCCATTTGAACAACTGGATCTACGTCGACGAGAACGATTGTGAGTACATCCTGATCTACCAGAATAGCACCCGTACGATAGGCTGGTTTGATGGTCGTGGTAATCGCGCCTGGGATATCACCTACTACAACTTCGAAAGGTTTCATTAATTTGACAACCGTGATTGCATTATTATAGAGTCGTTTATACTGATATTGATGTTGTATCTCTTTCGAGATTAATTCAATTTTCCATATCAGTAGATTATAGTTTGCGTGTGCGTCGATAGTACATCGTTTACTTTCGTTTGGCACTCTGGGCATAAAAGCACCCAGGCAGGTCGCCCGCCAACGATATTGCCGAAATTGACACAGCATATCTCACTTTCATGGGAAGGCGTCTGAGTACGACCCATGTAAAGCATCATTCCCATGACTCTCACGTTGATGTCGGCATCATGGATGTGCTGTATATGATGGTACTCGTATATTTTTGAGGCCCGGGGTGCCTCGCGTCATGCGTTATACGCTATCTAGTTGATCAGTTGTCATCGTACTTTCGATTTTTTAATCAAGCGACTTCGGGCCCGGAGAGCCCCGAGAATGGTTTTTGGCTTGGAGTGCCCCGTGAATGGGACATCTTTCAGCTTGATCGAGTTGTCGTCACAATTCTGATCCTTTCACATCGTTCGCATTGCAGTTGCCTTGCGCGCGCATTTCCGCGCCCCGGTGGAACATTGTTTTTTTTCCTCTTTTTTTTCTTTCTTGCCCCCCCAGCCTCGTCACCCGTGGTGACGGGGAGTCGCCCCGGAGTGCTTGGGCGTTTGGTGGGGGCGCGCCCCGGGCCCGATAAAGGCGGGTGGACTCCCCTAAGTGCCGAGCGTGGCCGGGTTGGTCCCCTTGTTCTCTTTCCTTACAGATGCGACTTCTTCTGGAGGTGCGGTTGATATGGCGGCGTTTTGAGTGGACCTCGCACCTCTGTTCCCGAGCCCCGCCTTCGCCTCTCGTGGGCCCGAGGCCAGCGTGGAACGGGCGGGATTCGGGGCGCGGTGCGCGCGCGTGTAAAGTCCGCTAACGCATCGGCTCAGGTATTGGTATAATATACCGCGCTGCCTTCCTCGCAGCGCCCTGGAAATTGACTAGCCACCCTCTTCCTTTCTTACCTCTGCCCACGGGATATCGTGTAGGTTCGACTCTTTGGTCGATGACTTACATGCGCGCCAAGAGACCCCCCAAGAGGTCTTCAATAGGTCCCCAGCAGGTCCCCAAGAGGTCCTGGGAGCCCTTAAGAAGCCCAGGGAGACCCCCATGATGCCCCTCAGAGACCTCCAAAGGCTCCCAGCCTCGGGGAAGGGGTCGATCGGGGTCTGGGGGGGCCCGCGCTGAAGACATCACGGCATCTTCGGGGCCTGCGAGGGCGATTCTTGCCCCTCAGGTGAGGCTCCATTCGATCGGTTCGGTTCGAACATGGCTACATCGTCATGGGGCAATGTTGGATGACGGTTGGGAAATGCCTTTTTCGGGGGGGGGGGGGGGGCGTCGCTCTGCGCGATGATTGATACATTGGGTTCCAGACCCGCTCGTGGGCGTGGGCGTGGGCGTCGTTGAAATTATCGGATTGGCCATTTTCCACAGCGTTCCACAACGGCATGGCGTTACCAGTTTGATGGCTCCTTCCCCTTTGCCTTCCGTATTCATCATCATCACCATTATTTTCGCAGTCGTCGTCACCGCTACCACCACGACGATCCTCCTCTTCCTCCTCCTCCTCCTCATTATTATCATTGTCGTCATCGTCGTCGTTGTCGTCGTCGTCATCATCATTGTCGTCGTCCTCATCATCAGCAGCATCATCATCATCGTCATCATCATCAGCGTCACCATCTGCACTATCGTCATCGTTACCATCAGCAGCATCATCATCATTTTCGCCGTCATCATCATCATCATTGTCATCATCATCCTAGTCATCCGAAAAAGCGTGTTCTACCGCTGCTAGCGGAATACCGGGGGGTCACTGGGGAGTCCCAACCCGTCCATCCCCCCCCCCGCTCGAAAACCGGGGGGGGTCACTACTGGTTCGAACCCCTCCCCCCCCCTAGTCCATCAGGTTGAACCCCGTCCTTCGAACCCCCCCCTTTCGCCGCCGGCAAACGATTCCCGCTCCTAGGGACAGTTGGACAGTGGTGGGGATATTGGGACAGTAGTGGGAACGGTGGTGGTAGGGACAGCGGTGTGGGGACATTGCGACAGTGGTGCGGACAGTGGTGCGGACAGTGGTGGGGACGGTGGTGGTGGGGACAGTGGTGACGGGACAGCGGGGTAGTGGTGGGGACGGCAGTGGTGGGGACAGTGGTGAACGCGGTGGCGAGGACGGTGGTGGGACACTAGTACAATGGGGAGAGTGATGGGGACATTGGGGACAGGGGGACAGTGGTGGGGAAAGTGGAACAGCAAAGTGGGGCAGCGGCGGGGACAGTGGGGACAGTGGGACAGTGGTGGGTACAGTGGGGACACTGGGACAGTGATGGGGGCCAGGGGGAAAATGGAGAGAGTGTGACCGTGGTGGGACACTCGTGGCGGGGACAGTGGGGGCAGTGCAGTGGCGGGGACAGTGGGGACAGTGGTGGGAACAGTGGGACAGCTCAGTGGGACAGCGGCGGGGACAGTGGGACACTGAGGACAGTGAGGACAGTGCGACAGTGGTTGGGACCGTGGGGAGAGTGGGGAGTGTGGGACCGTGGTGGGGACAGTGGTGGGGACAGTGGGGACAGTGCGACAGTGGTGGGGGCACTGGCGGGGACAGTGGGGACTGTTTGGGGAGGGGGGGGTTCGAACTGGTACTGCCCCCGCTCGTTTTTTTGGAGAGGTGGGGGGTTCGAACCGGTAGTGATCCCACCCAGTTTTCCGGAGGGGGGTGGGTAGGGGAGGGGGTTCCAGCAGGGGGAGGGGGGGATTTTTGAGGGGGGGGACCCCCGGGTTCCGGAGGAAGAGGGGGGGACATTTCCACAGTAAAACGGCGGTGGATCACGCTCGCTCTCATCACGATCATCATAACTACAATCACCATCATCATCATTCTTATCATCATCGCCATCATCAACAACAACAACAACATCATCATCATCATCATCATCATCATCATTTTCAGCCTACCTGCCCGCCATCGCATCTTTTCTTCGTCGCCATCTTTGTGCTGTTGTTTTCCCCAAACCCTGCAATATGGTTATCCTTTATCGTCTGAGACGGTGCGGCCAATCGTCGCATCGCTCATCGCATTCACTCTTGCGAGAGGGCGCTGGGACCAGGGCCCGCCGCTGCCGAGCCTTCGTGCGCGCTCCGCTGCCAAGCCAAGGTCCGCTGTGACCTGTGCCTCTCGGAGCACCAAAGGAAAGAGGGCGGCATGACAGGATACAGTCAACCCGCATGCTAAGGATTAACAATTTCCAAGGTTACATCCCTCTTCTTGGGCCCATCCTTGGCCGATTTCGCAGGCCGCGCCCTGCCGCAAAGTGTCGACATGACCTTCCAAGGCCCTTGCATCCTTATCCTGCGTCCTTATGATGCGCCAGAGCTCTCTTGCGAGTTTCGGTTTCAGGCGGCGCCCTGATTGAGGGGGTGACCGCGGAAACCCCGTTCTCAGTCCGTCGGGGGGCGGGCTTTTTTACCCGTATCTGGGATCACGCTCTGGGGCGTGACAGCGAGGCGATTGCGAGTAGTGCTGAGTGTCGAATTTTTTCGGTTCACTGGCGAAACCAACATCGTGAAACGGTCCTCTAAGCTGCCTAAGTTAAAAAATATACCTTATGATGCGCTTTGACTGTGGGGGGGTGGAGGTCCAGCAGAAACTCAGCGCAACATCGGAGCGCGGCGCTCGTAATCGGCTTTCGGTTGCCCCTCCTCCTCCTCGACCTCGTCCTCGTTCTCCTCTTCCTGCTCCTCCTTTCGCTGGTGTGCGCTCAGCGTCGGCCCAGGCGGGCTACCCCACGGACGCCTACGCAGGGGATTTTCGCACCGCCCGCGCCCGCTGCCTCCCTCACCGCGGCCAGGGGCCACGCCGTGCCATGGCGGCATCTCGTTTCTCTATGTTGAAAGCTGTCGGGTATAATGTTCAGAGTTTCAAAGGAGACAGGGCCACCATCCTGAGTAAGGCGTTTAAGCACTACGACATAATTGTTGCAGTGGGGACACAAGTACGCAGAGTAGATCAATGGCCCACACAGTACAGACATGAACGCCACACAGAGATACGGTTCGGTTGGAGGAAGGGGACCCGTGCAAACAGGAGCTGCGTGATATCATTCTTTCTCCGGAGAAGATTGCAGGCTAAGCACACTACTAAGATATACGAGCCCCCCGCTAGCAGCCAGCTGCTCGGGAGAGTAGGAACTCTACGGGTTCGACAAGGGGGCCGGGACTCTTTCGTCGCAGGAATATATTTCCTGCCGAGGTCTTGGGGAACACAACTCCAGAGGAACACTTCGGAGGCCATCGTGAGGTACCTTGAGAGCACCGTGAGGCGTCTGGGGATTAGGACCACGCCGATGATTTTAGGCGACGTTAATGACCAGTTTGGGGTCTAGAAGACAGAGAACGGCACCCAGTACCTACAAGCCACACCAGATGTCGGTATAGAAGGCCCTGGACTAGAGCACGACACGGCACGCCGAGTACGAGGCTTCTGCGAGAGGCAGCACTTAAGTATTTGCACATCGTTCTACGACACGGGGCACACGTACATCGGATATTAAGGGCAGAGCAAGATATATCACTGGATGATTCCGACTGGGGCCATGCACCTGATTGAGAGATGTTATATCGATTCCCGTCTCGCTCGTGAAGGACAACCTCGAGACAGCGAGCTCTTTCACGATCACATACCCGTAAGTCTTTGGGTTCAAGATCGAGCGCTTGGCGATCCACAGAGACAACCAGGCCGCAATATAGACCGCAATGCATCGATGGCATGCTGGAAAAACGGTTTCAAGAGAAAAGGAGTTTATTGATCGAGTGAAAGAAACAGCGCATAAGATCTCGGCACAGTTGGCAGATCAATACCAGCGGGAGGACGTTGATGGGGAGTGGCAGTGCTTGCAGAAGGCGATGTTGAAAGTGCCGGAGGAGGTTTTACCCGTAGGCGCCAAAGCGAGATCAAACATATTTCAAACTACGAGACCAGAGAACGCAGCTCCTTCAGGAACGCCTTGCTTTAGAGGCAGCCCTGAGACCTGACGAACACATCGAGCGGCTGGATGAGATCAAGGATCGACTTAGCATTATAAGCAAAGAGCTGAAGGTTTCGCGCACACGACAAACATAAGTGCGAGAGCGAGAGATGTGCGATGATTTGCTGGATGCGTAGCGACGGCGAGATTTAGCGGAAGTGCACCGGCTTCGAGCTTACTGTCGGGCAATGGGCACGGCCCAAGGAAGAGAAGCTATTTTGCTGCACGAGCGACAATGCATGTTGACGAATGGCGAGAGGAAGTGCAGAAGCCACCTCATGAAGGAGTTCTTGGATGCGATGTGATTGACGACTGGGCGCAGCACGTGCGGGCACGCCGGCTTGAAATAAACGCTGGGCCTCCAGTTCCCTGCCAAGATGCACTGCAGCGCGCGCGACGTGACCGAGTGCAGCTGGGGGCGTACGCACTGAAGGCGGCGAAGAGGAAGGCGTTCC
Organism: Prorocentrum cordatum; assembly: GCA_963575745.1. Classification (NCBI taxonomy): domain Eukaryota; class Dinophyceae; order Prorocentrales; family Prorocentraceae; genus Prorocentrum; species Prorocentrum cordatum. Next base: position 195,537 of record CAUYUJ010013814.1, on the reverse strand, counting down.
CGCCCTGGGGGCTGCCGATCGAGTTCTGGGCGATCTGCTTACGTCCACTCTGTCGCGGCAAGCCTGCGGGGGTGGGCGCGGACGCGGAGCCGCAGACGCCTTAGACGTTCGAGCAAGTGTTCGAGGATTTCCCGACCCACGCGCGGCTGCGAGATGCCCCGCCCCTGGTTTTTTCCCCATATCTAACGCCTGCGCGGCGGACAAGGGCAACGCGAAGACGGGGTCGCAGGCCGACGAGTTCTACATGTTTTTGACAGCGCCTCTATGGGCATCAGCGCTGGCGCGATGAAGCGCCGACGCGAGAATGCGACCGACTTACCTGAGTGGGCCCGGGGAGGCTTGCCCCGCCGCTGCCGCGAGGCGGCCATCGTGACAATGGAACGCGCAAGATGGAGGATGAAGGAGACTGGTATTTCCACGGCGACATCCAATAATGACGGAGTGGATGCTTTTGGATGCACGACGCGTTCTTGCCTGCGCACGCGAGGCCGACGTTGTGACCACGATGGCGACCGACGATGTCTTTTTACAAATGCTGGATATGGACTGTCCTTCTGGCCAACGACAGGCAGCTGCATGGGCTGCGCCCTCGGGCCGAGAGATTTCATCGCGTGCTACAACCCTGGAGTTGAGGAGTGGTTGCGATCGATTCGCGTCGACGCGCCCGAGGTGAACTGGGGCCTCACGGTGCGCCCTGTTGCCCAGAGAGCATGCGATATGTCGGCGGCGACCCTCGTGGACGACGCGGCCAAAGTGCATTTGCTCCCGCGGAAGCCATCGGCCCGACGGACAGAGGAGAGAGTCGCTATTCGAGGTGCACGGCTCGCGCGCCGCATGCGCGGCAGCGGGCGCTGTTTGAATTCGGCGAAGGGGAACGCACTCGCGCATTTTTTAGGGGGGGGGGGGGGGGCGCGGCCGCAGAGCTGCGCGCCCTGTTATCGAGCTCCCGCCTACTTGCACGTCCGACGCAGTTGATGCGGGTGCTCGGCCCATATTTGAGCACGGACGGCTCGGTCAGTGCAGAGATTGAACTGCGCGTGCGCGCGGCGCATGCAGGATGGCACAGGCTGGGCAAGGTTTGGCACGAAAAGATTCCGCTCCGCGTCAAGCGCTGCTTGTTCTTAGCGCGCGTCCAGAGCAGTTGTCTTTCAGCCCGTCAAACGTTCGCCCCGGGGCCGAGGCGCCATGGGGCCCTGGGCCGCGCCATGGCGAAGCTTTGTAGGTGCACGAGCGGGGGGGGGGGGGGGGGCCTGACGGGCCCGAGCACATCCAGACGTTGAGCACCCTCGAGGTCCTCCAGCGTTGTCAATTCCTCCCAAGTGCCCAAGAGCTCCGAGTTGGGCGTCTTAAGTGGCACCTAGCTACGGACAGGTCCCCAGCGACCAGCTCCCAGTTTTTAGCGGCGGTCTTCGGGGCAGCTCCTTGGACCCCCCCTGGGCATCGAGAGGCTCGAGAACGGGCGGGCGGGGAGAAGGTCGACCCCTTGGGCTCGGCAGATCCAGAACGGTGTGGAGGAGTTCGGGAAAATGGAGAAGGTGGAGCACGGGCGGCGGCAGCTCGACTCGATTCCAGATGTCTTCAGAGGCCCCGCGGCATTGGAGTTTTGCTCGTTCGACGTCGGTGTGATGCGCAGCGCGGGCCATGGAGTTCAGATTGCACCTCCCCCCTGGCCTCGGTGGACCTCCTGGGGCATCTGGCCTGCCCGACCCCCTGTTCGACCCCGTGGCCGATCTCGCTTGCTTGCAAGATAAACCGTGGAAGTGCGCGCTCGGCTCGGAGGCGTTCCCTCGTGTGTATGCGAGTGCTACGTACGCAGGGTTAGTGTCGCACATGATCAACGGACGCAGCTTGAGGTCGCCCGTCCCCCTTGCCGTCATCAAACGAGTGCCCATGGTGTCGGAGTATTTTCAAAACCAGAGCATTGGCAGGATGGCACGCGTGGCGGGCGATCGAGGGAACCCGGGAGTGTAAGACCGACAGATCCCGTTGGTGTCATGAAGTCGTTGAGCCGCCTGCCGCAGCGTTGCAGTGTCCGTTCTGCGATGTTGCGGCTCAGCAGCGTCACCGTTTTTTACGACCACGTCGTGACGCGCCTGCCCGATCCCTGGCACGTCGATCTCGGCCCCTTCCCCTCGGAGATTGATGCAGAGGCTGCCCGCGGCGGCAGACGCGGACCAGCCGAGACAGCAGAGACCGAGAGCTACAGGCAGTTCAGCGCACGACTCCCTCCCTGGACTACCAGGTGCGCGAGCTCGGCGGGGTAGTATTCGACGCCTGTCTCATAGACAAGTCGTCGAGCCTGGCGAGTGCGATGGTGAAGGCGCCGAGGTGAGCAGGCAGAAGAAAGGGCGTGGACTGGGGGCGCCGTGCCCACGCGTCGCGCCGGCGATGTTGGAGGCGGCGCAGAAGCTCGACCTGGGCGAGAAAGACGAGGGTATCGTCCAGGATGCGCGCTTAGAGTGTTCGAGGGGACAGTTGAACACGGCGGAGATCTTCGGGACCTGCAAGGCGAAGGCAACGGCGCAAGGCAAGTCAGAGGCGCAGGGCAAGGCGGCGATCAAGCTATCCGTGAAAGTGACGGCGGCCGTCCCGAAGTCGCAGCACCAGGGCGAGGTGCGGCACGGCGTCGAGATCAGGTCCGCCGCGATGAGCGACCTGAAGAAGGAGGGAGCGGAGTTCCAGGTGGGGCCGGCGCCGCGCGCCGACCTGGCGCGCGTCGTGCAGCATCGCGCCGGATGGGTGGGAGTGAGCGGAGCAGGGGGAGCGGGACAGGTGCGGCAGGGGCAGCCTCTTCCTCCGAGCCTCCCCCTCCCCCCGCCCTAGAGGTAGATGAGGAACTGCATCAGAGAGTTCAGAGACTGGCGAATTCAGGGAGTGTGCGAGCAGCGCAAATGCTCGCTCGAATGCGCCCTCCCCCCCGCGCGCCTTGATCCAAGTAGCGGGGGGGGGGAAGTTTGTCGGTGGCGCCCTGCGCCTAGGGGCAGACTCGCCCTCAGAGGCAAACCGCAGCGTGCCCCCCTGCCCTTGGGCTGCTTGACGGCTCCTGGCCCTTGTGGCTCCGTCTAGCAGACTCAAGGGGGAGGGTGGCATGCGGCGGTAGGCCTCTGCGTTTAGGCCGGTTTCGCCCTGTGCGTGGCCGCGGTTGAACAGTGCAAGTTTTCGGACGGAGCCTAGGACCCAGGAGTAGAGGAGAAGTTTTTTATGAGCAGAGTCGGTGTAGGAGCACAGGTCCCGAAGGTAGATTCCAGATTCCAGATTCGCTGGTGTGCGCTCAGCTCCTCCCCTGTTCGTGGCCCATGCGCCTGGCAGCATGTGGCGTCGCTGTGCTCGTCGACGGCACTACATGCTGCAATTTCTCGGGCCCGGGGGCACACAAGCTGCCGCCGCTTGCTACGGACACCTTCGAACATTTATGCTTGCGCAGTTTGTGTCCTTCTAGAACACATGCACTCCCTGCGTTTGCGCCTCCTCTGTCATATCTCCTGTTCACGGCGATTTTGGAACTGAGCCTCGTTGCTCGCGCATCATTGGCAACCGTTTCGCTCGATCTGCGATAAGGGGCAGCCTTTCGACGGTCTTGAAGCCATTCGGCGATGTATCGCCGATTCCAGCTCGATGTTCCCCTCCCCCTCCCCCCCGAGATGGTCCTGGTCCCGCCATAACGTCGCCCCCAAGAGGTTTCTGGGGTCTTCCAGCGGCCCGACGTCCCTCCCTCCTCCTGGGAGGTGCCGTTGTGCACGTGGGTGTTGCCTAAGATGGGCGTCTTCGAGGAGGTCCCCGAGGCGACGGCGTGCGCGAAGGAGGACGTGAAACGCGCCCTCACAGTGCTGAACAACCATCTGTTGCACAACACCTACATGGTAGGTGGGGTTCGCGGTCCGAGGTTGTGTTTTCCTCGGTTCTTTGAGGTTGCCCTGCCTCGAGATGCGTTCCAGCGGCTGCGCTTCGCCGAGAGCGTTCCGGGATTGCCCCGCTCGTCTTGAGCGGCCGATGGAGAGCCGAGACATGGCCCGAAGGCCACGGGGCAACGTTGGGGGGAAACCATTTTCTCATCATCACATTGTCCTCTTCCTCTTCCCCACCTCCAGCTCCTCCTCCTCATTCTCCCCTCCTCCTCCTCCTCCTCCTCCTCCTCCTCCTCCTCCTCCTCCTCCTCCTCCTCCTCCTCCTCCTCCTCCTCCTCCTCCTCCTCCTCCTCTCCTGCTCCACCCTCTCCTGCCTGGTGGGGCACACCATTACCCTGGCTGACATCTCCGTGTGCTGCGCACTGGTGGATGGCATGAAGCTGGTCCTGGACGAGGAGTTCCGCAAGCCTTTCGGCAACCTCATGCGGTGGTCAGGGCCGTCAGGTCATGCTCCCATGACCCTTTCGAATACCCCCCCATACCTTTCCTCCTCCTCGGGCTTCCCTCGTGAGGGAGGTTGATGGGGCATGACACATGTGGCTGTTGACGTTGATGCTGGTAGCTGGTATGATCAGGATGATGAGGATTGCGACGATGCTGATGTTGAGCGGCCACGACGATGATGATGCGGCTGATGATGACGAGGATGAGGACGAGGATGAGGGTGAGGATGAGGACGATGACCAGGATGATGCTGATGCTGATGATGATGCTGCTGCTGCTGATGATGATGTTGATGATGCCGCTGATGATGAAGTAGATGATGAGGATGATGCTGATGATGATGGCGGATTGTGATGATGACAGTGGTGGTGGTGATTGTGATGATGTTGCTGCTGATGATGATGTTGATGATGATGATGATGATGATGATGATGATGATGATGATGATGATGATGATGATGATGATGATGGTGGCTGGTGGTGATGATGCTGATGATCCCGATGGGGGTGGTGGTGATGATAGTGGTGGTGATGACGATAGTGATGGTGATGGTAATGATGGACTTTTCTATTGAAGATGCATGCCTTTAGAGGGGAAGGGAGCGGCCGAATGCAGAATGCGTTGTGTCCTTTCAATAGCCTTCGGCTCTCGAGCTGGTGGGCCGCGGCGTGGCCGCGGCGCATGGCCAGGGCCTTCCTGGGGCTTCCCGCGGGTTGGGCAGGGCTCATCGACCGCTGGGACGTCCCTGCGCTCCAGGCGTGGGTCGCGCGCTGCCCGGCGGTGGAGCTCCCGCCGTGCCCAGCGTGCCCAGGGTGCAGCTGCCCATCCTGTCCGCCCTGCCCTGGAGCCACGGTGGGCGCGACCACGGGCACCGTCGCCCTCGCCTGTGGGACGGCCGCGCTGGCGGGCGCGTCGCTCGGGGCCCTCGGCACGTTCACGGCGCTCCAGCTCTGGGCGCCGCGCTGGGGTGCGGCGGAGGGCCGCGGCCGGCCTTCGACGGTCGCCAGCGCGATCGGGTCGCCACCGCCGCTCGCCGCGCTCGCCTGGGGGCCTCATGGCGGAGGCGTGGGCGTGGGTCCTGTACAACGTGGTCGGCGCGCCGCTGTTCCACCAGAGTGGCACTCACGAGTGACGTCGTCATCGTGACCCCGGACGACATGGTCTACGCCGAGACCTTGCTGGCGGCGGGGCCCGACGTCTCGGCGGTGAGGTTCTCGGCCACGAGGTGGCCGCCGCCGCCGGGGATCGACCCTGGCTCGACGCACAGGTTCCGACAGGCCCCCTCGGCGGCGCGCGAGGCAGCCTGGCTGGCGGCCGCCGTCGCGGAGGCCGACGCGGAGTTCGGCCGCCGCCATCCTGGGGTGCCCGCGCCGCTTGGGGGCACCCTGGTGCCCATGGCGGGGGGCCTGCTGCCGGGGTTCGTGGCGCCCGCGGCCGTGGCGGCCGCTGTCGTGGGGCCTGTGCCGCCTCCCGTGGACGCTGCCGCCGCCCCGCCCGCGGCCGGGGCCGGCGCCGCCGTGGAGGCTGCTGCCAGGCCGCCCGCGCCCGACGGGCCGCTCCCCGTGGTGGCACCGGGACCCGCGGCGCCGTGGCGTGCCCATCGCACCGGGCGCCCCCCCAGCCGTCGGCGCTCCTCCGGGACCCTCCGACGGCGGCGCCCCCCTACTAGGGGAGCGCGGCGAGGCGCCAGCGGGCTGGTCGCGGGTGCTTGCCGAGGACGCGGGCGGCCTCGCCTACGGTTCCGCGGTGCAGGTTGGCCCGATCGGTGGCACGCTCTTGGCCGCGCGGGCGGGCCGAAGGGCGACGGTCACCCTCGTCGGGGGAGCCTCCGCCATGGTTTTCCTCCTTGAGGACTGGCGGCGAGGCGACTTCATCGACAAGTGGCGGGGCACCGACGCGAGGACCTTGGCGCGCACGCCGGGCACTCGCCTGGCGCGGAGCTGGCTCGCGGTGACCGAGGCGGCGGTGGAGGTGGCAGACTCCAGTTTTCCCCTGCAGCCGAGGTCCGCGGCGTGGTGCGTGGCGCGGTTGCTGAGGGAGGGCGGGCCTATCCAGCACCGCGAGAGCTGGGAGTCCCGCCAGCGGCTCAGCTCATCGGACTGGGGCGTCTCGGAGCACCACGCGCTCTCCACCGCGCTGGAGGACCTCGCCACGCATGACGAGGTCAATGTGACGAACCTCCTCGGCGTGGAGCGGATGCTGAGGAAGATGCAGCTGATCGTGCATTTCTGGGGCGAGAAGCAGCGAGAGCAGGATGCTGGACAACTGAAGCTGCCGGTGGAAGAGGTCTCCGCCTTCGTGGGCGGCACAGGTCTGTCGAGCCGCCCGAGCAGCATGGCGCGCCATGCCCTGCTGGACGTCGTCGGGAAGGAGCTCGAGCGCATCAGTCAGATCAAGAAGAAACCCCGCAAGCTGCGCGAGGAGGCGAAGGCCGCCGCTGGGCCGAAAGCCAGCGGAGCCAAGGCATGACTCTCTCATGCCCGGGGGGGCCCAGTGGCCCAGCTCCCCCGGGCGCCGCGGCATCGGGGCCCGTCTCGGCGACAACCTGTGGCGCTGAGGGTGTACATAGCACATTCGACGGCTTGGGTGCAGAGCGGCAGCGAGATCTCTTTCCGCTGCCAGTGCCCGGCGCCGCCGACCCTGGCGGGCTGGCTGCTGGCGCCTGTTCTCGAGCCGTGCGGCGGCGCGCTCGGCGCGCAGCGTCCGCGCCCTGGCTCGCGCGGCAGGCGGTCGAGGCGCTCAATGGCCTCAGCGGCGCTGGGGCGCAGGGTGGCTCACTGCCGCTGGCTGGCGCGACGCTCGCGCAGCAGCAGTGCCTGACGCGGATCGCGGACTCCGTCGCCCAGCTGGGCCCCTCGCCAGGCGACCTACAGCCTTTGGCAGCCCTGCAGGAGCTCTAGGCTGCTCTGTCCTACGACGATGGCTCGCTATCGACGAGGGCAGAGGCGATGGACGTCTCCCGGCTCTCGCTGCCTCCGCCAGGTAACCACCCTGCGGCGCTGGAGCGGCTTCTGGGCGCCGAGGTGTTCGACTCCGTCCATCGTGCTATCTCGCGTGCACGGTCTGGCCAAAGACCGAAGCTTTGCAGCAGAAGCAGCGCGTTGGCTTCAAGAAGCCCTACTCGGACCCCAGCCTTCGAGACCCTCGCCGCTATGCAGTGCCGGTGAGGCGTCTCCATGAGGCCGGGGCGGTCGACCTCGTCGGCGACGCCGCCCTGGTGGTCGACGAGGTTGGCCTTTTCAGCGTGGCCAAGAAGAGCGGGAAGCAGCGGCTGGTCGTCGACGCCCGCCCGGCCAACCTCTGGTTCGGCGACCCCGAGGGCGCCCGCCTGGCCACCGGCGCTGCGCTGGCGGCGATCGAGTTGCCGGACGGCGCCAGCTTGTGGACCGCCTCGGCGGACATCGCGGACGCCTTCCACAACATGGAGCAGCCGGACGCCTGGAGGCCGTACTTCGCGCTCCCTCCGCTGGACTCCTGGAGGCTTGGGCGTGGGGCCGCCCCCGGGCAGCCTCGCCCGCAGCGGCTCTGGCCGCGGCTCGCGGCGCTGCCCATGGGCTGGCCCCACGCGCTGGCCATCTGCCAGCGGGCGTCGGAGGCGGCCGCCGACTGCGCAGGGCTGTCGGTGCTGTCCAGGATCGCGGACCGGCGTGCCGGCCCTTGTCTGGGCGCCGGCGCGCGCCTCGCGCGCGTCGGCAACTTCGCGCCCCTCGCCCTCGACGGGGACACCGCCGACCGCCTGAAGGATGACGTCGTCACCGAGCTGCGCAGCGAGGGCCCCCCGGTGCATGGGGAGGGGCCTGCCTCGCTCCACGCGCAGGTGCTGGGCTGGGGCGGCTGGGTGATCGATGACGCGCGGGGAGCAGTCACGCCTTCGCCTCGGAGAGCCTGGGGGGTCACCCTGGCCACGCGTGCGCTCCCCGCCATGCCGAAGGTCTCGGCTCAGCAGGTGCGCCAGGTCGCGGGGCACTGCACTTTCCTCTTCATGGTGAGGCGCCCGCTGCTGGCTGTTTTCTCGGCCGTGCACCGCTTCATCGCAGAGGCCGGCGAGGCGCCCCGGCCCTGGTGGCCCAGCGTGCGCCGAGAGCTGGCGTGGGCCACGGGGGTTGCCCCGCTGGCGCACGCCGACCTCCGGGCCCGGTGGCTGGGCCGAGTTCAGTGCGCGGATGCTTCCGAGTGGGGCCGAGGGGTGTGTGAGTGTGAAATGAGCGGAGGCGTGGTGGAGAGGATGGGTAGGGCCCAGGAGCGCCGGCGCATCCGAGACCCCAGTGCCAGGGCGCCGCACGGGGGCAGCTCATCGAGACTCCGAGCCGTCCTCGAGAGGTCACGTCAGCAGCGGACCGTCGGACATCCAGGAGCCCATCGCCCCCATGGACAAAGGCAGCCCCCACGTGGAGCCCCGGGAGACCGACTTCGAGCCTCTGGAAGTCCAGCGCATCTCTGGGGACTGGGTCGTCATCTCGAGCGGGGCCTGGGAGAGGGAGGAGCACGTCGCAGCCTTGGAGGGGAGGGCCCTAATCCACGCCTTGAAACACGTCCTCCGGGACGCCGGGCAGCGCAGCCATCGCGCCCTCTTCCTCTCAGACAGTCTCGTCGCCGTCCTGGTTCTGACCAAGGGCTGCTCCTCGCGGCCGAGGATGGCGCGCGTTTGCCGCCAGTGGGGCGCCCTCGCGGTGGCAGGGGGCGTCACCGCGGCGCTGCGGTGGACCCCGTCGGAGGCGAACCCGGCGGATCTGCCCTCCCGCCGGGCGCTGAGGATCGGCGCGCGGCTGCGCTGGGATGCTGTCGCCAGTCTGGCCGCCGCGCGAGAGGCCGGACAGGCGGGCGATGGTGCCAGCGCCTCTCGCGACGATGGCCCCGCGCCAGGCGGCGGCGGGGGCCCCCCGCCAGGCGGCGGCCTCACAGCGAGGCTAGCGCCAGGCGAGATGCAGCCACCTGTCGAGGCCGGCGGAGGCGGGCGCCAAGCGTGCGGGGGAGTCCGCGTCCGGGCGCCCAAGGCAGCCCCCCCTCGCCTCTCGGCGGGCCATGTCCTGAGGGCCCTTTCGGTCTCGGCGGTCCCGAGGGCCAAGTGCACGCGCCTCTGGGCCGATCTCGTGGCCTGGATGACGTCCGCGACCGCGGTCTTCCGCACCGAGACCGCGGGCGACCTGCCGGGGCACTGGATGGGCCAGCAGCGCGCCGAGGAGGGGGGCCCCCAGCGCATGGACTACCGGCTGGTGGCGCTGAAGTCTACGATGCCGCAGTTCGGGCGCGGGGGCCAGGGGTTGCCGACCCTGACATCCTCCAGCTGCAATTTGTTCAAGACTGCTGTTTTGTCTCGAAAATCGCGCCATGCTGTGATGTTGTTGACGTTGTCTTGTTTTTTTGGGCATGTCTTGTTTTTCTGTATCATGTCTTGTTTTTGTTGCGTATGTCTTGTTTTTTGTTGGATCGCGCGTTGAACGACCGCATGGGCAATAATCCGATGCCGCCGCATTATGTTGGCGCATGTGCATTCCACGTTCAGATAATCGCCCGTTCCGATCAGAGAAAGAATGTTTACATTGGGTTTTCACCATTGGGTTTTCGAGTTAACATCGCTCCCGTTGTATATCCATATGTATACGAGGGCGCGGAGGGCGGCGCGCGCGCTGCATGGTGTATATTCGAATTTGTATATTCCACATTCAGATGAAATCAGAGAATGAAGTTTTACATTGGGTTTTCACAATTGGGTTTTCGAGTTAACATCGCCCCTGTTGTATATCAAAATGTACATACGCGTGGAGGGCGGCGCGCGCGCGGGTGACCCGCCCGCGCGCGCGCTGCATGGTGTATATGCGTTTTGTATATTCCACATTCAGATGATCGCCTCTTCCGATCAGAGAATGAATTTTTGCATTGGGTTTTCACCATTGGGTTTTCGAGTTAACATCGCTCCTGTTGTATATCAATATGTATACGAGGGCGCGGAGGGCGGCGCGCGCGCTGCATGGTGCATATGCGAAATTGTATATTCCACATTGATGAGATCAGAGAATGAAGTTTTACATTGGGTTTTCACCATTGGGTTTTCGAGTTAACATCGCCCCTGTTGTATCAACGTTTACATGCGCGTGGAGGGCGGCGCGCGCGCGAGTGACCCGCCCGCGCGCGCTGCATGGTGTATATGCGTTTTGTATATTCCACATTCAGATGATCGCCTCTTCCGATCGGAGATTGAATGTTTACATTGGGTTTTCACCATTGGGTTTTCGAGTTAACATCGCCCCCGTTGTATCAAAATGTACATGCGCGTGGAGGGCGGCGCGCGCGCGGGTGACCCGCCCGCGCGCGCTGCATGGTGTATATGCGTTTTGTATATTCCACATTCAGATGATCGCCTCTTCTGTTCAGAGAATGAAGTTTTGCATTGGGTTTTCAACATGTGGTGTTCGAGTTAACATCCCCCGCTTGATAGAAATCTATGCATGCTGCAGTTTTTTTTTTGCTTTTTTAAAAAAAAAACTTTATAATCCTACATTGACGCCGCATTCGATCACATAATGAAAAAATAAGATGAGTGGGTTTTAACACTTGAGTTTTCGAGTCGGCAAAGGAATTCTTATGACACACTCTGCGATCAGGAGACCGCCGACCAATTAGCTCGGCTCGGCTCGGCGTTTCTTTCCCTTCCTTGCGTTGTCAGGATATACGCAAGTCCTTTCCTCCTTCCCCTCCTCCTCCTCCTCCTCCTCATCATCATCGTGCTTTGTTTCTCCTCCTCCTCGTCCTCCTCCTCCTGCTCCTCCCCCTTCTCCTCCCCTTCCTGCTCCTCCCCCTTCTCCTCGTCCGCCTCCTCGTTTCTTGAGCCCTTCGACCCATGCTCGCGCGCGAGCTCGCGCGCGCGCTCCGCGCGGCTTGGCCCGAGGGCGCCCAGCCCGCGGTCGCGCGCGCAACGCATGGAAGGATCAGACAAGGCGGGGCTCGGGCAAGCAAGCAGGGTCACGCACCCGCACCGTGTTGGATTCCAGCTTGGGCCCCGGATCCTGCCAACAAAATACGATGACGACGATCGATGACAACGAAGCGTCGCGAGCTCGCGACGCTTCGTTGTCGTCGATCGTCGATCGTTGTTGGCAGGATCCGCCGACGCCCTGAGCGGGAAAGGGTCGAGAGGCATGAGGTCGAGAGAGCAGGGGGGATCCAGAGGTCGAGAGGGCAGGAGCTCCTCAGGAGGAGAAGGGGCGGGAAGGAAAGGATCGGCCTTCCCTCGAGGCCATGACGCGCAAGCTCGCGAACCCGAAAACGTGGGTGGGCGAAGCAGCGCTCGCCGCGCAGGCGCAGTAGGGAGGGGGCCAGGAGTAGGAGCTCGAGGAGGACATGAGAATTCCGATAGGCAGAGTTTCTAGGATTAGTTCAGCCCGAGGCACATGGATCGGAGAACGATGAGGACGAGCACGGATAGGATAAGGATGAGGATGAGGATGAGGACCAGGATTGGCGATCGGGCTCGACGATGAGGAGGAGGATGCAGATGAGGATGAGGACGAGGATGAGGAGGGGGGCGAGGTTGAGGATGAGGACGAGGATGAGGACGAGGAGGGACGAGGATGAGAATGAGGATGAGGACGAGGGATGAGGATGAGGGATGAGGATGAGGACCCATGCATCTGCCTCTCGCGCTCCTCACCTCCGCACCGCGTCCCGAGGCGCTGCATGCCCAGACGGACGCGATCGGCCAGTTGTGCTTGGCAGGAGCTAGCGCCGCGCATTCGACGACTGACGCCGATATCGTCGACGCTGATGCTAACCATGGCGACGAATACTACGATGATGAGGGTGATGGAGAACGGTGATGGCGATGGCGATGATGATGCCGATGGTGATCACCGACAGCGATACTAATGATCATGATGCTGACGGTGGTTGCCATGGCGACGCAATTCCTCATCAATGATAACGGTAGCGACGTTTCGGGCGACGTCGGTTCAGACGACGACGCGACTTAGATCCCTGTCTGCATCGGTATCCTGCTCGTCCATCGTCCTCCTGGTCCGCTTCCTCCGTTTGCCTCTTCTGGGGACTGTATCATCCCTCTTTGCCGCCACATCGGCCCCCAGCTGCATCGCCATTGAAACCGTACTCTCCTCATCGCAAACGCCTGCCATCTGAGGCCTACCGAATCTCAACCTTGAGCCTCGCCCTCGCACCGCCGCGAGGACGTCCGACGATCCCCGACTTCGGAAGCTACCCGTGCCAGAAGAGTGGCGACCGCCCTTGCTACGCAGCGCTGAAGGAGGGGAGGGGTGCACCCTGCCCCGAGGATCGAGAGGGGCGATCTGCATGAGGCGGACGAAGGTCGAGCGATTCGATCGGGAGAAGGGTCCACAAGGGATGCTAGGTAGTCAACCGTGCCCCCTGCCTATAGGTCATTATCTTCATACAGCCGGGGCGCTGAAGAATGAATCCTTTTCGTTGGGGAGGGGCTCGGTGTTCCTGGAATGTTTCGCAGTTTGCGTCGGGTTTTCCTGAGGCTTTCCAGGGGAAACCGAGGATGAACGTATGGGAAGCAGGGGCCTCGTTCCGTATTTAGGGTTCCTTAGGTCAACGCCCCGATTGTACTGTCTCGATTCTGTTCCTCGATCCGCGCCCGTGGGAACGCGTGAAGGGGAGGCATTCGCACCGACCCTGGAGGCGATCAACAACGTCACCAACGGAGAGCGCCTCAGCCAGAATACGATGGAGGCGCGGCGATCCATGAGGGAAGGATCGGATGAGGCGCTAGATGCGATCACGAGGAGGCTCGATGAAGGAAGGATCTCGGGGGATCGACGAGGGACGGATCGGAGGATGGAGGCTCTTTGAGCTAGGGAAGGGTCGGAGGATCGATGAGGGAAAGATCGGTGGAGGCCCAGTTGCATGTCTGTAGCTCCTGATGTATCCACGTGTTCTGCTTCTTCTATCCCTCTGTCCCTTCGCCTTTTGCACGTGCTCCTCCATATCCCCGCAGGCGGCGTGGCAGCTCGCGTTCGGCTCGGTGTTGCGCGAGAAATACAAGTTGGAGAAAGGCCGCTTCCCCCCGAAGACGATGGTGGACGCCATCAAGCCGCCCATGGGTAGGAGAAGGATAAGGAGGATAGGGGCGAGGTGGAGATCACTCGAGGATCCACCCCACAGTCGTTCACGGTGCTGCCTCTTGCTGTCTAACAGAATCCGACCTGGCCTCGGAAATAGCATCGTCGGGCAATGATCGGAATGGAGATCATCATCATGATGATGGTGCTGATGATGATGATGATGGTTATGCGGATGATCACTGTGATTATTACGATTCGCATTATGATGATGGTACTGGTCGGATGATCATGGTCAAATGTGTAATTATAAGGTGTATGAGGATGGTACTGGTGTGGATGAGGATGATCATGGTCGGATGAGCACCAGTACGAGGGGGAGGAATATGGGAATGAGGGGTCACGGAGCATGATGAGGAGGGGGAGGGGGAGGAGGAAGAGGACCAGGATGGGGAGAAGGAAGATGATGATGATATTGAGACTGATACTGATACGGATGATGATGGTGATGGTGATGATGTTGATGATGAGGATGATGATGATGAGTTGGAGGAGGAGGAAGAGGATGAATAGGATGAGGTGGAGGAGGACGAGGAGGAGGAGGAGGAGGAGGAGCAGGTGGTTCAGCCTGTGTACCGCCCAGCCAGAATTCGCCAGCGTCCTGGGGAAAGTGGCCCTCTGCGGCAAGGGCGCCGCCGCCGCCCCGAAAAAGGAGGCAGCTCCCAAGAAGGAGCCTGGCGGGCCCTGGAGCAATGAGGGGCGAGGATCGAGGGGTGAGTATTGGATGATTGTTGTTTATTGTGTGTATGCATCTGTGTTTTTCTTATATATATATACACACACCTACACATATATACATATATACATATATATATACACATATATATATACACACATATATATGAAGAGTTCGGACACGCAGCCGTTCTACGACCAGCCGCCTAGTGCGAGCACTCCTTTGGACCTGAACGAGGACCTGACCGAGGACCCAGAGGAGGACCAACAGGAGGAAGACGAGGATACGGACCACGACATCCGCCTCAGCGTCGACGCCGATGCGGGCGACGCCGGGGAAACAAGGGTGGAAACAGCGAGCACGAGCAGTAATCCCAACCAGAGACCGCCTCCCGTCCCCAACATATTACCCTTGACCCTGGGATACACCCCCCTAGCCCACAGCGCTGCAGGAATCTGTGCCTCCCCAAGTGCCCTCCTCTGCCCCGCCCCAACCAGAAAACACCCTTCGATTGTCCCAGTTTCTGCGGCCCCAGTTCGTGCAGGATCAGGGCCCTCAGGACGCAGGCTGTCCACAGCCGTGCAGTACGGGGAGGCCGGCATTTGCATGGTCATCGAGGGCAATTCCAATTCAGGCGCCTACTTTTGCACCAACGCCGAGATCCACGCCAGCACTGACGACGGCACCTGCGCCAGCAACAATGCCAAGACCTTCGCCGACACTCAGGACAGCTCCGACACCGGCACCCAGGACAGCATCCGAGATGCCACCCTCTTGCTCATTCTGGCAGGACCTCGGCACGACTACGACTCCCCCTCCAATAGCCACCTCACCTCCGTCCCAAACGACCCCCTGAACCCAACCCGACTCTCCCTCACCACAATGGCCACCCTCCTCACGCATGCCCACCACCACGCTCTTTGGGAATCCCTGGAGAAGATGCACCCATTCCTTCACGCCCCCCTCTCAGCAGGACGGGCGGTCCGAAGCGCCATGGCGGGGTGGGTTTTCCAAAACATTCTACAGGTGCCTGCTCAGGAGCATTTCTACGACCTCGACCGCCGCGACCAGAACAACGGCGGCCGGCTGTACCACCGCGACCAGCGCAACCACTACACGCAGCACCTCCGCGGCCAGCAGCACAACAGACTACAGCGCACAGCACTGCCACTACGCAGCAGCATACTGGTGCACAACAGCACGACCGCAGGCCGCAGCCCTCATCCCAGCACCCAGCACTTCCACGTCGACCAGCTCGACTGGACACCACCGTCCCAACATAACGACGACATCCAACAGCACCAGCGCGATCAGCCCTCCAACTCATTGCAGCTCCACCGCAACGACTACGACGACCGACAGCAATCCCACACTATCCAACACGACGGCATCAGACACTGCAGCACCATCACGACCAGCATTCAACACCACTGCACCGATGCCAGCACCAACGCGGGCATCCAAGACACCGATCACGCCAGCACCAACGCCAACGATCACGACTGCAATGACGACTGCTCTAACGCCGTGGTCCACGGCAATATGCTCGCTACTAAGACACTCGGAAGGACGCGTCTTGCCAGAGACACAGCGGTGACGATGCCCGACGGCCTTCTTGGACAGCTTGGATGGACGGGCGGCCCGAAATTACTGGCGGCGGTGACCGAGGCCTCTCGAGGTACACTCCTGAGCGTGGTGAGATTCGCCATCGAGCAGCTGAGCCGCATGATTGTGTGCCCAGGGTGTCACTCCGACGGCTCGTTCCACGGCTACACGGCTTGCCCCGACTGCGATATTTTGCCGTTCCGTCGACTCCGTGAGCAACTATACGCGCCCTATCGTTCGCTACTGGGGGCGCTGACCCGCTTGCACCCACGTGAGCTTCGCCCCAACACCCTGAGGCTGGGGCTAGGGTCGTCGGGCCAGGTGCTCCTACCGGGGGAATGGTGCTCCTTCCTCCAGGTGTCGGCCCGTGCCCTCATCAAGAACCAGGCTCTACTTGCACAGCTTATGGAACAATGGCGACGTAGGGCTGAGAACCACGAGGCACGCCGCGCCCGACTCCACCTCCGAGCCGACGCGGCCTCCAAAGAGCGAGCGAAAGCGATGGAGGAGGAGGAGGAGGAGGAGGAGGAGGCGAGTAGCCGCCCGCCGCCCTTCGGGCCCGTAGCGCGAGAGGATTCCGTCACTGGCGAGCTGGCGCAGCCCCCTGCGGACGAATCGAACAGACGGTTCGGCCAGGCCGAGGCCCAGATTACCAATGATAGCGAGGATGACCGACAATACCACCACGACGACCAGGACGACAACCAGCCTCGGCGCCGCGACCAGCACGCCAGACACGCGTCGATGCAACATTGGTCAGCCACAAGATGCACGACGACACCCAGCCGCACCAGAGCGACCAGACGCACCCAGCCTCACCTGGACGATACCGAACACGGGGACATCCAGGTCGACGCCCACGACGACGCGAACGATGACACCCACGACGTCCAGGACGACGCCCACGACGACGCCCCCCACGACTACCAGCACGATGCCTTCGACAATGCCTACAGCCGCCACCACGACACCCACGACAACCAAGAAGATGCAGGCGGCCGAAACAATCAGGCGAGGATGGGCTGGCATCCCCTGGACGACCAGGACATCCAGCACGACACCTACGACGACCAGGGGGATGGTGATGACTGGTACGCCCAGGAGGCGGTGCAGTCCCAGGACCACGAGACCACCGATTCTGGGGCTTACGCTCCCGATATTAAGCGCCCCCCGTACACCTGTGACTCCAGCCATCTCCACAACGACATCCACGATGCAAGCGCACAAACTGGCTCCCATGGCAGCGGTGTCCTTCACGCCAAGGACAGCACCCATGACAGCATGGATGCCAGCCACCACCTCGGGACCCACGGCAGCACGGACGTCCAAGGGAGCCCTTGCATGGTTGCCTGCGCCGACGCAACCCACGCCAATGCCCACGCCAAAACCGACACTACAACTTTCAACCCGGACCAGAAGCAGACGTGCGTGCTCCGCAGCTCCGGATCTGCGCGGCAGTCACCTGCTTGGGTGGACGAGCCGCGCTCCGACGGCTCTCACGACGGCATCCGTTCCGACGGCTCTTACGACGGCTTCCGCAACAGCATCTTCACCAGCGTCGCCGAGGAGACCGACCAGCCCGACCCAGCTGCCCCGACTCCCGCGGGCATTGACGCAGATCTTACGCACAATGACCGTGACGGATCCGCTGACGGCGACGATGGCCTCCTCAACCTCCCGACCCGCGACGGCCAGGACATCGACGAAGTCCACGACGACCACGACAGCCACTACGCCCACGACGACCACGACGACATCCAAGACCACGACCACACCGACGCTACAACCCCCAGCCGGGGAGGCGTACAGATCTTCGTGAAGACGCTCACGGGGAAGACTATAACAGTCGACGTGGTGGCCACCGAAACGATCAGGGGGGTGAAGACGAAGATCCAGGACAAGGAAAAAATCCATCCTGCCGAGCAACGCCTGATCTACGCAGCGTCGCAGCTGGAGGACAGCCACACGCTCTCGGACTACAACGTCCAGAAGTGCGCCACCCTGCACTTGGTGCTTCGCCTGCGGGGCGGAGGTCCGGCGAGCCTCGTTACGGGGCCACATGCTTGCCAATACAGTGCGTGCCCTCTCTTCGGCGCTGTAGTTTCTGGCGCAGGCAGATGCCCATCCTGCCATCAGGAACGACAGCTACAGGCTCCAGAGACATCACCGACTGGACATGATGAAGGAGCGGGATCACGAGTCGCTGCAGCGTCAGCGTCCCTCACAGCTCCTGGACCTCCCGGCCTTGCCCCCCAGACAGCTGCGGGCCCAGCCGACGCTGTGATGGAAGACCACACGCCGGCTCCGACGGGTCTTTATGAGAGCAGTGCGACCCGCCTCACGCAGAATTTGGCGACGCTGCACTTGGACTCTGGAGCTGATCCGAACTCTTCGGAAGCTGGCCAGACCGCAGAGATTTCGCACCCAGGATTATCCGCACAATTGCAAGAATTATTGCAGCAAGAGTTCATCGACAATAGCGACATTATCCAAGCAGCCAGAGCCGTCAACGCCGACCTCCCGCAACTAACCTGCATGGCTTGACCAACGCGACAGACTCAACCAGAGTTGCAGAGGTTAAGGCATTTCTGGAAGCCATGGGTTTTGCATTTGGGAGCCCTTCACCTTTTGGGGTCTTGGGATTATCCTAGCCGGCCGCTCTGCGGTTGATCGGGAGTTTCTGTATATAGAAGAAGGTGCGTGCGCTTGTTGGCGAGGGTGAGGATGAGGTTCCTCCTCCTCCTCCTCCTCCTCCTCCTCCTCCTCCTCCTCCTCCTCCATCCTTCTCTTGCCTCCGTCTGTCCTCCTCCACCCCGCAGCTCCATCATCTTCTCCTCCTCCTCCTCCTCCTCCTCCTCCTCCTCCTCCTCCTCCTCCTCCTCCTCCTCCTCATTCCTCCTCTGGGCACCTCCCCCGGGGCGCGGATCCACCGGATCTGTCCGGATCTGTCCGGAAACGGTGCCGGAGGCCGCTCTGGGCTCCTCTGGGCACCTCCCCCGGGGCCGGTTTTGTGAGGATGTCTCAAGCGAGGGCGCCGGTTTGGGATTCGTCACCGGATCCAGCGGATCCACCGGATCTGTCCGGAAACGGTGCCGGAGGCCGCTCTGGGCTCCTCTGGGCACCTCCCCCGGGGCCGGTTTTGTGAGGATGTCTCAAGCGAGGGCGCCGGTTTGGGATTCGTCACCGGATCCACCGGATCTGTCCGGAAACGGTGCCGGAGGCCGCTCTGGGCTCCTCTGGGCACCTCCCCCGGGGCCGGTTTTGTGAGGATGTCTCAAGCGAGGGCGCCGGTTTGGGATTCGTCACCGGATCCAGCGGATCCAGCGGATCCACCGGATCTGTCCGGAAACGGTGCCGGAGGCCGCTCTGGGCTCCTCTGGGCACCTCCCCCGGGGCCGGTTTTGTGAGGATGTCTCAAGCGAGGGCGCCGGTTTGGGATTCGTCACCGGATCCAGCGGATCCACCGGATCTGTCCGGAAACGGTGCCGGAGGCCGCTCTGGGCTCCTCTGGGCACCTCCCCCGGGGCCGGTTTTGTGAGGATGTCTCAAGCGAGGGCGCCGGTTTGGGATTCGTCACCGGATCCAGCGGATCCACCGGATCTGTCCGGAAACGGTGCCGGAGGCCGCTCTGGGCTCCTCTGGGCACCTCCCCCGGGGCCGGTTTTGTGAGGATGTCTCAAGCGAGGGCGCCGGTTTGGGATTCGTCACCGGATCCAGCGGATCCAGCGGATCTGTCCGGAAACGGTGCCGGAGGCCGCTCTGGGCTCCTCTGGGCACCTCCCCCGGGGCCGGTTTTGTGAGGATGTCTCAAGCGAGGGCGCCGGTTTGGGATTCGTCACCGGATCCAGCGGATCCAGCGGATCTCTGTCCGGAAACGGTGCCGGAGGCCGCTCTGGGCTCCTCTGGGCACCTCCCCCGGGGCCGGTTTTGTGAGGATGTCTCAAGCGAGGGCGCCGGTTTGGGATTCGTCACCGGATCCACCGGATCTGTCCGGAAACGGTGCCGGAGGCCGCTCTGGGCTCCTCTGGGCACCTCCCCCGGGGCCGGTTTTGTGAGGATGTCTCAAGCGAGGGCGCCGGTTTGGGATTCGTCACCGGCGGATCCACCGGATCTGTCCGGAAACGGTGCCGGAGGCCGCTCTGGGCTCCTCTGGGCACCTCCCCCGGGGCCGGTTTTGTGAGGATGTCTCAAGCGAGGGCGCCGGTTTGGGATTCGTCATCCGGATCCACCGGATCTGTCCGGAAACGGTGCCGGAGGCCGCTCTGGGCTCCTCTGGGCACCTCCCCCGGGGCCGGTTTTGTGAGGATGTCTCAAGCGAGGGCGCCGGTTTGGGATTCGTCACCGGATCCAGCGGATCCAGCGGATCCACCGGATCTGTCCGGAAACGGTGCCGGAGGCCGCTCTGGGCTCCTCTGGGCACCTCCCCCGGGGCCGGTTTTGTGAGGATGTCTCAAGCGAGGGCGCCGGTTTGGGATTCGTCACCGGATCCAGGATCCAGCGGATGTCCGGAAACGGTGCCGGAGGCCGCTCTGGGCTCCTCTGGGCACCTCCCCCGGGGCCGGTTTTGTGAGGATGTCTCAAGCGAGGGCGCCGGTTTGGGATTCGTCACCGGATCCACCGGATCTGTCCGGAAACGGTGCCGGAGGCCGCTCTGGGCTCCTCTGGGCACCTCCCCCGGGGCCGGTTTTGTGAGGATGTCTCAAGCGAGGGCGCCGGTTTGGGATTCGTCACCGGATCCACCGGATCTGTCCGGAAACGGTGCCGGAGGCCGCTCTGGGCTCCTCTGGGCACCTCCCCCGGGGCCGGTTTTGTGAGGATGTCTCAAGCGAGGGCGCCGGTTTGGGATTCGTCACCGGATCCAGCGGATCCAGCGGATCTGTCCGGAAACGGTGCCGGAGGCCGCTCTGGGCTCCTCTGGGCACCTCCCCCGGGGCCGGTTTTGTGAGGATGTCTCAAGCGAGGGCGCCGGTTTGGGATTCGTCACCGGATCCACCGGATCTGTCCGGAAACGGTGCCGGAGGCCGCTCTGGGCTCCTCTGGGCACCTCCCCCGGGGCCGGTTTTGTGAGGATGTCTCAAGCGAGGGCGCCGGTTTGGGATTCGTCACCGGATCCAGCGGATCTGTCCGGAAACGGTGCCGGAGGCCGCTCTGGGCTCCTCTGGGCACCTCCCCCGGGGCCGGTTTTGTGAGGATGTCTCAAGCGAGGGCGCCGGTTTGGGATTCGTCACCGGATCCACCGGATCTGTCCGGAAACGGTGCGGAGGCCGCTCTGGGCCCTCTGGGCACCTCCCCCGGGGCCGGTTTTGTGAGGATGTCTCAAGCGAGGGCGCCGGTTGGGGATTCGTCACCGGATCCACCGGATCTGTCCGGAAACGGTGCCGGAGGCCGCTCTGGGCTCGTGCTCTTCGCGCCGGGGGTGAGGATGACGTGAGTTCCACAGAAACTCCTTCAAAGGTGCCGGAGGCCGCTCTGGGCTCCTCTGGGCACCTCCCCCGGGGCCGGTTTTGTGAGGATGTCTCAAGCGAGGGCGCCGGTTTGGGATTCGTCACCGGATCCACCGGATCTGTCCGGAAACGGTGCCGGAGGCCGCTCTGGGCTCCTCTGGGCACCTCCCCCGGGGCCGGTTTTGTGAGGATGTCTCAAGCGAGGGCGCCGGTTTGGGATTCGTCACCGGATCCACCGGATCTGTCCGGAAACGGTGCCGGAGGCCGCTCTGGGCTCCTCTGGGCACCTCCCCCGGGGCCGGTTTTGTGAGGATGTCTCAAGCGAGGGCGCCGGTTTGGGATTCGTCACCGGATCCACCGGATCTGTCCGGAAACGGTGCCGGAGGCCGCTCTGGGCTCCTCTGGGCACCTCCCCCGGGGCCGGTTTTGTGAGGATGTCTCAAGCGAGGGCGCCAGTTTGGGATTCGTCACCGGATCTGTCCGGAAACGGTGCCGGAGGCCGCTCTGGGCTCCTCTGGGCACCTCCCCCGGGGCCGGTTTTGTGAGGATGTCTCAAGCGAGGGCGCCGGTTTGGGATTCGTCACCGGATCCACCGGATCTGTCCGGAAACGGTGCCGGAGGCCGCTCTGGGCTCCTCTGGGCACCTCCCCCGGGGCCGGTTTTGTGAGGATGTCTCAAGCGAGGGCGCCGGTTCGGGATTCGTCACCGGATCCACCGGATCTGTCCGGAAACGGTGCCGGAGGCCGCTCTGGGCTCCTCTGGGCACCTCCCCCGGGGCCGGTTTTGTGAGGATGTCTCAAGCGAGGGCGCCGGTTTGGGATTCGTCACCGGATCCACCGGATCTGTCCGGAAACGGTGCCGGAGGCCGCTCTGGGCCCCTCTGGGCACCTCCCCCGGGGCCGGTTTTGTGAGGATGTCTCAAGCGAGGGCGCCGGTTTGGGATTCGTCACCGGATCCAGCGGATCGGATCTGTCCGGAAACGGTGCCGGAGGCCGCTCTGGGCTCCTCTGGGCACCTCCCCCGGGGCCGGTTTTGTGAGGATGTCTCAAGCGAGGGCGCCGGTTTGGGATTCGTCACCGGATCCACCGGATCTGTCCGGAAACGGTGCCGGAGGCCGCTCTGGGCTCGTGCTCTTCGCGCCGGGGGTGAGGATGACGTGAGTTCCACAGAAACTCCCTCAAACGAACTCGATGGCCCAGAGGTGAACGAGACCCCGCTGCATAGCAGACGCGCGTGGGCGGAGAAGTTCATCCAGCATGGGGCTACTCCGCAGACTCTTGATGCATGCAGTCAGCTTTTTCAGGTCATAAACGTTGCAGGCGAAACTTGTGTTTCAGATCTGAAGAACATGCAGGCGAAGAGGAAACTTAGCAGAGGCGTGGCGAAAAACACGGACCACTGGAAGGAGCTTTCGCCGGAGGGCCTGAATTTCATCGCGGGATTGTGCCCTCGAGGCGCGGACGACGCCGTATGTTGCCACCCAACTGAGCAACGTGCTCCAGCGGGACCTCGACCTCTTCACCAATCTCGCCTCCGTCACAGACACCAGGCAGTTGCACGGCCAGCTCAACAGCCAGACAGCGACGATCAAAGCTGCGCTCGACGGAATCTCAGACCCTTTGATCACATGGGCTCCGGAACCGACCAGCCAGACAATCAAGGTTGCGGGGGCGTTCCGAGAGCTTCACGCACAGGGTAAAGGCCCATCCACGCTGACGCTATTGATCCCCATGGACGCTTCCCCAGGCTGCACTACTGCCCAGCACGTCACCGACCTCTGGCAGCACCCACTCCTGGGCCCGAGGTGGCAGGAGCTGACCACGGAAATCAATTTCTTGACACCTCCGATGCTGATGATCGTTGCGGGCAGGAGTTCGCCGATACATGTTCGCAAAGGCTTGGCTATGGTGACGCTGGGTGCACATGCCACCCCTATGAGCCCACGTCTACTACCCTGGAAGGAGACCATCTTCCAGCACCACACCCACCAGTCCATCTGGATTGATGTGCCACACGCGTACCGCTGGCAGGTTTACGGCCAGATCGAAGATCTGAAACTTCCTGGGAGGGTCGCCACAGACCGGCCCCAGCCCAGCCTGGGCAGTCGAGCCGAGGAGCCCTGGTCCACCATCAAGGTGCACTTCGACGAGCGCATGGGCGGCACCCTCATGCAGGAGGTGATCGTCAGCTGGGTCCGAAAGACCCTTCATGGCTACAGAGCCGTCGTGGGTCTTCAATCTACCATCGCGCTCCAGAGGGCCAAGATGCTGGAGATCACGTCCCCTACGGCTTGCCACGCCGTGGGCCGCCTGCTGCAGAGCTGCATCATCGTATCTCCGCGGCTCGCGGTGGTGGAAACCAGCCGCTCAGACAAAGAGTGGGGCGAGGAGATGACACGAATCTGGAAGACAGATCCCACCAAGGCGGCCATCAGGCTACAATTACGCGACTCCGACCCTGCCAGATCCAAGAAGTTCGCAGAGGTGCACGCTACGAAAGAGCAGGTGACCGCCGCTAGGGCCAGACAGGGCCATCATGCCGTGGAGCCTGACGCCAACAAGCCGGAGACCTTGAGGGCAACTTTGGACCTGCAGGTGCTGGTGGAAGCTCAGCTGGACGTGTGGCTGAACGAATTGATGAAGCAGATCAGCCTCAAGATCACGGTGGCGCTCGTGCAGCAGGCAACCCCATAAGGCATGGAGCTCGGCACGTGGCAAGCCATCAACAGCTTCGAGGGGGGCTGGACGGGCAAGATTCTAATTCAGTGTCACTCGAAGAGGGACCTGTTCAAGATTCACCACGCCGTGCACCAAAAAGGCGTCCGCATCCAAGGCCACGACACGTCCATCAGCATGCACTCCAACTACGTGGACGTCGGAGACTACCTGGGCGGCGACCTTGCCGCCGCTGGTTATTGACTATCTGGGGAGCATATCGAATTCAGTGCACGCCTCCCTCATACCCTTCTCCTTTCAGTTACATGCACTCACCTCTCAGCAACACCTCATCAAGCACTCGCTAACGACGATGACGACGACATGGGCGCCGGGAGGGACAGTCGCACGAGACGCAGGACCTCCCAGCCGAGCACTGCCAAAGGCGCGAACAAGCGCACGAGGGACTTCGACGACAGCACGGGCAAACGAGCTCGCCCCACTGCATCGACGTCCTCCAGAGCACCGCCGACCCCGCACCAGACATTCCACCCGACCGCGCCGGACACGGCACCCAGCCCCCACCCACCCACAGACGTCCTTCCCCGAACTCCCAACCAGAGCACCGCCCACCACACAAGACCATACTCGGGCGACTACAGGGGCTGCTCTTGGAATTGCGAGGCTTTGATGGCATCCAAAACCACTCGACAAGCAGCCAAGTGCAACCACATGGCCAAGCTTATGACATCACACGACTTCGGCATTTTCGTGGAGGCGCACGGCACCAAGGGCAAGGAGAAGGCATTCGTTCTTCCCCCTGGTTGCGCGGCCCGCTGGTCTCACTTCTCAGGCAGCTGGGCGGGGGTGGGCATTGTACTCAGGACGAGTTTCCTCGCCAAGTTCGCCACAATCCAGGATGAGGATTTTGAGGAGCTCGACCCTGGCCGCGTCGCTCGACTCCGCCTTCGCGGGCCCAGCGGCTCCCTGGACATCCGGGCCATCTATCTCACTGCGGGCGAGGGGGCCGCCCTCGACCGTCGAGCTCGCGATCATTCGCACAGCGTGATCCGGCAGCATTTGGCCCCACAGAGCACCACCTTGTCCATACACTTTAGGCGATGCTTAAGACAACTTAAGTTTTCGGCCAGAGTCTTGATTGTTCTTAACTTGTCAATGTAAATCCCAAGATTTTGATAGAAGTTCTGGGTTTTTATTCCATTTCTGAGACTCTGAATTTCTTAACCCATGGTTTCTTAAGCATTTCGCAGGGTGTACTCACAGGTGATTGGAATTATGTGTGCTATTCACAGGACCGTTGGTGTTGTGCTGGGAAGTGCTGGAGCGGCAAAGAGGACGATCCAGAATCCACGATGGCAGCAGAAACAGTATTCCGGCCAGCGGGTCCCAATGAACTTTATCAAGAGGGACACACATATTTCTCGAGCGTGGCGACGTCGCGCATCGACCGGGTGTGCGTCAACCACCACCCGTCGGAGCAGTTGGATCACAAGTTCGGCTGCAGCGCATTATCCCGGAAGCCCGGCTTTTCGTCACATGCACCGTTGTCATTCTTCAGGGTGAAGCCCAGACGGCACCAGGACGCCATCAGCCGCCCGTTTGACGACGACGCCGACCACGACGACGAACACGACAGCACGGCACAGCACAGACTCCCCAACTTATCCAGCGGCACTGTCAACCACCCTGACTGGCCGAGACGAGTTGCTGCCGAATTGGGGTGTTTGTCTCAGAATGCATCGGACGTCGATAACCCGATCCGCAGACTTGTGCTCGTCAAGTGGGCTATGCACACCGTCTCAGCGAACATGTCCAGGGAGGGTATCTCCGCCACCGCCGTCACGAATGACGATAAGTTCAGTTGCACCCTTGGCTGCATCAGAGCGGCCCAGGCGGTCAACTTGACCAACATGCTTCGGAAGAGCTTAGAATATCCACATATGGGAACTTTCGTGAACCCGAAGAACCCAAATGCATGTTTTTCACATGGGTTTCAATCGATCCTTGACCACGCCGTTGCCCTGGCGAGGCAGAGCATTACAGACGAGATGCAGGACCTCCAGCGACAGCACGAGGAAGGCGACTCCAACTGCAAGAACACCATTCGGAAGAACAACGTCTTCAACAGGCTGAAACGCATCACCCCGGGAGCGTGCACCACCATCGGAGCCGTTGAGACCTCGACCGGCAATTATGCGACGGATCTCACGTCAATTGCGACGGAGCTTGGGGCCCACTGGGCCAGAACTTTCAAGAGGAAGGCGATCAACCAGCATCTGCTTGCGGAGTGGTTGCGGGAGGTTTTGCCACCGCCCCGGACATCATCAGCAACGGAAGACCCGGGCCGCCGGCGGCTACGAACTCAACCTCGCGCGGGGTCACCTTCGTTGAGCTGCCCGCACAGCCGGGCGACGCCACATAGGACGCTTCTCCCTGCAGCCGATCGGCACTGGTGCATCCGCAGAAAGGATATGGAGCACGCCATTCGTTGCAGCGGCAACTCGGCGCCAGGCCCGGACGGTATCCCGTTCAAGGCCTGGCGATCACTCGGCCCTCTAGGAGTTTCTATACCGCGCGACGTTGCCCATTGTTTCGAAAGAGCACAAGGCGCAGAAGAACTACCAGGGGCGTATTTCGACGAGGCCGTGGGCTACCCGCACCATTATAATGAGAGCGTTCTCGTATGTCTGGCCAAGAAAAGCACGAGCGCCCCGTCGGGCGGCGTCAGGGCGCACACCCCGGCCAACACCCGCCCGTTGAATATTGCCAACGCGGACAACCGCATTGTCGCCAGTGCGGCGCGCAATCGGTGGGAAGAGCATTTGGCAAAAGGGATCCTACCTCGTCAACAGGGTTTCTTGCCTGGCCGGTCTATCTTGGCGAATCTGCTGGACGTGGACACAGCGAGCATGATTGCGTCTCTCAACCATGAGCATGGAGCTTGCTTGCTCATGGACTTCGCTTCAGCATTTCTTTCGATATCCCAGGAGCCCATGTTCACCGCGCTCTCCGCGATCGGTGCCCCGAACCAAGCGAAGAACCTATTGAAAGCTCTTTATTCAGACTCGCACTGCCGCATGCGACATGGTGCCGGAGAGGCGGCGGGGTTCCCGCTCGAATCCGGAGTTCGCCAAGGCTGTCCGCTGTCTCCGCTAATCTACGCCACGGTAGCCGAAATTCTGATGGACCGCATTGAGATGGAGTGCCCCAACACCTTGGTCAGAGCATACGCTGACGACACTGCCCTCGTCCTGTTGGATTTTTGGTCGGAAGCCCCCACGTTGCACCGCATATGCAAAGAATTCGGATTTATCTCTGGCTTGCATCTCAACTTGCACAAACGCATCACGACACCGCTGGGCGCGGGGACACTTGACCAGTTCAGGGAGCGGCGGGGCAGGGAGGTGCACGGATGGCCTCATATGCCGGTGGCAGAGTGTGGCAAATATCTAGGTTTATTCGTCGGCCCCAGTAGAAGCACCAAGTCTTGGGACGACCCAGGCAGGAAGTACTTACAGCGCTGCAGGGACTGGGCAGACCAAGGCATCGGCATGTACTACCACACCGTTGCCTATAACACTTTCGCTGTGTCCACATTGGGTTGCATCGGGCAGTTGGAAGCAGTTCCCGCTGAAATCTTGGACTTGGAGGAAGCGGGCCTCGCGTTGACCCACAAGGGGCCCAATAACTGGGCAATGCCAGGCGATTTGGGGAGGCTAAAAGAGCATTGCGGTCAACCAGTCTCATGTCGCAGTCTTCATCTCGGAGCCCAGGCATCTAAACTTAGGGTGCGCTCCTGGGATCCAGCGTGTAGGGCGCGCCATTACGAGCAGGACGTGCGAGATCTCAGAGAAGCTCTGCGTGACCCGCGGCAGCTGCAGAACCGGATGCGATGGGGGGGCTGGTACTCCAGGGCATTCGCGATCACCCTCGATAACACATGGCAAGCGTTTAGTGAGCATTTCGGCCAACTCCAGGAGCCCAAGGCCAAGTTCCAGCAACGAGCATACCAGATGTTGCTCGCACACAATGCGCCGCATCCTGTTTTTCGCACCCCGGCTAAGTTCAAACGGTGGGAGCTTCACGACCACGCGAAGCACCCGCTGCCGACGGGCACTGCAGTTCGACACTCCACGCCTGCGTGGCAAGCACGTCGCGCTGTTGCCAGTCTTCAGCTGCTGTCTACGTTGGCCCCGCCACGCGTCTGCGCGGCAGTGTTTGGAATTCTGTGGAACAGATGGTGCACGAGTCGGAGATATCAGAAGCGGCACTTGCCGTGCAACCGCTGTGTGTTGGGGTGCCCAGGAGCAGAAGATTCGATCGAACACTACTGCAAATGCCCAGTAACACGGAGACTCCTGGCACGCAAACTAAATATGGCCCCGGAATTGTTTGCGAACCTCCACACGTTTCTGCTCTGCAATTCGCGCGTCCGAACACAGGGCGAACTCGCCTCGGTCGCCTTGCTTGCGTGCGCCATCTACGACGCCACGAACCACTTCAGGCGCCACCACGTCGTAGAAGAATGCGACGTATTTGACGCGGTCACGCAGTGGATGCGGGAAGGCGCCAAGAACCACCAGAAGGCATCAAGGGCCCTCGACAACAGATGGACTCCGGGACGACGGGATACGCTGCCACCGCCGATGCCGCTGCACATATGACGGGCAGGCGTCGCCGACCGCGCCTTCTACTGCTACGACTTTGCGTTCTGCCCCCTGCTTCCCCCCCCCTCCTCGTCCTCGTCCTCCCCCAGCGCCGACGCCTACGCGGATTCCCAGTCCGAAGCATACGCCGACTCCTGGTCCAGCGCCGGCGCCGACCCCGCGCCCGGCACCGACGCCGACTTTCAGCCCCGCGCGCGCGCTAGCCCACGGACCGCACAACGCCCACCTCCGAGGACGAAGTTGGCCAGTCATTGAGCACGCCAGCGCCGCCGCCAGCGCCAGCTCCTAGCCCGATGCATGCGCCATATGCTTGCCCGACGCCACCATCGGTTTCCACTCCCTCGCCGACGCCGACACCTGTGAAACGCATGAAGGTACCACGAGGCACCCAGGCTGCGCCGGCGGCGGGGCCGACGACCGATGCGGAGGCGACGAGCCCGGCATCAGATCCGACGCTTGGTTCTATTGGGTTGCGGCCTACGTGGGCGGGCGGACGTCCAGACCGTCGCGGCGCGATTCACGGTGAGGAAATTCACCTACGCCGGCACCGACGCCAGCGCCGATGGCGACACCGTCGCCAGCACCGACGTCAGCACCGACGCCAGCTCCACTGCCCGCGCCTACGCCGGCACCGACGCCAGCGCCGACGGCAACACCGTCGCCAGCACCAACGCCGGCACCGACGCCAGCTCCAATGCCCGCACTCACGCCGGCACCGACGCCAGCGCCGACGGCAACAACGTCGCCAGCACCAACGCCAGCACCGACGCCAGCTCCATTGCCCGCGCCTGCGCCGCCACCGACGCCAGCGCCGACGGCAACACCGTCGCCAACACCAACGCCAGCACCGACGCCAGCTCCAATGCCCGCACTTACGCCGGCACCGACGCCAGCGCCGACGGCAACACCGTCGCCAACACCAACGCCAGCACCGACGCCAGCTCCAATGCCCGCACCTGCGCCGGCACCGACGCCAGCGCCGACGACAACACCGTCGCCAACACCGACGCCAGCACCGACGCCAGCTCCAACGCTGGCGCCTGCGCCGGCACCGACGCCCGTACCCACGCCAGCACCGTCGCCAGCACCAACGCCGACCCCTGCGACTTCCAGCCCGCACCAGCCCCGACGCCAGCACGAGCGCCAATGCCACTCCAGCGACGACGCCACCGTGACAGCAGCACGGGCGCCGCGAACTGCAGCACCAGTGCACTCGGCAGCGCCGCTGTGATCACCGCGACTGGGACCAGCAGCACCACGCGTAGCCGCACCAGCGCAACCAGCGGCACCGAGCGCAGTAGCACCAGCACAGCCAGCAGCACCAGTGCGGCCTCAGGAACTACAAAACCCAGTTCCTATCGAGACGCGGTTTCGACATCTTCGACAGCCTGAAAACCCAGTTCCAATCGAGACGCGGTTTCGACTTGGAGAGACGCGGTTTCGGCATCGCCATCTCCCACGCCACTGTCGACGATAGCATCGACACCTTCGACGGGGCCAACGGCGTCGCCAGGTCCAGATGGCATCAAGATGAAGGTCTGTACGGTCAACGTCACGTCCATCAACAAAGCTAGGCTGAAGACCGCCCTCGATACTCCGACAGCCAAGAGCGCAACCACCATCTGCATCCAGGAGACTCGCCACCGTGAGCTCCGACCAAGTTGGCTTCTACGAAACGACCGGCTGTGGCCGTCTCGGGCTTCGACTCCGGCGGCGACGTTGTGGGAGGTTACCTTTTCGATTCCACAGCGCGCCCACAGTGCTGCTCATCAATTCCCAGCCGTACAGAGGCGAGCAGCAATGAGCCGACCACGATGGTGGGATACACAACTACGGCATCCAGAACAACGGCGTTGAGTTATACCATGCTGTCGGCTTCGACGGAATCGCGCCCCACGCCGCTCACCAACACAATCGGCATGCGCAGCACCGCGTCCACCACGTCGGAGTCGGACACCACGTCGCTGCCCTGCACTCTGGTATCGCGCAGCCTCGGATCGCCAGCGCGGCAACGCCGCCGGCTTGCGGCCCCGCCCCATCCAGGACGATTTCGTGGACTCGGTGGCCGCTGTTGCGTCCCTCGCGGAGCTGCACAAGACCATCAACAGGACTGGCCTGCCGCTCCTCCCCTCGCCGCCCATCAAGTGCCAATGCGAGTGTTCCCGCGCCCTCACCTCTGAGGAGGCCAGGGGCCAGGCGCTGAGCCCCATAGGCAGTCGACGCTCCGCGCCTCCCCGGCGGCCTCACTCCTCCCCCCCCTTCGCACCCCTTGCGAAGGTGTTTTTTTGGTAGACTGCCTGCGCCACAGGTGTGTTCGCTCAGCCTCTCCCGCCCCTACGCGGTAGGTCTCGGGACGGCTTTGTTGGGCACACCCTGCCATAACTACTTTGTTATCTGGCATCCGTGGTTGTACTTGCCGGCTCGCGGGGGGGCCCCGGTGCGAACACAGGCAGGATTCATCTGTCTGGTTTTGCGCACGCGCGAGTTTTTCTTCCCTCCGTCCCCTCCCCCTCCTTCTTCTTGTTTCTCCTTTTCGTCTTCGCTGCATGTACTGTCGAATGATGCTAGTTTCGGTGGCTTGGGCCGCCCATGGAGGCAGCCGTGCTCTCCTGCGGGGCAGGGGGCGCCGTGCTCCACAATA
Source organism: Prorocentrum cordatum (assembly GCA_963575745.1). Taxonomy (NCBI): domain Eukaryota; class Dinophyceae; order Prorocentrales; family Prorocentraceae; genus Prorocentrum; species Prorocentrum cordatum. The sequence goes on along the minus strand of CAUYUJ010013814.1, from coordinate 164,387 downwards.
CCCCATCAGTTTGTTTGCTGGCTTGCAGGTTCCTTGTCCCCCGTTCCCCTGCTGCTGCGCGCTGCCTGCTGTGGTCTCCCTCCTTCTGCTCTGCTGCCCCTCCCTCGCTCGCTCTCCTGCTCCTTTCCGTGCTGCTCTTGGCTCTTCCTCCTTCCTCCTGCTGCCTGCTCCCTCTCCCTGCTCGTGCTGCTGCTCTCCACGCGCGGCGCTCAGTTTATCGTGGCGCCTGTCGGGCCCAGGATGTCTGGAATCGTCCTGTGCCGGCGGCCACGGTGCGCCCTTCATGCGGTGAGTTCGATGCTCCCGCGTCTCTGCTGGGACGAGGGTGAGTGTGCATGAACCTTGCCGGTGTTATGTCAGAATATATATATATATATATATATATATATATATATATATATATCCCCGGGCACGAGGCCTGGGCACCCGGGGCCTGGGCCACGCGGGTGCATGGGAGGACCCGGGTTTCCCAGACCGCTCCCAGAGCACCCCGGAGCGGCCCTGGAGCTCCCAGACTGCTCCAGAGAGCTCCCAGAAGCCCTCGAGGACTTCGACAAGCCCTTCCAAGACAGCCCAGACAGCCCCAACGTGGCCCAATATGGGTTCGAGACCGCAAATACACAGCTCAAGAGGCCTCCAAGAAGCTTCGAGAGAGCCCCGAGAAGCATCCCGAGAGAGCCCGAAGAGGCCCAAATCATTGATTTTCAATGTTTTTTATATGTTTTTTGGTTTCTCGCGTTTCCAACGTTCCGACGCTCCAAGACGGCCGACGACGCTCCCAATACCGCCCCAAGACCGCCGAAGAGGCCACCAAAAGAGCCCCAAAAACGGTTCCAGGGAGCCCGAAAATGGCCCAGGAGGAGCCTCAGACAGCCCAAGAGAGCCCCAGGACAGGCCCAACCTGGGCCACCGAACGGGAGCGGGAGGCCCCAAGGCGCTCCAAGACGGCCCATATGGCCCCAACGTGGCCCCAGATGGGCCCAAAACGGCAAATTCACAGCCCCAAAGGCTTCCAAGAGGCCCCAAGAGAGCTCCGAGAGGCGTCCCGAGAGAGCCCGAAGAGGCCCAACATCCTTGGTTTCCGGTAGTTGTTTCAATGTTTTTCGTTTTCTCGCGTTCTCGAGCTTCCAACGCTCCAAAACGGCCGAAGACGCCCCGAAGATCGTCCCAATACCGCCGAAAAGGCTTCAAAAAGAGCCCCAAGACGGCCACGGAGCCTGAAGACTGCCCAAGAGCAGCCCAAGACTGCCCAAGATAATCCCACTAGAGGCACAAGATGGGCCCCAGTGCGGGAGCGGGATGCCCCAAGACGCTCCAGGACGGCCCAGATGATCCCAACGTGGCCCAAGATGAGCTCAAGACAGCAAACACAGCCCAAGAGGCCTCCAAGAGGCCCCAAGAGAGCTCCGAGAGACGTCCCGAGAGAGCCCAAACGGGCCCAGACCATTGATTTGCATTGTTTTTTCCATGTTTTTCGCTTTCTCGCGTTCTCGAGCTTCCAATGCTCGAAGACGGCCGAAGACGCCCCAAAGACCGCCGAAGACGCTCTCAAGAGAGCCCCAAGACGGCTCCAGGGAGCCTGCTAATTGCCCACGAGGAGCCCCAGACGGCCCAAGAGGCCCCAGGACAGGCCCAAGATGGGCCACAGCGCGGGAGCGGGAGGCCCCATGGCGCTCGAGGACGGCCCAGACGGCCCGGGCCTCCCCTCTCCGTCCCTCCTTCCCTCCCGCCCCCTCCCCTTGCCTCCATTCCCTCATCTCTCCTCTTCCTCCCCTAACCTCGGGCGACGAAATCTATACATATCCACTGCTCCCCGACCATGCCCATCTTGAACCCAGGAGCTGTGTATGCGCCCTCCTGGCCAAGCCAGGAGGGCGTGGCGTATACACCGCTGCGGGGTTGAGGATGGGCCTGGCCAGGGAGCAATGGATATGTATAGATTTCGTCGCCCTATAACCCTTAAGCTTTCGTGCTCCTCCCTCCTCTCCTGGGACGGCCCCGCCAGAGCGCCAGACAGGCCCCGCCAGAGCGAGCGGGGCGTCGCTATACCCTATCATTTCACAAGTTGCTTTGCCCCTTCCAGTCCTCAAGGGCGGCCCCGGCAGAGCGAGAGGGGCATTGTTTTACCATTTTCAGTCCCTGTTCTGTTTTGCTCCCCCCACCGCACCCGAGGTAGCCAGCCCTGTCAGAGCGCACGGGGTGTGGCTGTACCATATTTTTCCGCAGGTTTTGTGTTCCTCCCTCCCCTCCTGGGCAAGTCCCGCCTGAGCGCCAGGGAGACCCCCGCCAGAGAGAGCAGGGCATCCCTACACCATATTATTTCACGCGGTTCTTGCTCTTCCCACCCTTGTAGGGCGGACCCGCTCGAGCAAGCGGGGTGTGGTTACACGATGCAATTTATCAGATTTCGTGCCCCTCCCTCACCTCCTGAGGGGCCTCGCCAGAGCGCCAAGAAGGTACCGCCAGAGGCCCCGTCAGAGCTCCAGGCAGCCCCATACACGGGACTTGCCAGGCAAATCGAGCGTCCCCCGTGAGCCCGAACCTTCTGCTCCCACGGGTGCGATTATCGCCAGCATGAGGTTTGGCGTCCAGCACACTGAAGTTTCCCCACTCCCGTGGACGGCCTCGACAACAGCTGATTGCAGAGAAGGCGCTGATGACCAGGACATCTGCGCGCGTCCTTTTTGCAGATACCCCACAGCTGAACGACCGCTGAAAGAGAGAAACCTGGAGCACAAGGAAGAGGAATAAAAAGCAACGCGTTCCCACGCGCGCGCAACGAGGCCCCGAACCAACCCCAACATCAGGAGCCGGCGGATGTCTGCGTAATCGGGCATGGGGAGACCGAACAGATGTGCAAAACCATTGAATGTCACGACGGGGCAGAGCGGAAGTAAAACTGGAGAGAAAAAACGCAGTTCGTTCAACCACACAAGAGTGGCAGCGAGATTGTGAGACACACGGGAGCATGGTGCCCCGTGTTCGGACTACGCGTTTCTTTGCGTCGACGGCAAGGCGCTCGAAATCGTCGTTGTGGCCACAGCGGGGCTTACAGCGGCACCCGTGGCTCATCGGCGACTAGAACCTAAGCGCGCGTAGCGCGCGCGTGGTTCTAGTACATATATATATATATATACATATGTCATATATCATATATCATAAATCATATAGCATATATTATATATTATATGTCATATATTATATATCATATGCTGGGGTACTGGGGGCCCGGGCCCCGGGCCGGGACACCCTCCCAGATTCCCCCCCTTTTGGCCCGCGACAGTCTGGACTCCCTCCCGGGCCGTCTGGCCCTCCCCCCCGCCGCTCAAAACTGTCGGAAAGTTTCCACGACGGCTTCAGAATACCCAATCCGCCCCCTTGACGCGCCCACAGGGTCCGACGGGCGCTTCAAAAGCGGCCCCCAAGGGCCCCAGAGCGCCCCGAGAGGCATTCGAAGAGGTTGCGGAGTCACGAAAAACAGCAGAAAACAATTGGAACATCGTATTTGTTTGCCTTCTCGCCTCGTCGCTTCCGATGAGCTGCTGAGGCTTCAAGATGGTTCCAAAAGGCCCCAGCCAGGCCCAAACAGGCCCCCCAAACGACTCCAAAAAATTCCAAGAGGCCCCCCAAAAACTTCCCAAGAGGTCCCAACAGGCCCCCATATACTTTCAAGACACCCACGAGGCCCCAAGAGGCACGCCAGAACACCCAAGATGCTCACAACACGCCCACACGAGGCCCCTAAGAGGCTTCATGGAACTCCCAGGAAGCCCCAAGAGCTTTCGAGAGGCCCCAAGAGGCCCCAAACAGAGGCCCCAAACAGTACCCAAGATGCTCTAAGAGGACCACCAAGACGGCCCCGCAACTGTGAACATTGTCCCCGGGGCGCTCCGACGAGGCCCAGGGGGCCTCCAGGGCGCCTGTGGCAGCAATCAAGAAGGCTTCCAAACGCGCGCCACAAATGGACATCGAAAGAACTTTCGGGCCCTTCCCCCGAAGATAGCAAGCATAACCCCGACCGTGCCCCTCCCGCAACCTCAGAGATTTAAGAAACGGCCAACGGCGGCCCTGGGCGGTCCAAGATTGCTCCCAGATTGTTTGAAAAAGCCGCGGGCCATATTCACCTGAAGGAACTTGCAACCACATCGCAGCAACGAGCAAATAAACACCTGCAGCGCGTGCAGCACGACATCACAACATCAAAGCAGTAGAGGGCTCAGCACACATGCGGCGAAAGTTGCGTCGCTCAGTGCTTCACGTAGACCCTCCAGGAGCCCGCTTTTCATTATGTCTGGTTTCGCCCCGCGCAGTGCGCTTCCGGGCCTTGTTTGCTTTGTCGGGTGGAGATGCCGAGGACTATCCGTAGAAGGGGGAGGAGGGGGGAAACATCAGAGGGCTGGGGGGCGGAGAAGAAAGAGGAGGAGCCACGGTGGGAGGGAGGAGGGAGCACGCCACTGGCGCGAGGAGGGGGAAGGATGGGGGAGGCCCAGGATTATTTCGCCGACAAGCAGAACCTCATGATAAACGCATGTCATCAAAATTTCCTCAGCTTCTTTCACAGTGGCCTCCTGGGACATATGCGGCTTGTGTCCAACAGCTCACGGCATTCGATCAGTTCGCAGACAGAGTCAGTCCTGCCTTTCGGGATCGCGTCGGACACCCGGACACCTCTTCCTCATATTTTTTTCCGTGGGTATAGGACCTCGCCATTTTTGGCATGGGGCGGCGCGCCACGTGTCGCCCGGCGATGGGGCGGGCCATTCGTGGCCTGCCTTGTCGCCCGCGCCCTCCCCCTCCCCCCCCCTGTCCTCTCTGGCCCTTGCCACCTCCTTCCCCCTCTCCCCCCTTCCCCCTCGCGCCCTCCTCGCAAGACTTTCCCCGTGCGACATGGGCGACGAGGAGGGGGGGCACCCCTGATTAGGGTCGCGCCGGGCATTCCCCTTCCCCATCTCCCAATTGAGTATCGGAAGTCTGGGCTCTGGGCGTCCCCCCAGGGCGGAGGAGGAGGAGGAGGACGAGGAGGAGGAGGAGGAGGAGGAGGAGGGGGAGGAGGAGGAGGAGGGGAGGAGGAGGAGGAGGAGGAGGAGGAGGAGGAGGAGGAGGAGGAGGAGGAGGAGGTGGCACGCCGGCGCTGGTTATCTTAGACGGGGGCCGCCTGGGGGTCGCGCTTCCCCCCGGAGCCCGGGGCCCGACGCCGGGCGAGGGGGGGCGCTGAGGGGGCACGGGCGCAGAGTGCGCGACGTGGGGCTGAAAAGAAACATTTCCAGTGGAGGAGCGCGTCTGTCTGGGCTCCTCCTCCTCCTCCTCCCCCTCCTCCTCCTCCCCCTCTCCTCCTCCTCCTCCTCCTCCTCCTCCTCCTCCTCCTCCTCCTCCTCCTCCTCCTCCTCCTCCTCCTCTTCCTCCTCCTCATCTTCCTCCTCCTTCCCCCCCCAGAGTACGCGATGTGGGGCGCGTCTGTGTGTGTCTGTGCGCGTACTGTGCGCGCGTGTGAGTGTGTGGGTGAGACATTTGGGTATCCATCGTGCACGCCCACGGAGCCGTCATATTTTCAGCGGGCGCTTCTCTTTAGTAATGATGCTCTATATATATATATAATGCCTTCGGCCCATCCCGCCACGGTCCTTGGGTTGTTGGTCAGAGGCCTCCTGGATGTTTGTCAGGATCTCTTTTGAAGCAGCCTCTCGGATGCTTCTTGGAGGCGGTTTTGGGATGTCTTGCTACGTCTTGCGGACCTCTTGGGGCTTGACTTGTGCCTCGTGGGGCCTATGTGGCGCACCCTGGGGGGATCTTGGGGCCATCTTGAGGCGGAGGGCTCAAACTGTCAGTTCGCGTTCTCCATCTTAGGCCTCTATTGGGGCCGTGTTGGGGGTCTCTTGGGCCCCTCTTGAGGGCTTTTGGGTTGTTTTGGGGCGATCTTGGGCGCCTCTAGGGCCGTCTTGGAAACTCTGGAGGCCGGAAAGGCGGTAATGCGACAACTTTCCACAATCACCAACGGGCGCCCAAGAGGGCTCCAGGATTGCCCTTGAGGCCATCTGAATCCATGTTGGACATACGTGTCCCGAACAGCGCGCTCTTGGTCTCTCGAAAAGTCACAAGGGACCCCCCCAAGAGCGCTCAAGAGCGCCCGGTAGCCCCAGGAACTCCAGGCCGTGGGCCCCCTGAGAATATTTACAGAACTCAGTGCAGAGAACTCGAAGGGACCTTATAGGGCTACGAGATCTATACATATCCACTGCTCCTGGCCAGGCCCATCCTGGGCCCGGGAGCGGTGCATACGCCCTCGTGGCCTAGCCAGGGGGACATATACACCGCTCCTGGACCCAGGATGGGCTTGGCCAGGAGCAGTGGATATGTATAGATCTCGTCGCCCTACCTTATGACACTCCAGCTCGTGCCTCAGGGCACGGTGGCGGATAGAAGCACACGGTCGCCAGCGTGGGCCCCGATCAGCGACTTCTTGCAAAGTACGCGGTGCAATCTACACCTTAGGCGATGCTTAAGAAAACTTAAGTTTTCGGCCAGAGTCTCGATGATTCTTAACGTTTCAATGTAAATCCTAAGATTTCGAAAGGATTTCTGGGTTTTTATTCAAATTCTGAGACTGTTAATTTCTTAACCCATGATTTCTTAAGCATCTCGCAGGGTGTAGGTTGTGCAATCAATGTGGTGCAACCTCAGTGGTACAATCCATGTGGTGCAGTCTATTTGGTGCGAAGCAGTGCAAAGCAATGCACGGCAACGCGAAGCAATGAAACACAGTGTAAACCAGCGCGAAGCAATGCAACGCGATGCATTTCAATGGGAAGCAATTAGTTAATTGCAATGCGTTGCAATGCGAAGCTATGCAGAACAATGCAAAGCAATGCGAAACAATTGAACGCAATGCAAAGCAGTCCGAACCAATACAACACCATGCAAATACATGTAAATCAATGTAAAGCAATGCGCAGCGATACACAGCAACGCAATGCGATGCAAAGCAATGCGAAGCAATGCAAAGCAATGCAAATCAATGCCAAGCACTGCAGCACTGTTTGGGGAAGGCGAGGGATGGTTTCGAGCTCCTGGAGAGAGGAGTGTGTGCCCATCCGGGCAACAGGGTGACGACGACGGACGGCGGCGACGGGCGGCAACTGGCGGCCACAAGCCAGACTGACACCAGGGCCCAGTGCAAGTGGCGGCGACCGACGGCGGCGACGGGCGGCGACGGGCGTCACAAGCCGGCTGGGCCGACATTGGGGCCCAGTTACCTCAGGAGAGAATTAAGAGCACCTAAGCGCGAGCATTGCTTTGGAAGCAGTTATGTTGTGTCGTGTTGTGTTGACTGATGGTGAGCGGACTGCTGGCAAGAGGCTTATTGCGTCATCAGTGGCGCATGCTGGGTGTACATATTCTAGTGGCTTGCGCCATTCTGCCGACCCCACAGAAAGAGCGAATGCTTGCAACGATCTTGGAAGGTATTCGGTGGGTCAGGAGCTTCTTGGATGCATCTGAAGGGCTCATGGGATGCCTTTCAGGGGCCTCTTGGAGGGCTGTTGGGGTGCATCTGGGGGGCCTGTTGGGCCTTCTTAGGCGCTTCCTGGGGGCTTCTTGGGGGCAGGTCCTTTCTCCGTCCTACCTAGTGCTCTTCCTCCATCTCCTTCCCTCTTCACTTTACCATTCCCTCCTCGAGGAGGCGGTTGCCAAGAAGGAGGCGGCGCCGAAGAAGGAGGCCGCTCCGAAGAAGGATTGCTGGTGATTGGTAGCGCCCGCCGACCCTGGGAGGGAGGAGGACGAGGAGGAGGAGGAGGAGGAGGAGGGGCGCCAGGCACGATACAGGCCTGGGCGGCTTGAGCTTTTTTTATCCAACGAAGCAGTGAACGATATCTGTTTGTAATTCGCCACGCAGGAAAACAATGTGTTTTCGACTCAAAGAGAAACTTCTTTCCATTCCACTCGCATGAATCGTTTTGTATTCCACCATAAACGGATTGCATGTGTAATCCACCAAATCATGTGACGACGGAATATCGATCCGGATTGCAAAATAATTCTTGTGCGGTGGAGTACAAATATATCCCGTTGTGGCGGAATACACAATTATCCCAGTGCGACCCTACCTAGGAGTTGGAGCATCTAGGAAAGCAACATCTACATCTACACTGGCAGCTACATTAACATGTACACCTGCATCTACATCTACATCAACATCAACAGCGAGACTCACATCTACATTTGAATCAACACCTACATCTACACCTACATATGCATCTACATCTACACCTACATCAACATCTACATCTACATCTACATCTACATCTACACTTTCGCATTGATTTTGATGTTGCTTTTCATTGCGTTGCCTTTGCTTTTGATTTGCTTTTGCTTTTGCTGTTGCTTGATTTTGTGTTTGCTTTGCCTGCGCACAGACACACATATGCTATGCTATAATGTGCTATGCTATGATGCGCTGTGCTATGCTATGCTATACTATGCTATGCTATGCTGTGCGATGTTAATGATATGCGGTGTTGAGCTATGCTATGCTGCGCTATCCTATGCTATGATAGGATATGCTATGTTCGGTTATGCTATGGTATGATAATGCTGCGATGAGCCGAGCCGGGCTAAGCTAAGCTAAGCTAAGCTAGGTTAGGCTAAGCTAAGTTAAACTAGGCCTAGCTAAGCTAAGCTAAACTAGGTTAGGCTAAGCTAAGCCAAGATAGGCTAGACTAAGCTAAGATGAGATAAGCAACGCGAAGCTATGAGGACGTAGCTGGGGGAACCGCGGGGCGGATCCTGGGGGAACCGCCTGGGGCGAGTTCCACTGCCCGGCCCCTTGAAGCCAAGACAGTAAGAACCCTTCTAGGCAGAGCCTCGGTAGGGAACTATTCCCTCTGCGGCAGAATACTCAGGCATTCTTCCTGTGCGACTGCAAAAAGAATCCTCCTGCGGTGGAACACAAACGTTTTTTTTTTGGCGGCGGAATGCAAAAGGAACCTCCTTGTGGCCAGAATGCAACAGGATTCTTTTTGTTGCGGGGTACCGATGGATTTTTTGTGGTGGCAGATTACTGAAGAATTCCTTTGTGGCAGATTATAAAAGGCATCCCTATGTGGTTGATTGCCCGAGGGACTCTTTTTGTAGCTGAATCTAGAAAGAGCGCACCCGTACATAACTCAATACTAAAGGGGGGACCCAGCTTCAAGCTGCCCCCCACCCCCTTCCTTCGAAAAGGGGGTGGGGGGAGTTTCCGAAGCTACCCCCCTCACCCCCTCCCTTTCGGAAGCATTTTTGAGCTGGGGGACTCAGGCGAGCTGAGGAACGTAAGGAGCGGAATCGAGCGTGCGCCCGCGGCCGCGTCGGCTCAAGCGGCCGGCCGCCCAAATATGACTGTGCCTCGCCGCGAGGCACACAGTCGCTATCGAGACCAAAAGGATCTTCCTATTGCTTCAGATGTCACATCCTCTCCTATTGTGGCTATCGTTTCTACGGTACAACAGAGCTGGAGTTTGGTTTCGCCTAAGGCGAAGCTGCTGGCTGGGCCTCCCAGCCCCTTTTCAAACTTGGTAGCAGAGCTGGCCTATGGTGGTCAGCTCTCGCTCTACTCCTCACCATCCACGGCACTATCTGGTGGACTACGGATATGGTGGAACATCAGGGTGCAGTGGGTCTGCGCGGGCGAATGTTTATAGCTACGCAACATCGCAAGGACGCTGGCAGCGATACCTCTGCCCAAGCGGAGGTCTCTTACTTATATCCTACATCCTTGCGCCCTACACCCCTGAAGTCCACCCACCTACTCCAACTGGAAATTGCGTCGAAGAGTTACTGCATGGAAACATGCGATATGATATACTGCCGCCTCCAACCCCACGCAGACTTACTACTACCCAACGGAAGGCCCGACCGACTACATCCGACTACGACCTACGAGGCCATGGGATTGGTGTTATTTTTTGGGGCTCATCTGGGTCGCTATTGGGTGTGTGGTAGGACATATCCGCGGCGGAGACGACACGCGAACGACCGGCCCTCACTGGGACCCAGCCAGTCAAGTACCTTTTCGCGAATTCGTCTGCGAAGTACATGCCTGGATCAACGCGACCACAAGCAATGTGACGCCCTCCCAACAGGCTGCAGCTCTGCAGCGAGGTTTGGGAGGTCTCGCACGGACCATTGCCATGAGAGTCCCTCCAGCAGTTATCAACTTTGGCGTCAACGTAGGTGGCCGCCATACTGACGGCGTCGCCTATATCATGTTCCTCTTAAGCACGAAGTTCGAGAATTTAGAAGAGGAGCGCCAACTCAATTCTGGTACTGCTCTCATTGACTTCCGAGTCCATGCGGGGGAACGCATCGACCAGACGTTATCACGTTTTGATATAGCCCGCTACGAAGCTGAAGCAGCCGGCCTCAACATCCCCAACTTCCAAATCCTAACAGCGATTGTAGTCAGAGTTCTTGGAGTGGGGACATCGCGTGCACAACAACTCCTGCAGCCTCTAAACCACCATATGCCGAGAGACCAACAACAATTCGACGCTTTACTTGAACGCATGGGGTCATATGCTCACATTGCTGAGAGAACCCCCGGCAGTATTGGCGGTATCTCTAGTCGCGGTCACCGAACCGAGACCTCCCACGTGGAGGCGAACGCAGGGCAACCTGCCAACAACGTCTGGAATGATGGTCCACAACCGACTGAGACCACTACACTGCTGGCTCAGAAGGGTGAAACGGCTTCGGGGTCGCAGGATTCCTGGGCCAGGCTTCGGGGGCCGCCTGATGCGGCATCCCCCACGCAAGCCATGGCCCTAATGGGCTCAGCGGGGCAACCCGCCGAGTCCGACTTCGACTCCGGTACTGATACCGATGCGTCTTCAGACGATGAAGCTACAGCCGTTGATCACTCGGATATGCCTACATACCTTACTGGAGAGCAACATGCGCAATGGTTATTTTTAGGTTACCAAAAACACAAGCGTCGCTGGCGGAGGTTCATGAAGAAACCAGTCCGGAATGTAAGGCGTATCGCACGACGATCATACAAAGGAAAGGGTAAAGGTCGAAGCAAAGGTAAAGGTAAGCGTCGGCGATTACATGGTAGAGGCACACTAGCATTCTTAGCATCTTACTGGGCCTCCGTAGGCAGAAATCGCAGGCATACATCGGGAAAAGGCAAAGGACGACGGGGAAACCCAAAGGATGCCGACGGCAAAACTACGGAGTGCGACATATGCCACAGTGCACAGCATTTCCGACGCGAATGCCCACAAGGTGATGGCAGAGGCAGGGGTCCGTCAATACATCTGGCCCGAACAGATTCCGACATGCAGTATGTTGACTGGGGGTATTTCTTAGCTGTGCTGATAGCTCAGCCGCAGTTGTTAATTTCATGGCTGCCAGATATCTCAGCGCCAGTATGACCCTCGAGAAGTTCGCCGGCGAGCTGTTCGAGGAGGCGGTCACTGGCCACGTTAACATCGACTTGGCAGATTGGCTGGGCATGCCATGCCCATCGCGGGGCAACCTGCAGATCTTGCGTTGGTCGAGAACTTCCACATGCCCGCCGAAGGAGATGCTGACATGGCGGGGATACCCGCGGACCCAGAAGTTACCATTCCTGCAACAGACGAGGAAATACAGTTGATGATTTACCTTCGGGTTTTTGGAAATCATACTGATACGGAATTAGCTGATGATGATCCTCTGCGGGAGAACCCGCGAGACGCTAGTGATTTATCTAGGCGCATTCAATGCGGGCTTGGTCATAATGAAGAATTTATATACTCTCGCTGTTTCAGATCGGTCCATGAGCCGCCAGAAGCGATCGGCAAGCCGCCAGATCTGGAGGAAAATGTATCGCGACGACGACGAGGACGAATCATGGGAAGATAGTGACCGCATGATACGTCGGGGTCGTTTCCCCAGTCGCTCACTTGATCGTGCGCGCGCCCGCTCCAGTGGCGCTCGCTCTAGCGGTCTTCAGCGCCCTCATCCCCCGGACGCGGGAACTCCAAAGGCCCCGCCATGGCAGGCCGATAGACCTGTCACTCCCCCGAGGAGGGGGCGCTTGCGGGGGCGCCCGCCTCAAGATGATCAGCCGCAAGAAGAACATCCAGATGGCGGAATTCAGCGCCTTGTTGGTTGCGCGGAAGCTGGGCTGGCTCGTCAATGCATGCCCCCAGAAACAATGCAGTATTGGCGGGGCCAGGATTGCATTGAGCATCAGATCCGCCACTGGCATTCCCTTCGCAATATTAGACGAGGTGAAGGCGGCAATATCATTCGCTCGACAAGGACTGGACATGTTAAAACACAAGATAAGATTGTCAAGCGCGACCGCAGGAGAGCTGTCATCGAGGGGGGGGAGCTCCATAGAGGTGTTTGTTGCACGTGCCCCGCATATGCAGACCGCGGGCCCGGCTGCCCCGTGAGACGCCCATCGAGAAGCCCGAACTTTAAGGGGGCGCCTTGGGTGTGGTCTCATGGCGATGGTCGAGGGTACTGCACCGATCCTAATAAAACGCCATAAGAGGCAGTTGACGGAAGCCGACTACGAGCAAGCAACAGACAGTGAGATAGCCCAATCTATTCAGATATGGGAAAACCGCTCGAGACTGGCACTCGGGACGCGCGGGGAAACCTGCTGATCCTAGATCAGAAGAAGAAGATGATCAAACAAAAGGCTGATGTATATGAAGATGATGAGATGGCCGAAGAAGTTGACCCCGCGGACGCGGCCCCTGCAGGGCACGCGTCGGGCGACTCCATTGTTGCGAATGCCGCGTGCAAGTCGAACACTTCGATTGATCCTAGGTATGTTGTTACTGAGACGATGGATCTCTCCCCTGAAAAGCGGATTGCTTACCGTGCTGAAGGTGTGGGCTGGGTAAAGACAAATATATTTACAAGACTCAGCGCCACCAAATACCTTCTTGCAGGGAAAGAAAAGACCATTATTAAGAACCTGGCCCTCAGAACGCCAAGTGGCATTACTTTGGACCCTGGCCGGGGTCCCGTGCGATATGGGCCAGGGGCGCCGGCAGGGGCCGCGGCTAAGGCAGCTCCCGAGCCGAAGCCAGCGGCGCCGATCGATATTCCTCCATCTTCGGATTCACCAAGTCCATCGCTCGGTCCAGATCAGATCAGACCCAAGAAGACATGGAAGAGCCCAGATGATCCTGACCCTGGAGATAGTAAGCAGCAGCGATCTGCGGGACAGCCTGCTGACCGCCATCGATCCAGAGGACCAGCAGCGGCTGCCGCTGCAACCGCATTCCACGGCACCAGTGCCCCCGCCCCAGGGGGCCCCGTGCCACGTCGCGGCCCTACGCCAGGTCGGACGCGCTGGACAGGCTGGGCGCCCTCGCTGGAGGGATCAGCAAGGGATGATTCCTCAACAGGGCGTGGCATTGAGGAGCTACTGGCAACTTCGTCGAGGGCACCAGGAATGGCTCCCAAAGATAAGACAGTCGAGCCCTACAACGTCAAGGAGAAAAAACGCCAGGACTACGACGTCAGTACCCCGCCAGGAACTCTTCGGATACCTGGGGGAACTGCTGGCGCTGCCACGCTGGCGGCAAACGCGCCGGCACCTGCCGCATCAGCGGCAGCTCAGCGTCAAGCGGGGCAACCTGCCCAGAGCTCCGCAGGGCAACCTGCCCTTACTTGGGAGATGCCAGTGGAATGCCGAGAGTACTGGGACAAGCTACGCACGTCCAACTGTATGAAGATCATGGTGGTGCAGCGTGATCTCGTGGAAACCGCCATTCATCATGACCAGGACGCGCATGCGCGCTAGACGGTGCGCAACATTCCGCGTGAATGCCCGGCATTCACGTACGATTCGGAGAAGGAATATTCGATTGGGATCCTCAAAGCAGAAAGTATCAGAGAGCGAAGGTTCAGCTATGAGGAGCAGCGTCGCTGCTCAGAGTGGTTTACGACTGCCCTTCGCCACAGACCTTTTCATGGACGTCGTCATTCTGACAGATTCTTGCGGGAAGTGCCATCCTATTATGAGTTCGATGGATGGGCTGGTTTGTCAGAGTTGCTCGACTGCTGGCCAGCTGAAGGATATGGGAATTATCATAACAAGCACTTGGGGACTCTACGCCAGAAGCGCAAGAACCAGCGCTGGGCATACTAGGCGTTAGCTGTGCTGGACCTGATTGGCATGGTCGACCACACTGGAATGCAGAAGAGCAGGCTGCACGTCAAGAAGTGCAAGTACGCCTCCGAGTCGCGCGACACGTACTTCATCAGTCCAAGTCACGGACATAGCAGCCCTGGGATAAAGTGCCTTGAAACACTGGATCTGAGAATTACGGATTTGACCGCTCCAGGTGCACCTTGTTATTTGATTCATGGTACTCAGTAGAAATATCACCAATATACTTAGCGTCGGACTGTCATGCCGCGCCGACGACACCAGCAAGAAGAGGGGCAGACAGTTTGTACATGGTTGCCCATACCCTCCTGGTGATAACAGAATCCAGTCCGGTCTGCGCGTTGATTCCGAGGTGTTGGTCATGGTTAGCTTGAAGAACTTGCTTCGGGACAACATGCCGATCTGGCGCTCAGCAAATTACATCATAATGTCAGCAGGCCGTGACGGCATAATTCGTCCGACTCGCATCGTTCAGTTGATATGTCTGTTACCCGAACAATATTGTTGCAGGTACAACCGTGTGGGATAAGTATGGATCAACCCCATGTACCTGTGGGACACCAATCAGCAGTATCCGTGCAGTAATCTTTCTGTCCAGAGAATGTACGAATGTCGGAACGATGCGTCATCGTTGAAGGATTGGTTTATTCCAAAGACTCCCCTACAACTTGAAGTGTCCCGAACCGACGCCTGTTCAGGGAGTCGAGGTCTCAGCAGCGTTCACGATGCAGGACACGCATCAAACGGGGGCACCTGCAGGGGGATCTGATGGTTTTGGATGCAGGCTCAAAGTGCGGACGTGACAGGTATTACTCCAAGTGGCATCACGCCCACTTTCACGCTGTACGCCAACGACCCGTGGCGCGCTCAGGTGCAGCAGCTGCCAGTACCTGCAGGGCACTCTGCTTCATTTGCGCCAATGAGCAGAGCCACAACTCCATTTGGTATTCCACAGAGCGCTGGGAGCACTAACAGCCTACAGGCGAGGCTCAAAAACATTCGAATGGACCCGCAGCTCTATCAGGCTTTACAGGCAACATCACCATGTGCATCGCCGCGTCCATATGCGTGGCAACCTGCTTGTCCTGATCACCATGCTGTACAAAGAACCGAGAGTTTGGTTGGTCAGCAAGACTGGATGCACCGGCAGATGCGTGAAGCCGCTCAGAGCATGCGTAAGAATGGCATTGACCTCCCCGGCGCCAACTGGACGCCGCCATGGGAGTATGTTCCGGATCCAAATCCATCACCGGACAACCCCAATCGGTTTGGGTATGTGCCAGCATTTTTCAGTCAAACCGACATGCGATCCAACGGCTGCCGACCGCCCCACAGCAGCACCAATGGACTACCCACTTTCCCCTGACTATCACGCTCAGGTAAGTGGTACTCCCTCCCCGAGTGGGGACACAGCCCGAAAACCCGTTTGCACGGGCGACGGCCGACGACTTCTACCAGTCTCAGCTGACGCGTGGCTCGGGATATGTATCAGGTGTGCCAGGCCAGATTCCTCACTACGAATATTTGGCCGCCCCCATGGACCAAGATGTGCAGCAACAGGCCCCAGGCCTAGTAGTATCATCGTCCATGGGAGGGCTGCGCCCTGAGATCTTAGCCATCCATGAGGCGCAGCAGGCCATCATGGCGATGCAATCTGCCCGCCAGCGTCGCAACCAGGACCGTCAGGCTAACAGAATGCCGAGCCGTGCGGGGCAACCTGCTATTTCCTATACAGCAGGGACACCTGCGATCAGTCAAGCTGTGCTTGCAGCAATGCAGCTACCGACGGTTTCACCGATCCGATATGAAGCTGGTGAGACCACTCTGGAGCGCCAGACGCGCATCAGGCCATCGGCAACACCGCCCATCATCAGCGACGGCGACTTCAACAAGTGTGCCATATGCCTGGGCCATTTCATGAATCACGATAAAGTCTGGAGGCTCCAGTGCGGCCACATATTCCACGCACAGTGCTGGGATCGGGTCGCACATGATCATGCGGATAGACAGTTGGCTGGGAACATGGAAGGTTCCGCAGCGCGCAGGGGGGGTTGGCCTAATTACAGCCGAGCTCCACTACGCCCTCGCTGGAGATCAGGAGTCACTCGACCGTCATGAAGACATACTCCGAGGGGCGAACGAACTCAGGGACCTCCGCGAAGAGCTCAACCGCGTCACGGCGATGATGATGAGCAACGCGGTAGTCTCAACATCGACGCCAGCGGGGCAACCTGCATCATCAGCCAACGCGGGGCTAGTGACGGAGGCCACCACACCTGCAGGGACACCTGCTGTAGACGCGCCTATGCCACTGATAGCAGAGACCGCTAACAATGCAGGGGCGCCTGCCACGTCAGCACCACCTTCGGTGCCGGTCAATGACACGCGGTTGAGGCGTATGGAGAGGGCTACTGATAGGAGTGCTCAGTGGCTTCAGTCTCCACATACGCACATGCCATATGGGCGAGACATTCGTCCACGCAATCAGCGCAGGGCAGAGCCCAGCGAGCGTGCGCAGTGGCAACAGTGCGATATCCGAACGCGACATGCTGCATACTGTGCTTATGGTAAATACAGATGGCCAAATGGGCATGCGCGCAGACGAGGATGCGTTTTTAAACCTGCCTACTACCTCTGCATCACGCTCATGCACATATGACGAATAGCCTACAGCCTGGATCTTCGAAAAGAATCACGTTGCGGAAGAAGAGGCTTGCGGATATATGAACGTCTTTACATCTTTGTCACGAAACGACTGGGTGTTGGAGCAGAGGTGCCGCAAAGGCATGCACGGTACGACACTGTCTGAAGTGCCAGGACTATTTGGTGAACGCCACGAACTGGCCTTGGCAGCGAAGAGTGGAACTCTGATAAATGGTATGCTGACTATCCTTTTGGATATTGGCGGTCATATTAATATTATTTGTTTAAAGACGGCGCAGACCTTCGAGTAGGTATCTCGTTCCCACGGACACGCCATCAAGAGGCTGAACCTGACGAGGGGGATCTACGTGTCCGGAGTGGGACTTGGCGCCGCGATATGCGACAAGTCCCTGCACTGCAAGATAGCGCGCAAAGAAAGGGGGGATCCGGCGGGGGCACCTGCTGTGCCGAGACTTGACACTCACTCAGCAAATGTAGCTGAGGGTCATGGGGAGAACCTCCCTGCTATCCTGTGTCTGAGGAGCATGTCCAACATGAGGACCATTCTGATCCTGGAACAGGGGCGCGATAAGATGATCATCCCTGGCTCTGAGATGTATAAGATTTTATTCGGAAAGGTGCCAGAGTGCTTGATATGATGAAGATTCCTTCTGGACATCTGGCACTCAAGGTCGACGAGTACGGGACTGCGACCGAGGATAAAGGGTCGATGTCGTTTACTATCGCGGCCAATCCTCATTGCGAAGATGATCCGTTGCTCGTCAAAGAAGCATCTGATCCAGAGCCAGCCGTGGGGACACCTGCTATGAATGACGCTCATACATATATGATGTCACAGGATACCAAGGGCATCAGCTCGTCCATCAACGAGGAGACGTTCACGTTCACGATCCAGTCTTTGGTGAATAACACCTTGAAGACTTGGCATCGCAGGAATACGTGCTTCGGGAGCAGCCCGGCCTCGGCCGACAAGGACTTCGCTTCGCGCACTTTGCAGGCGAAGAACGATCAGGCCATATACGAGGAAGGCGCAGAGTGGACGTAGCCCGATGCACATGCAGGGACGCCTGCGTAAGTAGATGACGCCGCTGAGAAGTTTGACATTTTTACTTCGAGCAGCGGCTCTGCAGCGCAGCATGGCACAGGCATATGGACGCCCCCATCGCCAAACGAGTGACGGGGGCAGGCGCGCGCCGCGGCCACTCGCGCTTGCTCAGACAGGCCGAGCATTCAGGTACTGCCAGCAAACGCGGGGGAACCTGCATTATTTTCCCAGGCGCCGGCTGTGCGCGCCAGGGACAGTGGCCAGCCCGGCTGTGCGGCTGCCACGGATAGCAGTGGACCTGGCTGCGTGGTCGCTGCAGAAAAAGAAGGGTTATCGCATCATCATTATTCTCGCGCAGTTGTTATTGAAGACATGCGGACAGCTTGCGCTGAACTCCGAGCCCGTGGTTACATGTGTGACCGTATTACACATACAGAGGTCATGACCTCCACTGGAACACAGTATTTGGGTGCTCTACTCTTTGGTGATCACCAACTGTTGTGGGTGGCTACACCTGCTGATTGGTACGTGAGACTGCCTGGCAAGCGGGTGGGACCACATTATCAACGCATCCGAAATTTAATGACCAAAGCTCGGGCTCTACGTATGACTATTGTGCTTGGGGGACACCAGGATATTTTTGGAAGCAAGGTCCTATACGAGACGCTATTGAAGGTCTTGGTTTACAGGTCATCCGTATGTGGTTCTGCCGCTTCGGCCTCAAGTGCGACCGTTCTAATACGTGGCCCAGCGGATCATATCTGCAAGTGGCAACTACCTGTACGCGCATCCCGACCGATCTATGGCGATGCACGTGCAAAACAGCAGGGACACCTGCACAACCTACTGAGCATGTCCTGGATTGGCATGGACAAGGAGCTCAGAAGGCCGAGTGGCGTAACAAGACGCTAGCGATCATGACCACAAGGTTGATCGATCATATGGTTTATACCAGACGCAGAGAAATCACACAAGCGCTGTACATCTTAGCATCCACATTCGAGTGGGTAAAGGAGTTCGAACTTGCGTTCAGGCTCCTGAGAATGGCCCTGAGTGGGACCATGTGGTCGGACGGGTAACGATGAACCTGGGCGACAACACGATCATGCAAGACATCAAGATTCAGGACCAGCCTATCGGGCACAACTACAACGCACCATTACCAAATGGTGTTACCAACATCCGTACTCGACTGTACTGGGAGCAGCCTGAGTCGGCTCTCCACGGACACGGGAGCTCACGACCACGCTCAAGGCCAGTGGCGATCATCGATGACGATCGTCTCTCTGCCCCTTCGATTGAGCGCAGCCGCGTGCTCCCCTCTATTCCCGACTGTCCGACACTCACTTTACCTGAGACCGAACCACAAACAGCACTACCAACCGATGTCAGAATTAAACAACAAGAAAAACAGAAAGCTGACAAAAAAGCAGGCATCAAACCACGCAATATACCCAAGGTAATCGAAGAAGGCAACGACGACTGCGAAGATGACCTGAAAAGGATTCGGAGGAAGCGCGTACTACACCTACGTGCCTCTTGACCCCGACACGGAAAGTGACGATGAGGAGGAAACCTTCATCACACTACCTGCGGGGCAACCTGCTGAATCATATGCAAAAGTATTCTCCATAATCCCCACCTTGTGCTATGGACGTCGTAACATGGTGGATATGCTGGAATTGTGCGGAGGAAGTGGGGGCATCTCGCAGCTAGCATTCAGCAGAGGTCTGTCATCAGGGGGAAACCTCGACAAACGTATCTTTGTTGTCCTGGGTAACAAGGATGGTCAAGATGCAGCGGTGCACTATGGACGTTTGTTTTGTCAAAGTTGTCATGCGGCAACCCAACTGCAGAACAACTGGGCGACCTTCCTATTTCAATGCTCAGGTTAATTACGATATTTGGCATGAGCATCGTGAAGAGGACTTGCCGCATATCAAGTTATGTGGGAAGGTGGCTAAACGTCAGAACGATCTTCGACGATTCTACTTACGAGAACAGCCAGTGGGCACTTGGGTGGATCTGATACCACCATGGGCTACGTTGGCCAAAATCAAGGGCACTTGCAAGGTGAACATGGACCAATGCACTACTGGCCTACGTGACTCCCAGGGGCACTGATACTAAAGCCGATTGATACTCTGGCCAACCATCACCATTTACTCACCCTTTTTGAACGAACACGATGTACTGGCCATCATCAGCATGCGTCGGCATGTGACAGAGAACTGTCCATGGCTGCACAATATACTCCAAAGATGCAGTCGCTTGTTTGTCGATGCTGTTCAGATCGCAAACGATCTCTTCCAGGTAGCTCGTGATCCTTTCCCTGGTCACCCTTATTCGTCCACCGTGCTGGATGCCAGCGTGAGGGGGTGCGACTTGGGCGATCCGAGTCTCCCTCGGCAACCCGATGGCCCGATTGCGAGACCACCCTCGGGAGGGTTCGGGTGTCCCGTGCGTTCGGATAATGTTAACATGCGTTCTCCCTCACATGACAGAAATCCGAGACATTGCAGGTGGTGCGATAAGGGTGACTACCATTGGGAATGTCCGAGCTGCAAGAGAAACTACGGTAAGAACAAGCCTGGACACGTACTAACACCTGGCATATGCAAGTTTGCCAAGCCCTGGAAGCTGCCCGACAACCGTGGACAGGCACCGCCGGTTCCAGCCGGGACCTGCACTACCAGCTCTTGCTAAGCCAGCAGCACCACCACCCGAGGCGCCAGCCGCATCACCATTCACGCGGCTAAGAGCACCGAGGCCCGGCTCAAGAGCTGGACCTACAGCGGGCGCGAGCAGTCACAATATTACTGTAGGCGGACATGCTGCTGAACCTGCTGCAGAGCAACCTGCCTCGAGCGGAGCTGGTAGTTCGGATGGCCATCTCCGACTACCACAGGTTAGAGTCAGACGTGGCCGACAGCAAGGTGGAGAAGCACCTCCTCCACCACCAGCGGGTAGCCCTGCTGCGCGACCACGACTACCAGACTGGTCACGGTTCGACGTACAAATCAGTTTACAACATGTGCGAAGCCTTGACCCCAGCGTGGTAACACGCGAGCTGCGGAAGTTACACTGGCGCTGGTTCCATGCGAAAGAGCCTAAGGTGAGACTCATCTTAAGCAAGATCGGTCTGGACAGTGTCCGACTCAACCTGATCAAAGGTGTCTTGCGACACATGTCGGGAGTGCAGAGTTCGGGACAAGCTTGGGCGTGTTGTTGTGCCCTCTCTGCGCTGCCTGGCAAATTTAACGAAGAAGTGAAATGTGATCTGATGCTCTACAAACAAGAACACAACATCTTCCATCCCATCGATCTCTGTATACGATATGCTACTGGGATTGAGATACCGACAAGACTATGAAAAGAATCCTGGATGCATATCATCAGTGCTGGGTGCAGTTCGGACCTGCAAAGGTGCTCTACTCCGACGGAGAGGGGGCCCTTAACAATGACACTGCGAAAGCAGTCCTGAAGGCAAACGGCACTGAACTTAGGATACGTGCGCGTAGACAGCGCGCTACGACGATCGAAGCCAGAAATGGCATCCTGCGCCGTCTACTTCACGTCGTGGAAGCTGAACTCAATGGGTTGGACATACCTCTTGTGTTCACACTGCTGCTGCACGAGGCTTTGTTCGCCGCCAACGCGTTCACCTTCTATAGCGAGGTGTCTCCATATAGCGCTATGTTTGGACGGCAACCAGCAATGCGTCCTGACCTACCTGTCCTGGACCACGAGCAGCCGACGGAAACGCCGGACCATTCTCGTGAGCAGACGATACGCAGGGTATGCATTGAAGCTATCACACAGGCCACGGCAGTAGCTAAGACCCGACCATTACTGGTCAGCACAATTACGACGAAGGAGAATTGGTCGATAAGCATCGCTCCGCGACCTCGAAGGATGACCGGGGAGGCTGGAATGGCCCGTTCCCAGTTGCAAAGGATGATCCCGAAAAGGGGTCAAGTCATCGTCCGAGTCTGCAACCGAGACGTTCAAGTACAATACGGCGATGCAAGACATTCATTATATATGAAGCCTTGATAGCCCAGGATATTGGCTCCGACAACACGGCGCTACGCACAGCGTTGACATTCGTGGCCAGTTATCAGCGGGGAGACCTGCTCTGACCTTTGGCTATGTGCCGACCAAGAAAGGGGCGCTTCAGATGACGAGTGCAAGCCGTCTATCTCTTAAAGTACATCTAGCTTTACAGTACCTCATCAGAAACTTCTTCCGCATTGAGAATGTAGTTTCAGTTAGGCTAGCCAAGATTGTACATAAGCTACCTCCGGTTACTTATGCTGACAGCTGCACATTGGTACACTACGACAGCGACGTGAATCCAGGATTTCATTATTATGAAGCAGAAGGTGCTGCACTGAATATACACGATATAGCTGGGCCAGCACATTCGAAAATTATCCAATGCCTGAAGTCCACTTAACCTCAAGCAGGTTTTGATCAGGACATGACAGGATTTGAGGAATTGGCGGATACACCGACACTGGAGGGAACCACAAGAGAAGCCTCAGAAAGCCGAACTACCACATGATGATGGGCGGCTTCCTACGATCTACGAAGAATCAGAGGTTGGTCTCGAGTCACATGTTATGGAAGTGTGGCGTGCAGAACTACAAGATGAAAGGGAACTGCTGGAGGCAACTCCACCAGGGGACGTCTTTACCAAACCTACACAGATGGTTCCAGATCGAAGTGTGCTGATCACTGTAGCTGATGAGCAGCGGGGACACCTGCCGAAGTGGGGACGCACTCACGACTCCGACACCGAGGAGACGTACTTCGCCCCAATGTGTACCGTGGTCGAAGACGACAGCTACGGACTGGACACAGACGAAAATGGTCAATATGTCGAACTCTGCTTTGCGGCAGAAATGTCAAAGGTAGTCCTGTCCGAGCAACAACGTATTCTACTGGATGCCGGCCGTGTGACCACTGCGCGGGCATGCGTTACAGCCGCTGCAAAGCGAGCTGTGGTCGTCAAGGAAGACGACCTCCTAGCGAAAGCTGACGCCCAGGCGATTCCAGATAAAAGTATCGAAGGCGCTCTACACTGAACTCAAGGCATGGTTCGACAACAAGTGTTTGAATATGCAAGATACAGCCAAAGCGTCAAACATCATGACTTCGAGATACGTGTACACATGGAAGCTCGTGAAGAACGAGATGGGCGAGATGGAACGTACCATCAGACTACGCCTGGTACTCCGAGGTTTCATGGACCCTGAAGCCTTCGACGTAGAAACCTTTTCGGGGACAGCGCGACGGTCAATCCAGAGGCTATTCTCCAGCACGGCAGCGTGCAAGAAGCAATGGATCATTGCTTCCCTCGACATCGACATGGCCTTCCTGAAAAGGGTTTGACCGCGCAAGAAACCACCGCATCCGGATGTTCTGGATATTTTCCAAACATGTTTTTTTTGTTTGGTTGTTTTGTTGCCGCTGTTGTTGCTAGCATGCGCGCATTTTTCATATCTAACGTTGTTGTCAGTTTGCAGTTTTGTTTCATGCAGAGAGTTCCCCGCGTGCAGTTACCTCGACGTGTTGATGCGAAACCGAATGGCGGGCATTCGCAACGTTTCCCTTTTTCACAAGACGCGCTCGCGCGTTGTTCAGGGCAGGTTTCTCTAGTAGCTGTCTGGTTGCTGCAGTATTTCAGTATGAGTTGCCAGGCGGCGCGCAGCGCTTGTTTTCGCTTACAAGTTTCGCGTGTCTTGCATTGGTTCGCGGCACTTGCGCAGCGATGTTTCGCGGGGCGTGGTTCGGCTGGTTTTGCGCGACGATGCGCCCGTTGATGCGGGCAGAACGCGCCTCTGTGCGACGTCGCCACCGGAAGCGTGTACTATGTCGCCTGGGAAATTATTTCTAGGCACTCGGTGCCTCTCCCTCCTTCCTTTGCGTTGCGATGCGCCGATATGTTTGGCTGCAGTTTAGTTCTGGTCGCCCAGCATTCGCGCGCCCATTTTTATGGTGTTGTTTCGGTGTACGTATCCTCGTGCATGCGTGTTTGTTTGCGCCGCTCCCCTAATTGATTGGCTTTGTATTGTTCGTTTGTTGATATTAGCGCACATCCCAAGTGGAGCGCTCCATTGGGCTGTGGAAGGCGCGCCTCCATGGTTTAATTAATCGCATCGCGTCTGCGCGTGCGCATGCAACAAAACATGCCACGCCAATATTGTTGTAGCTAGTCCTGCGCACCGCGGGTGCACAACAGCCGGCGCAGTGAGTTTTCCATGGTTGCCCAGGGGTTCGTAACGCGAGACATATAAACGCCCATCATTTTGAAAAGGCCGCAACATGTGGCACGTTCATCCTCTTTGTTTCGGTGTATATTGCTTCGTCTTCGTCGTCGCCCCCTCCCCCTTTCCTCCCCCTCTTGTTGCGCCCCCACCTCTTCCATTTGACTTCCGACGCAAGCGTTGCATAACAGGTTTCTTGCGTGTGTCCCATGAGGCGCTGAATGGGTATGCCGAGGATTCGCCGCGTTGCCTGCCGTGCTGCCTGGTGGCCGCCCTGCGGGTGCCCCCCCGCGTTTGGGGGGCATGCCGAGGTTGTGTGCCTTGCCGCCCGTGCCGCCCCAAGGCCGCCCCGCGGCCGCCTCGCGGCTTCCCCCCATTCCTGGAAATCTGCCGACGTTGCGCCATTTTGCCGTCCGCGCCGATCCGTAGCCGGCCCGCGGTCGCTTTTTGGTTGCTCCGAGGCCGCCCCGTGCGGTGGCCCCAGTTGATTGCGCCACTTAGCTCCCATTGCGCTGACCACGGGATGAACTGCAGCTGCGGCGGCGATGGCAGCAGGGTTGCCTTCAAGTCTCGGCAGACCAACCGTTTCGCGTTCCCCAATGGGGTCGCTGGTTGGGGGCCGCCGACGGCCACGCCGGGGCGTCGAAATTTTGGGCCTCCATCGCTACAAGAAAACATGGTCGACGCAAGGGCCCCGCGGGGTCCCTATTAAATCGCACCCGGGGGGCCGTGGCGGCCCAGACGCGCGAGACATCCGTGCAAACTAGAAATTTACTAGGGATCTTCCGGGGCGCCAAGTAAGGGCCTTGCTTGGACTTCCGCCGGGGTACCACCTAAGGGCCTTGCTTGGCCGCCTGGCGGCCCCCCGGGGACTTGGGTTTTGGCTCTGTGGAGTCTTGGGTCCAGACGGCCCGCGGCGGCCAGAGCAGAAGACCCAAAGTGGGGCGGCGCGGAGAGCCAACGGGGCGCGCTGTCGGCGTATATTCCCTGGTCACAGCGGGCGGCCACGCGGCGGCTACAGGGCGGCGCGCGCGGCTACGTGGCGAATCGGCGCGCCCCTCCAAACTTTTAGTGGGTACAAGTGAAAACCTTTCAGTTCAAGCACTGTTTGGGGCTTCGTGACAGAAGGTGTTGTTCTTGGCCGCGCGAGGCAAGGGGAGAGGGCAAGGGGGGGGAGAGGCGAGGGGGAGGCGAGGGGGAGGGGAGGAGGACGGGGGACGGGAGGCGCCGGCGGAGGACGCGCGGAGGGACGAGCAGGGAGAGGAGAGCGAGGAAGAGGATTTGTTTGCGCAGGCGG
This sequence comes from Prorocentrum cordatum, assembly GCA_963575745.1. Taxonomy (NCBI): domain Eukaryota; class Dinophyceae; order Prorocentrales; family Prorocentraceae; genus Prorocentrum; species Prorocentrum cordatum. The sequence continues at coordinate 138,954 of CAUYUJ010013814.1, read as the reverse complement.
CGAAATAAACATGTGGCCGCCCCGCGGCCCCACCCTGCCACCCTGCCTGGGCGCCGCGCGGACAGTAGTTTGCAGCGATTCTGTGGCGCGCCTGGGCGCGCCCATCCGCGAGGGGCCCCCAGGGGCCCAGCAGTGAATAGGAATGGATAGCGCGCGCCGCACGCAGTTGCCAACTCGGCCGCTTTAGCTCCATGCTGGCCCGTGCCAGCGCAAGCTTCAGGAACAAATATCAGTGCGCGGGCTCTGCGGGAGGTTGGATTTGGCAGCTGCGGCAGCTATGTGGCTGAGCGTGTTCACGCTTGCCTGTTTTTTCTTGCCCTTACCTTGAGGGGGGCAGGGTTCGTCCGCCGCATTTGTCTTGCGCTCGGGTTCCTCTTACAACCCGCGGCCCTCTCCACGTGTAGGGGTGCTAGATTCGTCGGCGGCGGGGCCTGCCAACCCGCCTCGTCGATATTAGCGAGACGCAACGGGCCAACCAAATGTTGGACAGATGGCGCCGCAGCCGCTGCACCCCCCACCCATGGGAAAACCATCTTGCCGTTTTCGCGTTGCAAGCCGACGCGCGTCAGCCCCGCCACAACATGAACTCGCGGCGCTTGCTGAATCCGCAGCACCGCATGCTCGCTGCGAGCGCCGACGCAGCGATGCGCGGCGCGTCCCCCATATTTACATCGGGGGTAGGAGGCTGTTTTTTCTGTTGATTTCTCGGTGCCGTTCGGCAGCATATTGGCAACGCCAACGGGGGACCTTGGCGCGTTCATCCTGGGCGCTGTTTCTTAACGCGTGAGATCGTCGGCCTTGCGCGCCTTGCGTGCTTGTGCCATCGTCGGCATCGATGTCGGCGTTGCTTGTCGGCTGGCGCGCGCATCCAAGATGGCGCCGGCCCCGTGGAATGTCGGTGGTGCCGCGGCTGCGCTTGTTTTGAAGGACTGGGCGCGCGTGAGCGCTGTTGTTGCGCGCAACGCAGAGCGAGTCACGATCGCTCGTGCGAGACGCTGCTCCATAAATTTTGATGTTGGCCCGTCCTGGAAATTGTTGTGAACTTGCGGGTGCGGTGGTTTCCATCGTGGTCAGGGTTGACCAACCAGGAATCTGAGGCTACTGGTGAAAAGTAACGCTCGGCGTGTTTTACTCTGCCGCCTGGATCGGCCACAGTGCTCCGAACTCCCCCAGGATTCGAACACTACGACGAGTCAAAGTTCTGCCTGCAGTGCTTGAAACCAGTCACGGGCACCAAAGACGCACCACGGGCTTTCTCACTAGAACTCAGAAGGACCACCAGAGGTTTTGGCATCCGACCCACGTCCTACGACGAGGAGTTCGAGACGAGCAACAACTTGCTCACGGCCAAACACGTTGTTGATGCCAATATGTACGGCACTGAGGACACCATTGACAAGCATGTCAGGCGCGTAGAAGACACCCTTGGCATGTGTAAACTCAACAAGCACACATGCACCAACAGTGCTGTGATATACACCGAGGATGAGGGCGGCAATGTCACTTTGGACTACGATGAATACATCAATCAGCTCCGTCCTATACAACATCCTGAACTTACCGGCGCCGGCGCTGACTCTCAGGCATCCAAGATGGTTGCAGACATGTTCGTCAGCCTCAGGGGCGCGCTGGCGTATGCATTAATCACCCAGGTGAGGTTGATGATGTATGTTGCATCTCTACAGCGCGCCCAAGAACCGACCAACATCCAAGTGCGACGACTGAGCGCGATCACCAGAAAGCTACAGGCCTGCCCAAAGAAGATCGTCAACCAGGCGATGACTCCTACGGGCGAGGTCGACCTGCACAGCGACTCAGGATGCCGACGCCTGAGTGGAGACGCCGACGACGACGTCAAAGGCTATGGTATTCGCGGGGCAAACCTGCTACGTCGTGGAAACACGTCATCCTGTAAACCTGTCGTTCACTTGATCGATGCGCACTGCAAGTCTCACCGCTTGCAGGTCCGCTCGAGCTATTCAGCGGAGACACTACCAGCAGCCCATAAGTTGGAGGACTGATATCCCGCGATTGTGTCTCTGCACGAGCTCCACGCAGGGCCGCTCACGCCCACTCAGTTGAAAGATATACTTGCGTTGGGCGGCCTGAGCATCAAGGTCACTTTGACGCGCGATATGACCGCGGATGGTCACACCAAGGGGAGCATCGACAGAGAAATGTTCCTACAAGTCATGGGAGGTATACAGGCCTTCAAACATGACTGGAAGAGTCATACTCCATGTTGGGCCGGCCAGACATCCACTTCTGACTCCGCCTGAGGAGTGCTTCAAGTACAGAACTGTACATGCAAGGCAACTTGCGAGCGGGTCCACCTTCCTTCTGGCCCGCCCCTTTTTTCTGTCCTTGTGTATATTAGCTGCTGTGCCTGTTGTATAGGGGCGACGGGCTCACGCTTCGTCTCCCCCCCCGACTAAAGCGAGCTGAGGGACGTAAGGAGCGGAAGCGAGCGTGCGCCCGCGGCCGCGTCGGCTCAAGCGGCTGGCCGCCCAAATATGACTGTGCCTCACCGCGAGACACACAATCGCTATCGAAACCAAAAGAGTTCTCCTATTGCTTAAGATGGCACATCCTCTCCTGCTGGGACTATTCGTTACTACGGTACAACAGAGCTGGAACTTGGCTTCGCCTAAGGCGAAGCTGCTGGCTGGGCCCCCCAGCCCCCTTCAAACTGGGGGGCCCTGGCTAAAGAGGGGGGGGGGACTTCGAAGCAACCCCCCCCCCCTCCCTTTTCGGTGCCAGAGGTAAGCCCGGGCTCCCCTTCAGAGACGGGGGGGGGGGGGCTTCCGAAGCTACCCCCCATCCCCGTTTTTTTTGAAATCATTTTTGGGTTGGGGGGGCCGTGGCTAAAGGGAGGGGCCTTCGAAGCTACCTCCCCCTTTCCTTTTTTTCTGGGCCAGAAGTAAACCCAGGCCCCCCTGTCTAAAGGGGGGGGATTCCGAAGCTATCCCCCCCTTCCTTTGCAGCTGGGGTCACGCGGGGGCTCGCTATCGGAGTCGCCGACGGACGACGGTCGCCGCCGCTGGATCGTGGTTTCGTTTTCTTGGACCCCGGTTCGGTTTCTACTGTTCTCCGTTTCTCAGCCCCTGGATCGTAGTTTTGTTTTCTCTGGTCCTGGTTCGCTTTCTCGTTTTCTTGTTTTCGTTTTCTCGGGCACCAGTTCGTTTTCTCGTTTTCTCGTTGTCTCGGCCCCCGGGTCGTGGTTTTGTTTTCTCGGGCCCCGGTTCGTTTTCTCGTATTCTCGGCCCTTGGGTTTGTGTTTAGTTTTCTCGGCACCTGGCTCGTTGACTTGTTTTTTCGTTCTCTCGGCCCTTGGGTCGTGGTCTCGTTTTCTCGGACCCTGATTCGTTGTTTTGTTTTCTTGTCATCTCTCGTCCCCTGGGTCGTGGTCTTGTTTACTCGGACCCTGGTTTGTTTTATCGTTTTCGCGTGTTCTCTGCCCCTTGGTCGTGGTCGTTTTCGTTTTCTCGTTTTCTCGGGCCCTGGTTGTTTTCTCGTTTTCTCGTTTTCTCGTTTTCTCGTTTTCGTTTTCTCGTTTTCTCGTTTTCGTTTTCTCGTTTTCTCGTTTTCTCGTTTCGTTTTCGTTGTTTTCTCGGACCCCGTTTCGTTTTCTCGTTTTCCCGTTTTCTCGGCTCCTGGGTCGTGGTCTCGTTTTCTCGGGCCCTGGTTCGTTCTCTCGTTCTCTCTGCCCCTGGGTCGTGGTTATGTTTTCTCGGGGCATTGTTCGTTTTCTCGTTTTCTCGTTTTTTGTTCTGCTCCTGGATCGTGGTCTCGTTTTCTCTGACCCTGGTTCGTTTTCTCGTTTTCTCTGCCCCTGGGTCGTGTTCTCTCGTTTTCTCTGACCCTGGTTCGTGTTCTCGTTTCTCGTTTTCCCGGCGCCTGGGTCGTGGTCCAGTTTTCTCGGACACTGGTTAGTTTTCTCGTTTTCTTGTTTTGTGGTTTCGTTTCCTCGGACGCTGGTTTGTTTTCTCGTTTTCTCGGCCCCTGGTTCGTAGTCTCGTTTTCTCGGGCCCTGATTCCTTTTACCGTTTTCTCGTTTTCTCGGCACCTGGGTCGTGGTCTCGTTTTCTAGGACCGATATTCGCGTTTTCTCGGCCTGGGTCGTGGTCTCGTTTGCTCGGACCTTGGTTTGTTTGATCGTTTTCTCGTGTTCTCGGCCCCTGGGTCGTTATCTCGTTTTCTCTGATCCTGGTTCATTGTCTCGTTTTCTCGTTTTCTCGGCTTCTGGGTTTTTGTTTCTTTTTTCTCTGGCCCTGGTTCGTTTTCTCGTTTTCTAGGGTTAGGTCCAGGGTTCGTCTCTGGGGTTAGGGTCTAGGGTGGTTTGGTGTTTAGGTTTAGGGTTCGGGGCCAGGGTCATGGGTGGTTTAGTGTTTAGGGTTAGGGGTTACGGGTTAGGGATAGGAATAGGGTGAGTGTTTCGGGTTCGGGTCAGGGCTCAGGGTTCCTGTTTAGGGTTCGTGTTCGGGTTGGAGGGGAATGGGAGGAAGGTGGGGTTGGCTTCCAGCTGGGGGGGTCCAAAGGGGGATGGGGGTAGCTAAATTCCCTCACTCCTTTTGGAAAAGGAGGGGAGGGGGGTAGCTTCCAGCAGTGGGGGTGCAAAGGAGGAGGGGGGTAGCTAAGCCTCCCCCCTTGGGAAAGGGGGGGGGGGGGGGGGGTAGCTTCCGGAGCGACAGAAGAGGGCAGGGGGGCTGTAGTTTCCGCGGGGGCAGAGGGGGGGGGGGGGGCAAAAAAGAGGGGAGGGGGGGGGGGGGTAGCTTCCAGCAGGGGGGGGGGGGGGGGGGAGCTAAGCCCCCCCCCCTTTGGAAAAGGGGGGAGGGGGGGAGTAGCTTCCGGAGCGGCAAAAGGGGGGGGGGGGGGGGAGCTTCCGGGGGGGACCAGAAAGGAGAGAGGGGGGGGGGTAGCTTCCAGCGGGGGGCCAAGGGGGGGGGTAGCTAAGGGGGGACCCCCCCTTTGCGAGTTCCGCGCGCGCGCTCTCTCGGAATATACATGGAATCTTTTTGTGGCCGAGTGCAAAAGAGCCCGGGGTCCCTTTTTTATCGCTGAGTACAGGGGATGTCCGTTGTGTATTGGATTACAGAGGAAATCCTCTCTGACGGAATGCTAAAGGAATCATTTTGTGGCCGAGTGCAAAAGGGCTCCCCTTGTGGCGGAGTGCAAAAGGATTCCGTTTGAGGCAACATACTGACGGGTTTGTGTTGTGGTGGACTATGTACTACGGGATTCCTTGTGTGGCGGGTTCTTACAGCATTCCGTTTGTAGCAGAATGCGAAAGACATCTTTCTGTGGTTGAATACCGAAGCATTCCGTATGTGGTGGCATACAAGAGGTTTTTTGTGGCCGGCTACAAAAGGGTTCCTTTTGTGGCGGAATGCATCCGGATTCCTTTCGTGGCGGAATACACTGGATTCTTGATCGTTGTGGATTACAAAGGGATTCCTTGTGTGGCAGAATCCAGGAGGAATCCTTCTGTTAGTAATTATAATTACCAGGGGCTTCCTTATGTGGCGGAACACGGAAGATATTTGCTGGGGCCGAATACATAAGGGTTCCATTTGTTGTGGGTTACACAGGGATTCTCTTGGTGGCAGAATACAAAAGGATTCTTTGTGTGGCGGAATACTGCGGGATTCCTCTCGTGGTGGGTTACAGAGGGACCTTTTTAGTGGTGGAGTGACTATCAACATATTCTTTGGTTTGCAGAATAGGCGGGGTTTCCGTTTGCGGCGGGATACAGTAGGAATCTTTTCGTGACAGGGGTACACAAGGATTAGTTTTGAGGCGGAATACAAATGGACTCCTCTTGTGAGCGAACAGCGCCGACAAAACCAAACAACAAAAAACAGCCACATCAACCATGTTTTTGGGCCAATCTCCCTGTACCATCTCCACAATTCTGCCGAAAGTCTGTTTTTGGTTGTTTGTCAGCGCTTTTCGCTTGCAAAGGGAATCATTGTTTTGCTCCGCCTTATAACGGATCCTTTCGTAAAGATCTCCTTTGTATTTCACCAGGAAAGGAATCTGAGTGTATTCTGCCACAAAAAGGGATCCGTTGGCATTCGGCCACACAGCGAATCCGTTTGTATTCCGCCGCAGCGCACATTCTTTTTGTACTCCGGCACGAAAGGGAACCTTTTTTTCGTATTCAGCCACATGAGCAATCATGTTGCACTCCGCCACCAAAAAAAAAGCTTGCGCATTACAAGAGCATTCCACTTGTGGTGGAATACTCAAACATTCATCTGAGTGGAATGGAGGACGGTTTCCTTTTGAATGGAATACACGTCGACTCCTTGTGGCGGATGGCAAAAACAGATCTGTCGTTACACCCCCCAAAAAAAGCACACACACACGCTCAAACCGTCAAGGCTTGCATCGTGCCTGGTGCGGGAGGATGATGATGAGGAGGAGGAGAGGGGAAAGGATGAGGACGAGGAGGAGCGGGAGGAGGATGGGGAGGGCTGTGTGAATTGGCAGGAGGACGGAGGAGGGGGGAACCAGCAGAGGGGGGAGGGCGACGAAGACAGGGACGAGGAATACGTAGGATGAGGAGGCGGTTGCGGAGGTGATGGCGACGACGATGCCAACGATTCGAGGGAGCGAGGAATCGAGGAGGAGGAGGAGGATCAGGAGGAAATTGGATGAGCGGGATGATGATGATGATGATGATGATGATGATGATGATGATGATGATGGTGATGGTGATGGTGACGGTGATGGTGATGGTGATGGTGATGATGATGATAATGATGATGATGATGATGATGATGATGATGATGATGGTGATGGTGATGGTGATGGTGATTATGATGATGATGATGATGATGATGATGATGATGATGATGATGATGATGATGATGATGATGATGAGCAGGAGGGGTAGGACCAGGGAGGATGGGAAGAGAACGAGGTGGACGGAGGAGGAGGAGGACGAGGGCCTCCCACGTCAGTACTTGCACGGGCCTTCCTGAGAGGACGTGCTAGGTTTCTGGAGGTTCGTTGCCCATGCTCGCAAGGAGGCCGCGCCCAAGAAGGAGGCCACCAAAAAGGAGGAGAAGAAGGACGCGAAGGCGGCCGCTACCGAGGATGCGAGAGGGCCAACCAAAGCGAACGCCAGTCATACTTGTCAGACCACCCTTTCAGGTGATAAACGCATCGCGCCCATGGGGGAAGCTTAGAAGACTTCCAGTTTTTTTGAGAAGCTTTCAAATGCGCCTTTTCCGAAGCCACAATCGGCTTTTCAGAAGAAGGCGCGCAAGCTTCAAAGAAGCCCCGCCGCCTTCTCAGAAGGCCTGCCCCCTTCCAATTTCTCGCCAAGATAAGGAGACGGGGGGGGGATTGGTGCAACTTTCGGTATACATGTGCATCTTGCCGGACAGGGTGCATTTGGAGAAATGGCTTCGCCTTCGCAGTGTTGAGAGGTTGCCTTATTAGAGAATGGATGGATTCGGCTTGTGTTCGGGATTCGGTTTTCTGCTACGTATGGGGCCAAGGGGGCCAGGCGGACAGCGACGACGACGACGAGGGCGACGAGGACGAGGGGGAGGAAGAAGAAGAAGACGACGAGGGGGTGAAGGGCCAGCACCCCCATCCGTCCTATCGGCCCAAGCCAAGAGCAAGGGGAGAAGGAAAGAACGCATCGGAGTCACATCGGAGCCATATTGACACAATCTTGGGGTCAACTAAGGTTAAAAGGGTGTCATCTTGGGGCTATCTCGAAGTCGTCCCGGACTCATGGGGCCTCTCTGGGGCCGCCTCGGAGTAAAATCAAGGTCGCGCGGTAGCCTTAGTTCAGTCGGAAGACAATGGGTTCATCTCGGAGTCCTCTTGGGGCCGCAGGGTTGCTCTGGGGTCAGATTGGGGCCATTGCTTAGCAGGGGTGGGCGTCTTGGGGCGACAAGGGTAACCTTGCGATCATTTCAGAACCTGTTTGGGTCCATCTTGGAATCATATTTCTGGTGCTGCCTCTCTCGTTGTTGTTGCTGCAGATGTTGCTGTTGCTGTTGGCGTTGATGTTGCTGGTGCTGCCTGGGCTGCTCGTGGTGCTGGTGCTGGTGCTGTGTTAGATTTCAGGCCATCTTGGGGCCCTCTTGCGGCCCTCGTGGGCCTTTTGGGCCCTGCGGGGGCTTGTCTGCGGGCCCTTAAGGCGCCTCCGAGAGGGCCGAGACTTCAACGCACACTTAACACAAACCGCCTCCTTATTGGATAGCGTCTCGTGTCAACTTTGTATCAACAAACTTGACCCTCTTGGAGCCATCTTGGGGCTCTCTTGGGGCCCTCCTGGTCCTTGTTGAGTCCCTGCAGGAGCTCTCTGAGGCCTCCAGGAGGGCCAATCATTCAACACATTTAAGACAAACCGCCTCTTTACTTATTGGAGAGCGTCTTGTGTTAGTTTTATAACACATGTCGGACCCTCTGACAAAACTCCCACAAAGCCCAAGAGAGACCCCAGAAGGCGCCAAGAGAGGTGTTTGTTTAGCTTCAACGCGGGGGTGTCACCATGTGTCCGCTTTTTGTGCACATTCTTCCTCTTGCAGGGCTCGGCTTGAGGCTCGGAGGGCCTTCAAGAGCGTTCCAAGCGGAGGTTTTCAAAGACTTCGCGTGAGCTTCGAGTGCGATTGCGCTGCTCCAAGACGGCTCCGAGACGCCCCCAAGAACGCCCCAAGACGCTAACAATGGCTTCAAGACGGCCAAAGAGACCCTGCAGCCGCGGGGGGCTCCAACAGGACCCCCAGGGGCACCAAGAGGCCCAAACCACTGTTGTTCCATTGTTTTTGAAGGATTTTAGCGTTCTCACTTTTTCGGGGCTCCAGCGTTCCAAGAAGGCCCAAGAGGCCACCAGAATCGGCCCGAGACGGCCCAAGAGGCCCCCGAAGAGGGCCCCAAGACTACCCACGATGGCACCAAGACGACCCATAAGGCTACAATGCGGCCCAAGAAACCTCCAGGACGGCCCCAAAAGGGGACCAGGGGGCCGCCGGAACTCACGTTGCGAGATTTTGTCCATCAAGATCGCCTCTTGCGAAGCGGCGTGAGGTCATGCGGAGAGCCTTCGCAAGTAGACGCGGCGCCAGAGTCACATCGCCCCCGTGACTCATCCCTCAACCCCCCAACCCCCCGGCCGGATTTCTTTTCTTCTTTCCGCGGGGGGTCAACCTTCGCGGCGACCCGTTAAACCCGGGACCCCTGGCGGCGCATGGATTTCTTTCCTTCTTCCCCGCGCGCGTTGCCGTTGGAACCCCTGAACCCCTCCGACTACCGTACAACTCGTACTTGAGTACAACTGGTACTATCATGTCCTATCGCGCAGTTGTTCCTAGAGAGCACGTTGTCCTGCCGTGCAAATATTCGAGTGCTCACCGGCTGTAATTCAGTTGTTCCCGTACTAATACAAATCCCTAGTGCAACCGCGATTAAGGTGTTGTTGCATTGCACTTACAGTCTCGGCTCTCACGCTTTTCTTCCTCTGGTTGCGCTTGGGGGGGTGGGACCCCTCGCGCGGGCACCCCCGCGGCTGGGAGTTCATTCCTCTTCCGGAATTTGAGGGGGGGTAACCCCCGCGCTCGAACCCCATCGCCAGGGTTTTTTTCTTTCCTCCGCGGAAACCGGACCCCCTGGGTTCTTCGGCGCGCCCCATTTTTTTTTCTTTCCGGTTGGGCCTCCATGGGTCTTAGGTTGGAGTCACCCGGGTGATAGAGTCACCATGTATCCGAACATTGTACGCACTCGTACATTTCTGAGACGATCGCCGAGCCTCTTGGGAGCCCTTCTGGTGGCCTCTTGGGGCCTGCTGGGGTTTTCTTGGGGCCTGATAGCGGGCCCCTTGGGCGCCTCTCTCGAGGTATGTTGAGACTTCCTGGGGATTTCTTAGGGCGTTTTGGTGGGTCCTTTGGGAACCTCTTGGGGGCTTGCTGGGGCCTCAAGAGCCCCGAGAAGACTCCAAGAGGGTCCTGAAAAGTGTCCGGGTCCGCCGGAGATGCTGCAGCACCATCTCCAGGTGTTCAGGAAACCTTTCGGGGCTTTCTTGGAGCTTTCTTGGGGGGCTTCATGACGGTGGGGGGGGAGGGCGGGAGAGGGGGGGATCTCCTGGAGATGGGGACGCGGAGGAGGGGGCAGCTTCCAGGGGCCTGGTTGGGGCCTCTCGGGCGCCTCTTGAGGTCAGTTGGGATTCGTTTGGGGCCTCTCAGGGGCTCCTGGGGGTCCTGTGCAACCCTTCAGGCGTCTTGGCGGCTTCTCTGGGGTGTCTTGGTACTCTCTCGGGGGCCGAAAAGCGATGTTGTTGCTGTTGCTGCTGTTGTTGTTACTCCTGCTGGTGTTGTTGTAGTTGTTGCATGTGTAGTTGTAGTTGTTGCTGGTGTTGCCGTCGTTGTCGCCGTGCGATATAATTTTTGATGCTGCTGCTGCTGCTGTTGTTGTTGATTGCTGGAGTTGATTATTGTTATGGTTGTTGGTGCTGTTGTTGTTGCTATTGCTGTTGCTGTTGTTGTTGCTTTTGCTGTTGTTGTTGTTGTTGTTGTTGTTGTTGTTGTTGAATTTTCATTTCTGAAAAATAATTATTGTTGATCCCCCCACTGGTGCATATTGTTTTTTCTCAATCAAAGTGTGCCCCTCGACGCTTGCACCCTGTTTTTTGACAGGGAAAGTCTTGATGCTCAAACTGGGCCCCTGGCCCCCGGGTTACAACAACAACTGCTCCCGCTTGAGATTTCCTTACAATTTAGCCAGGACCCCCGCTCCCGCCCGAGACTTCCTCGCATTTTATTCCGGAATCGCGCTCTCGCTTGGGACTTCCTTACAATTTATTCAGGAATCGCTCTCCCGGCGCTCTGGAGTCGCGCTCTCGCTGGAGACTTGCTTGCAACTTACTAAAGAATGGCCTTGCGTTGGGATTTCTTGCAATTTGCCCAAGCGCCGCGCTCCCGACACCCAGGCACCCAGGAGTCGCGCCCGTTGTGGCCCCATGTGCATGCCCTTCGTGGCCCCGCTGTCGCCATTTGTGTCCCCCTCACTGTCCTACGTGGCCCAGTTGCTACCCTCAGTGGCCCCATAGTTGCCTTCTGTGGCCCCGCATTATCTGCACTTCGTGGCCCCCGCTCGTTCGCGCTCTTCGTGGCCCCATGTGCATTCCCTTCGTGTCCCCGCTGTCGCCCTTCGTGGCCTACTTCGTGCCCTTCGTGGCCCTGCTGTCGTTCTCTCTCGCTCTCGCTTTCGCTCGTCGTCGCCGTCGTCGCCGTCGCCGTCGTCTTCGACGTCGTCGTCGTCGTCGTCGTCGTCGTCGTGGTCGGTCCCCTGTCCGTCCCTCTTGGGGTCGGGTCGACGGTCCGCGGCCGCCCCGCCGATCAGCGCTGCCGCTGGCCAGGCCGACGGTCCGCGGTCGCCCCGCCGCTTGCCAGGGCCCGGCCTGCAGGGAAGAAAGGTATACCCCCCAAAAGGGGTTCGACCGAAGACGAAGAGGGCGGGTATCGAGGGTTTGGGAAATACGCGTTATTGGACACTCGAGCATACAAGGGCGAACAGTCTTAGAATTATATTGTTTTTGTTGGTGTTGTTGTTCCCTACCTAGGCTCTGCCTAGAGGGTTCTTACTCTCTTTCTTCAAGTGGCCGGGCAGTGGAAACCGCCCCGGGCGGTTCCCCCAGCATCCACCCCGCGGGTCCCCCAGTTGCGCCCCCTGAGTTCACCCAGCTTAGCTTAGCTAAGCTAAGCTAAACTTAGCTTAGCTTAGCCTATCTCATCTTAGCTTAGCTTGGCTTAGTTTTGCCTCGCCCAGCCTATCTTAGCTTAGCTTAGCTTAGCTTATATCATACTAGCTTAGCTTAGCCTAGCTTGGCTTAGCTTAGCTTAGCTTAGCTTAGCTTAACCTAGCCTGGCTTAGCTGAACTTAGCTTAGCTTATCTTAGCTTAGCTTACCTTAGCTTAGCTTAACGCAGCGCAGCACTAGCACAGCTGAGCATAGCATAGCCAATCATAGCATAGCGTTGCATAGCTCAGCATAGTTCAGCATAACATTTCATATCATAGCATCGCATAACACAGCGCAACATATCATAACATAGCATCGCATATCATTGCCTAACACAGCACAGCGCAGCATAGCATAGCACTGCACTGCACTGCACATCACATCATAACATATCATATCATAGCATAGCGCAGCATAGCGTTCGCAGGGGAACCACATCATAGCGTAGCATATCATAGCACAGCATATCATAACATAGCATAGCGCAGCATATCATAGCGCAGCGTAGCATATCATATTACAACCCAGCATAGCACATCATATTACAGCATAGAAGCAAACACAAAACAACGCAAACTCAACAGCAAACTCAACAGCAAAAGCAAAGGCGAACGCAAACGCAAAGGCAGGAGCAACAGCAAAGGCAATGCACAGCAAAAGCAAAACCAATGCGACAGTGTAGATGTATATGTGGATGTAGATGTAGATGTAGGTGTAGGTGTAGGTGTAGATGTGGATGTGGGTGTAGATGTAGATGTCGTGTAGATGTAGATGTAGATGTAGATGTAGATGTATATGTAGATGTAGGTGTAGATGTAGGTGTATATGTAGATGTAGATGTGAGTCTCGCTGTTGATGTAGATGTAGATGCAGGTGTAGATGTAAATGTAGGAAAGAGCGTGTTCTACCGCTGCTGGCGGAAAACCGGGGGGGGTCACTACCGGTTCGAACACCTCCCCCCCCCCCTCCGGAAAACCGGGGGGGGTCACTACCGGTTCGAACCCCTCCCCCCCCCCAGCTCATCATGAAAAGGGGGGGGGGTCACTACCGGTTCGAACCCCCCCCCCCCCCCCCTCGAAAACCGGGGGGGGTCACTACCGGTTCGAACCCCCCCCCCCCTTCGAAAACCGAGTGGGGGTGCGGACAGTGGTGGGTACGGTGTTGGTGGGGACAGTGGTGAGGGGATAGCGGGACAGTGGTGGGGACAGTGGGACAGTGGGGTGGACGGTAGTGGTGGGGACAGTGGTGGGGACAATGGTGGGAACAGGGGGGGACAGTGGACAGTGGTGGTGACGGTGGTGGTGGGGACAGTGGTGTGGGGACAATGGGAATGAGGTGGAAACAGTGGGACAGTGGAGGGTACAATGGTGGTGGGGACAGTGGTGAAGGCGGTGGCGAGGACGGCGGTGGGACAATGGGACAAAGGTACAGTGGGGACACTGGTGGGGACAGTGGGGACAGTGGTGGGAACAGTGGGACAGCTCAGTGGGACAGCGGAGGAGTCAGTGGGACAGTGGGGACAGTGGGGATAGTCGGGCAGTGGTTGGGGCCGTGGAGACAGTGAGGAGAGTGGAACCGTGGTGGGAACAGTTCTGGGGACAGCGGGGACAGTGCGACAGTGGTGGGGGCACTGGCGGGGACACTACTGTCCTCGCGACACGTCAAAGCGAAACTCAGAAGACGGCGAGTTTCGGGCCCGACAAGTTAGTTACGAAAGACGACGAGGCCGCACCGGGCGAAGTTAGTTAGCGAGAAAGCGAAAGCGCCGAGAGGACGCAAGGCTGAAGTTAGGACCTCCGCGTGGTAGCAGCATGGTCCGTTCGTGCATTCCACGTCCTGATCTATCACGCTGGCAGAGCAGCGCGATGTCACGCGCACCAAAAAAACACCAGGGAGTGCTGCCACAAAGCGGAATCACATGCGCATGATAACCAGGATGAGCGCGCGATTCAATTGCGAATGCGATTCAGACTGCAATTCCGAAAACGGACGCGACATACCAAGTTATATTGCCAAAGGCCAACCTGAGATACTGGAATTGGCATTGCCCATATGATTTCGTTTTTGTGCGAATCCTGTGAGCCAACACAGATGTTGTCATATTCGCGCAGCTATTTTGTGTTTTTTTGTTTCTGAATATTTTGCGTTGGTAATCGTGGTCGTATTCCCCGCTACGTGTATTGTCTGATGACAACCAGTATTATTGTTTTTTTTTCACCGCAGTTTGTTTATTGCACGAATGTTCACGACGTTGCGCATATCCGCATGAATATGGGCATCGTTGCGTACGGCACGTTACCGTCATAACGCAGATTCCATTTAATAGTAATACTGGATGCGGGTATGACACCATATTGGAATATTATGATGTTTTTGTTTAAACGTGAATGAAACGTAATAACAACATAATGTATACCGTGAGTTGGGTTGATGTCTGGTTGTCCTTATTGTTTGTTTCGTAATGTTATCGGTCGCGCTACTACCGCTATCAATGCAAATGCTTGGGCTCGTGCTCATTCTCGCCTTCAGGCCCAAGGAAACGTCGCATTCCAGCTGGTGACCCTGATTTTCCCTTGCCACGGTTCCGACGTACCTTTGGAAGCATGTCGGCCTCTTCCTCGGGCGCTGCTCGCCGCAGGGCGATTGCAGCCATGTTCGGGGAACCTCCTGGCGCCACCCCTGAGAAGAAGCAAAAGGTGTTGGACGTTGTCTCGCTGACCCCTGAGCAAAAAAGGATCAAAGATATCAAGGAGGGCAGGGGGCACATCCTGATTTTTAAACGTTTACCATGCGAACATATACGTGCGCAGCATTTGTTTTACATGGGGCGAAGCATCCCTATACAAGGGACACAATTGGGAACATCAAAGCGAAGCCCGCCCGCCCCCGCCCCCCAAGGACGTCGACGTTTTCAAGCGGCAGGCCGACGCGACAGCCGAGGCCCAGCGACAGCTCGCCGAGGAGTGGGGCCTCGAGTGGCCCAGGCCGCAGCCAACGGGGCCACCGCGCAAGGGGGGGCCGATCCCCAGAGCCCAAAAATGGCAGGATAGTCACGATAGTCTTTACCAGTGGCACGCGGGAGTTGTGAAGGGCGAGCTCCCCAAGCCCTCGGCGCCCCCGCCGCTGCTGTTCCCGTCGGACTGGGACCATAAGAAATGCCCCGCGTGGGCGTACCAGGCGAGGGCGACGACCCCCGACAGAGACCCCCAGGCCACTCCGAAAGCGCAGAACGGGGAAACCCAAGACGATCTGACGCCCGAGAACGGCCCGCAGGGCACTCCGAAGGCGGAGGGCGGGGACACCCAGGGCGTGGTGAACGACGAGTGCGCGAAGCAGCCCGAGAAGAAGCGGAGTTATCATTTGTACCCGCCCGAGGTGGTTGATTTCTATTTCGGTTTCGAAAAGGACATGGGGGGGGCCCGCTCGAAAGTTGTCGACTTCGTCAAGAGTCACTACCCCTCCCTGTTCCCGAAGACCTTCTGTGAAAGCCGAGTTCGCGCCTGGGAAAAGACGCGCCGTAGTCCTGACAGCGGGAGCGCTGCTGCTGGGCGGGGATGGCGTTTGGGCCAGACTGTCTTGCGAGTCGGCCATTTGGCATTTATCGGCTCCCTCATCGTATCGCAGTACAACGCCGGAATTCCCATGACCGCGCGGCTCCTCGTTCCCCTCGTGGCAGGGGCATTGGTGGCGAAGGGGCTCGGTGACAAGGTGGTCTCGAAGCAAATGCGGCGGGCACCCGCACAATGCATCAGCAAGCTTGTTTGGGCATGCATGTGCGAACGCATGCGTGTATAAATGTCTGCACAGCACGCGAGATCTTACATGTACGTACTTACTTGCATGCATGTGGCCCGTTCGTTTGTATGTGTATGCTTGCCCACCGGCATGTACGCACTGCTGTATGACAGCGCACGTTCTGTGTTTTCGTCTGCACAGCACGCGAGATCTTACATGTACGTACTTACTTGCATGCATGTGGCCCGTTCGTTTGTATGTGTATGCTTGCCCACCGGCATGTACGCACTGCTGTATGACAGCGCACGTTCTGTGTTTTCGTTGAGGGGGAAGAAGGAAGCGGACACCGAACGTGAACAACACGCACGCACGTAGCAGGGTTGTCCTACGAACGTGGCCGAAACTTGGCGCGAGCGCGCATAAAGAGAAAAGTGCCACCCTGGGCAGTCGCAAAAACAACCCGGAGAAACAAACGTGCACCGACCTAGGCGTTTACTAAAAGTCCCCGTGGCCGCGGAGGACAAGGAGGAGGAGGAGGAACGGGAGGAAGAAGGAAAGCCAACTCGCGTATGATACGACTTCGGCCTGAAACGTATCCGGACCGCGGCTGGATGGGAAGTTCCGCAGAAGGTTCTGGCGGAGTGCCCAAACAGCCACATCGATAAATCCAACATAGCAAGAGAAAAGCGAGAGGGGGGAGGAGGAACAGGAGGAGGAAAGAGAAGAGGAGGGAGGAGCCGACAGACGCGCAAGAGTGAGACAGTACATGATCAACCTAAGGTTGGAAGCATGCGTATGTGTAGCGTGTGTGTTCTGTGTCTGCTGGCGTGCATGTGCGCGTATCTGGATATGTGCACTGATGTATGGTGTGTCACCAGTAAGCTCTTTTCACTGCGCCCTGTCGTCAGGGCTATGCTTCGACGTAGGTCCGATACAACATTCAAAACTCGTCTGGAAACGCATCGCACTAGTGCTCGCACAGTGTTCGGTCCAGACTCTTACCCTAACCAGCCAATCGCCCTTCTAAGCGCCACTCCGCTCAGTCTTATCATCCACCTTTCGGCTCTCAGATGCCGAACGCCTTCTCCAGGATGTTTTGGGCATTCTTGTCGAGACTACCCACGGCCGCCTGCGCATCTTCACCGCCCTCCACATCGTGGTCAGCCTCGCTTGCTGGATCCATCTCCGCTGCCTCCTCGGCCTCCCACGCTGCGCCCAATCCAAGCTCCTTGTCAGCTGTTTCCGCTGCGGCTTTCGCCTCAGCAGCTTTCCTTTCTTGGTAGCGCAATGTTTTGTAAGGGTTGCACACCAAGCACCCTCCTCCGGACCAGCGGCACTTGGGGCAACCGTACAAGTAGTTGCCACTTCCGTTGCAGCCGTCAGGCTGCGGCGCCTTCGATTTCGCCTTCTCCTTCGCTTTGCCCTTCCCCTTCGCCTTCTCCTCCTCTTTGGCCTTCTTTTCCCCTTTCGTCAACCCCTCATCCTCTTCATCATCCTTCGCCTTATCCTCCTCCTTCGCCTTATCCTCCCCCTTCGCTTTCTCATCCCCTTTCGCCTTCCTTCCATCCTCCTCCTTCGCCCCGTCCACTTCCTTCGCCTTCTCCTCCTCCTCCTCCTCCTCCTTCGCCTTGTCCTCCGCCTTCACCTTCGCCTTCTCCTCCTCCTCCTCCTTCGCCTTCTCCTCCTCCTCCTCCTCCTTTGCGTTCTCCTCCTCGTTCGCGTTCGCCTTCGCTTCCTCCTCGACGTCCTTCTCCTCGCCCTGCGCCTTTTCCTCGTCTGCCTGCGCATCGGGGGACTTGCTGATCTTCGTCAGGGTTCCCCCGAATAGCTCCTTTTTGGCCTCCAGGGCTTCCGCCTCCTGGAAGAGCGCCCCCTGCTGCGGGCCCCAAGCCTGCGCCAAGCCTGACTCGGCCCATCCGCGGCACAGCTCCTGCCCAGAAGGACGACGAGGAAAACGAGGAGGACGACGAGGAAAACGAGGGAATGGGAGATGGGGGAAGGGGGGGAGAAAAGCGAGGAAAACAGGGACGAGGGGCAGGAATACCCACTTTCGATCGATTGTTTTGTTGATGTGTGCGCGTTTCGTTTCGCTCGAGGGCCTGGCGGGTGAAGGGCCACAAACTCGCAGAGGGGGGCCGGGTGATTCGGGAGAGATGCGCTTCCTTGTCTTTCTTAGAGATCTCCTCGAAGGCAGTAGACAGAAAATGGCAGAAGGGAGTCTTCAAGGCAACGAGGTTCAGGTCGATCGTCACAGAGGTGCTCGGGACACTCTGGTCAGCAAGCTTCAAGGCAACTTGACCCGCGAACCACTCCGTGGCCGCAGTGCTGATGAGGTTCTTGAACTGGGCGTTGACGGCAACGTCCAGAGGTTGCAAGAAAGGGGTGTAGTTTGCCGGAACGAACAGCAGGATGAGTTGCGGAAGCGTCTGCTTCACCCAATCCAGAAATCCAGCGTCACGGTGCGAAGAGTAAACGTCGAGGATGAGCACCATGCGTTGCCCAAGTGGCAAGCCGTTCTTCTCCACCATAGGCGTGTAGTATGTCTCCATGAGATGGGTGACGAATTCCTTCATGGTTTGCACTGTGCTCCAGTGGCTCTCAGAATGGGCGTGGAAGATATGTTTTTCGAACTGCTTCTGCGTCTGGGAGGTCGGCTCGCACTGCTTCGTTTTCCCTCCCCAGATCACTTGGCACGGCCTGATGAGCTCGCCTGCCGCTGAAATCCGCCGACCCTGTCGGCGTGTGGAATGGGCTGTTCCGTTCGTCGTCGTCGCCGTCGCCGCCAAGCGAGCCAGCCAAATCGACGTGCCCTAACCCAACCAAAGCAAAATTGAGGAACGTCGTCATCGTCGTCGTCGTACTCGTCGTTCAGGGTCGGCGGCGCTCGCCGTAAGGCCTTTCGAATCGTCGGTATGACCGTGTATTGCCGCTTGTCACCAGCCCCGTGGAAGACCGTCTGCTGCCCCTTCCCGCTGGGTGCCCAACCCCGAGGCTTCAAAGGGAGTAAGAAGACACCTGTTTCGTCCATGTTCACCACAAGCTCTCGTGGGATGGAGTGGGAAACGACGCAATAGACCAGACGCAAGAGGAACAGATGAGCTGTAGCCTTCAGGTCCACCTCGTTCGGTTGATGCTTCTTGGTGCGAGTGGGCCGCTTGTAGGAGATCTTCAAAACTACTTTGCAGAATCGCTGCACCCACCTGTCCGTGATGCTGACCTTCCCATCGTGGCCTTTCTTTTCGTTCCCTTTCGTTTCGGTCACCACCTGGGAGCGCATTTGCTGATCGACCGCGCGGCGGAGGAGGACGAGGAGGATGTGCCGGAGGCGGGGAGGGGGATGTGTCAAAGCATGCGCTCTCAAGCGTGGGAAGAGCTCCGCGGGCGAAAGGGGCAGAGGATTTATTAACATGCTCCGGCGCTGACGCCCAGAGCGGTCGCACAGCAAATACGCTCCCAGGTGGTGACCGAAACGAAAGGGAACGAAAAGAAAAGCCACAATGGGAAGGTCAGCATCACGGACAGGTGGGTGCAGCGATTCTGCAAAGTAGTTCTGAAGATGTCCTACAAGCGGCCGACTCGCACCAAGAAGCATCAACCGAACGAGGTGGACCTGAAGGCTACAGCTCATCTGTTCCTCTTGCGTCTGGTCTATATCATCGTTTCCCACTCCATCCCGCGAGAGCTTGTGGTGAACATGGACGAAACAGGTGTCTTCTTACTCCCTTTGAAGCCTCGGGGTTGGGCACCCAGCGGGAAGGGGCAGCAGACGGTCTTCCACGGGGCTGGTGACAAGCGGCAATACACGGTCATACCGACGATTCGAAAGGCCTTACGGCGAGCGCCGCCGACCCTGAATGGCGACGATTACGACCGACGATTACGACGACGACGACGACGATGACGATGAGGACGTTGCTCCGTTTCGCTTTGCTTGGGTTGGTGCATTTCGATTTGGCTCACTCGCTTGGCGGCGACGGCGACGACGACGACGACGACGAACGGAACAACCCATTCCACACGCCGACAGGGTCGGCGGATTTCAGCGGCAGGCGAGCTCATCAGGCCGTGCCAAGTGATCTGGGGAGGGAAAACGAAGCAGTGCGAGCCGACCTCCCAGACGCAGAAGCAGTTCGAAAAACATATCTTCCACGCCCATTCTGAGAGCCACTGGAGCACAGTGCAAACCATGAAGGAATTCGTCACCCATCTCATGGGGACATACTACACGCCTATGGTGGAGAAGAACGGCTTGCCACTTGGGCAACGCATGGTGCTCATCCTCGACGTCTACTCTTCGCACCGTGACGCTGGATTTCTGGACTGGGTGAAGCAGACGCTTCCGCAACTCATCCTGCTGTTCGTTCCGGCAAACTACACCCCTTTCTTGCAACCTCTGGACGTTGCCGTCAACGCCCAGTTCAAGAACCTCATCAGCACTGCGGCCACGGAGTGGTTCGCGGGTCAAGTTGCCTTGAAGCTTGCTGACCAGAGTGTCCCGAGCACCTCTGTGACGATCGACCTGAACCTCGTTACCTTGAAGACTCCCTTCTGCCATTTTCTGTCGACTGCCTTCGAGGAGATCTCTAAGAAAGACAAGGAAGCGCATCTTTCCCGAATCGCCCGGCCCCCCTCTGCGAGTTTGTGGCCCTTCACCCGCCAGGCCCTCGAGCGAAACGAAACGTGCACACATCAACAAAACAATCGATCGAAAGTGGGTATTCCTGCCCCTCGTCCCTGTTTTCCTCGCTGTCCTCCTCCCCCTCGTCCATCTCCCACTCCCTCGTTTTCCTCGTCGTCCTCCTCGTTTTCCTCGTCGTCCTTCTGGGCAGGAGCTGTGCCGCGGATGGGCCGAGTCAGGCTTGGCGCAGGCTTGGGGCCCGCAGCAGGGGGCGCTCTTCCAGGAGGCGGAAGCCCTGGAGGCCAAAAAGGAGCTATTCGGGGGAACCCTGACGAAGATCAGCAAGTCCCCCGATGCGCAGGCAGACGAGGAAAAGGCGCAGGGCGAGGAGAAGGACATCGAGGAGGAAGCGAAGGCGAACGCGAACGAGGAGGAGAACGCAAAGGAGGAGGAGGAGGAGGAGGAGGAGGAGGAGAAGGCGAAGGCGGAGCAGACGGCGAAGAAGGAGGCGGAGAAGGCGAAACAAATTGACGAGACGATGGAGGAGGATGGAGGGAAGGCGAAAGGGGATGATAAAGCGAAGGGAGAGGATAAGGCGAAGGAGGATAAGGCGAAGGATGATGAAGAGGATGAGGGGATGGCGAAAGGGGAAAAGAAGGCCAAAGAGGAGGAGAAGGCGAAGGGGAAGGACAAAGCGAAGGAGAAGGCGAAATCCAAGGCGCTGCAGCCTGACGGCTGCAAAGGAGGTGGCAATTACTTGTACGGTTGCCCCAAGTGCCGCTGGTCCGGAGGAGGGTGCTCGGTGTGCAACCCTTACAAAACATTGCGCTACCAAGAGAGGAAAGCTGCTGAGGCGAAAGCCGCAGCGGAAGCAGCTGACAAGGAACTTGGACTGGGCGCAGCGTGGGAGGCCGAGGAGGCAGCGGAAATGGAGCCAGCAGGCGAGGCAGACCACGAAGTGGAGGGCGGTGAAGATGCGCAGGCGGCCATGGGTAGTCTCGACAAGAGTGCTCAACACATTCCGGAGAAGGCGTTCGGCATCTGAGAGCCGAAAGGTTGATGACAAGGCTGAGCGGAGTGGCGCTTAGTGGCAAATTAGGGTCAGAGTCTGGACCGAACACTGTGCGAGCACTAGCGCGATGCGTTTTCAGACGAGTTTTGAATCTTGTATCGGACCTACGTCGAAGCATAGCCCTGGCGACAGGGCGCAGTGAAAAGAGCTCACTGGTGCATTTGCGTACACGTAGACATACCATACACACATCAGTGCACATATCCAGATACGCACACAGGCACAAAATTAGACACAGAACACACACGCTACACCTACTCATGCTGCCAACATTAGGCTTATCATGTTCAGTCTCATTCGTGCGTGCCTGTCTGCTCCTGCCCCCTCTTCTCTTCCCTCCTTATGTTCCTCCTCCCCTCCCACTTCTTTTCTCTTTCTTGTGTTGGATTTATCGTTGTGGCCGCTTGGACAGTCCGCCAAAACCTTCTGCGGAACTTCCCATCCAGCCGCGGGCGGGAGACGTTTCATCAGGCCGGATTCGTATCATGCGCCATTTGGTTTCCTACTTCTTCCCGTTCCTCCTCCTCCTCCTCCTTGTCCTCCTCCTCCTCCTCCCCCTTGTCCCCCTCCTTCCTCTCCGCGTCCACCAGGATTTGTTTGGAAACGCCCAGGGCGGCGCATGTTTGTTGTTCCGGGTCGTTTTTGCGAGTGCCCAGGGTGACACGTTTCTCTCTGTGCGCAGAGTTTCGGCCACGTTCGTAGGACAACCCTGCTACTTGTGCGTGGTGTTCACGTTCGGTGTCCGTTTCTTCCTTCTCCGTCAACAAACAGCACGGAACGCGCTCTGTCATGCAGTAGTGCGTACATGCGGGGTGGCACGCGTACACATACAAGCGAACGGGCCACATGCATGCAAGTAATACGTACATGTCGGGTCTCGCGTGCTGCGCCCACAATTCTACACTGCATGCCCAAACGAGTTTGCTGATGCATTGCGCGGGTGCCCTCCGCATTTGCTTCGAGACCACCTTGTCCCCGAGCCCCTTCGCCACCAATGCCCCTGCCACGAGGGGAACGAGGAGCCGCGCGGTCATGGGAATTCCGGCGTTGTACTGCGATACGATGAGGGAGCCGATGAATGCCAAATGGCCGACTGGCAAGACAGTCTGGCCCAAACGCCATCCCTGCCCAGCAGCAGCGCTCCCGTTGTCAGGACGATGGCGCGTCTTTTCCCAGGCGCGAACTCGGCTTTCACAAAAGGTCTTCGGGAACAGGGAGGGGTAGTGTTTCTTGACGAAGTCGACAACTTTCGAGCGGGCCCCCCCCATGTCCTTCTCGAAACCGAAATAGAAATCAACCACCTCGGGCGGGTACAAATGATAACTCCGCTTCTTCTCGGGCTGCTTCGCGCACTCGTCGTTCACCACGCCCTGGGTGTCCCCGTCCTCCGCCTTCGGAGTGCCCCGCGGGCCTTTCTCGGGCGTCAGATCGTCTTGGATTTCCCCGTTCTGCGCCTTCGGAGTGGCCTGTGGGTCTTTGTCGGGGGTCGTCGCCCTCGCCTGGTACGCCCACGCTGGGCACTTCTTATGGTCCCAGTCCGAGGGGAACAGCAGCGGCGGGGGCGCCGAGGGCTTGGGGAGCTCGCCCTTCACAACTCCCGCGTGCCACTGGTAAAGACTATCCTGCCATTTTTGGGCTCTGGGGATCGGCCCCCCCTTGCGCGGTGGCCCCGTTGGCTGCGGCCTGGGCCACTCGAGGCCCCACTCCTCGGCGAGCTGTCGCTGGGCCTCGGCTGTCGCGTCGGCCTGCCGCTTGAAAGCGTCGACATCCTCAGGGGTGGGGGCTGCGTTTTCATGTTCCCTAGTGTGCCCCCCCTCTTGTAGGGATGCACCTTCCTAGGTAAAGTACGCGCTGCACGCGTGCAGTGTCGGATGTAACAACAAATTGTATTGCGTGTCCCCCGCCCTCCTCGAGATCCTTGGCTCTTTTCTCCTCAGGGGTCAGTGAGATACAGTTCAACACCTTCTGCTTTTTCTCGGGGGTGGCGCCAGGAGGCTCCCCGAACATGGCTGCGAGCGCCTTGCGACGAACGGCGTAGGAGGAAGCCGACATGCTGTCGGCGTTCTGTTAGGGCCGTTGCAAAAAGGAATGCAGGTCCACCACATGGGATGCGACGAGCTCTTGAGCCTGGAGCTCGCGAGCGTACCAACATTCTATCTCAATCGTGCGATACGCCGGTGTATCCAAGGTTCCCCAAACAATGTTTGCACTCAGGGTTTCTTATTTGTTTTCTAAGGGGGTGGGCCTGGGAGCGTAACTACCGGCTCTGTTGTCCCCGTCGCCGCTTCGTCGCCGCCTGTCGTTTGGGCGTGGGTGCTGGTCTGGCGGTGCGCCGTCGCCGCCCCGTCGCTGCCTCTTCGCCACCCGAGATGCACCACGTAGATTTCACAACATAGATTGCACCACATAGCTAACACCACAGATTGCACTACGTAGCTTGCACCACATATATTGCACCATATGGACAGCATCGCAGCTATTGCACCACATGTTTTGCATCACGCAGCTCCCACCACAAACTTTACACCACATAGGTTGCGCCACATCAATATGGGCGCATACATCGCACCACGCATCTTGCACCGCATAGGTTGCGCTACATATATTGAACCACATACATCGCACCACATGTGTCGCACAACCTTGATGGCACCACGTAGATTGCACCACGTAGCTCGCATCTCATATATTGCACGACGTAGGTTTCCCCACGGGCATTGCTAGGAACCAAAGAACCACTATTGAAGGCCCACGCTGGGCAACAGCAGCCAGCATAATATCATATGGTGTGGGTAAAGATGCTTCGGAGAAAAAATCTAATGCAATACGAATTTGACGGAGCATGAGAATGTGGTTGGACTGTTGCCACATCTTACATACTACGTGCCTTCCGTACCGAAACCATTGAATCCCAGTGGGCGCGCGATTCATAATTAGGTGAAGGCACGGCTGCAAGGGGCAAATTCAGGCGACGGCGGGAATGACTAAGCGAAGCGCAGAAAAGAATAGTTAATTGTTAGGAAAGCGAAAGCGAAAGCGAAGCTCCCCCGAAAAAGTTAATAGTTAAGAAAGCGAAATCGAAAGCGAACCGCTCGGAAAAAGTTGATAGTTTCGCTTTGAGGTGTCGCGGGGACCGTAGGGGCGGTGGTGGAACCAGTGGGGGCAGTGGTGGTGAGGACAGTGGTGCTGGGAACACCAGTGGGGGATGTGATGCGGACGGTGGTGGGGACCGGGAGTCGTTTGCTGGCGGTGAGTAGGGGGGGGGGGGGGGGGGGGGGGGGTGGGGGGGGGGGCGGGAGGGGCTCGAACCGGTAGTGACCCCCTCGGTTTTTCCGGATCCGAGGGTAGGGGGGGGGGGGAGGGGTTCGAACCGGTAGTGCCCCCCCTCGGTTTTCCGGATCCGGAGGGGGGGGGGGGCGAGGGGTTCGAACGGTAGTGACCCCCCCCGGTTTTCGAGCGGGAGGGGGGGAAGGGGGGGGGGAGGGGTTAGGGGGGGGGGAGGGGTTTTGCCGGGGGAGAGGGGGGGGGGGGGGGGGGTGAGGGGTTCCAGCAGGGGGGGGGGGGGGGGGGATTTTCGGAGGGGGGGGGGTGCGACCCCCAGGTTCCGGAGGAAAAGGTGGGCAATTTTCCACAGTAAAGCGGCGGTGGATCACGCTCTCTCAAATGTAGCTGTCGGTGTAGATTTCAATATTGTTTTCCTAAATGCTTCAACTCCTAGGTAGGGTCGCACTGGGATAATTTGTGTTGGTGCTGTTTTAGTGTTAATTCTAGACGCTTCGCGTATCCACACCAGCGATTGCGGCAGTTCTGTCACGGCCATTGCGGTGAGAACATCCCAGAGCCTAAAAACGAAGAAGCCTCGTGGCCAGGCAGTCGGTTGACGATGTTTCTCAGGGCGGCGTACGGCGACGACATCCCGAGGGATTGCTCCCCGCTCAACCAGCCCTGGGAAGGCAAGCGGCTGGCCGCCGCGCGAGTCGTCTCCCACCTCACCAACGGCGAGAAACATAAAGAGGCCTGGGAACGGCACGTCTCGACCCTCGCCCCGGCGAGTGGCTTCAACCCAGTCAGACACGATATGGGCGCGCTGACGAGCTTCCTGCTCAGCCTCAGTGCCGATGCCCTGGCCTCGAGAACCATCACCTCCCTGGCGGAGTCGCATGTGCAGGCCATGAGCGAGAACAGGCCCAGAAACGCGGCAGGGCGCCCTCCGGCACAGTGGCTGGGCAAGCCCGAAGCTCCAGCAAGACCCGGGGGAGACACCTCCACAGCGTTTGGTGCAGACAATTCCCTGGGTACGAAAGACGCCGAAATGTGTGCTGGAGACGCGAAGGCGCCCAGCCTAGCTGCCAAAGAGGAGGACGACGAAAACGAAATTCCTGCCACTGAACGAGCGGATTCAGCCGACTATGGAAGCCCCCAAGAGCCTCCTCCCCCTGATGACTGTGCGGACACGGCCACGGGCGCGGAAGATGATGGCCCTGGCGCCAAGCCGCCACAGCAAAACCCAACGGCAGAGAGCATGGAACCCAGCTCCGACGACGACCCGTTGGACGCCTGGGGCGGCGCAGCCACCACCGAGCAGAACGCCGGTGGTTCCAGGGGGCCAGGTCAAGACGAAGCCGCGCGAGAGAGAGGCACAGCACAGGACCACCGCCCCCCACTACGCAATCCACAGACACCAGACCGCAGGCTTGCCTAACCTGGCGCAGCGGAACGACGCGCTCTCAACCAGCTGACGGAGGCCCCATGTACAAGGCCTGGTTGGGCTCCGTGGACTTGGAGCGCCGCGGAGAGACGCCCGCCAAGCGCATCACCAGACACCGAGTGGACTTGGGTGGAGTATTATGTGCCCTTTGGTCGGCCTACACAAAAGGCATCCGGATCCCTGGGTCCAAGGATCCCAAGTCAGACCCGAAGACGCACACGGACGCGAACATCAACAAGTTCTTGGATGACTGGAAGCCCTGTGGATACGATGCCTACACGATGGACAAGAAGTATAACTTCCGCATCGACCCGGCAACGGTGCGGGCCGAATACATGCGCCACACCAGGACCGACGGCACGGGCAAGGGCAACCACCAACAGAACAGCTGGTACGACCGGGCAAGGAGCTCCTGGGACGCCTGGGACAACTGGCAGAGTGGCTGGAGCTCTGGCTGGCACGACGACCAGTGGCAGTCAGGGGGCAAGCGTGGTGGCGGCAGGCCAGATGACCGTGGCGAGAAGAGGCAACGGCGGGGCGACTGAGCCCCCCCCCTTCCCCAAG
>CAUYUJ010013814.1:105000-107500 GCA_963575745.1 Prorocentrum cordatum | reverse complement strand
CAGCATCATGTTTCGGGGACCCATAGGGAGCTCCACTGGAGGCCCCAGTGGCGGCCCGCACATGCGTTTCCGCCACCCATGTCGGCACGCCCCGCGCGTGTTTCATGTCCCCATCGGGAGCTTCGCCGAATGCCCCAGTGGCACCCATCTCGGCACACCCCTCACACGTTCCGTAATCCTATGGGGAGTTCCATTGAAGATGAAACCCGCAGCTGCGGTACTGACAACTGCATATGGTTGGGTTCTTCGCCAGGCTAATTTTACCCAGAGCGTGCTCTTCCTCGCCGCCAAAAACCGCAGCCCCAACAAAACCAACGCTCCCGCTCGAGACTTCTTCCCGCTTTACCTTAGACTGGCGCGCTACTCTTTCTCTCATCGGCGCCGCCCCCAGCAAGAACAATGCTCCCGCTCGAGATTTCTTTCGTTTTTACTCAGAGCTGGTGCTTTTGCTCGCCGCCGAAAACCGCCGCCCCAACAAAACCAGCGCTCCCGCCCGAGACTTCCTCCCGTTTTACGCTGGTCTGGCGCCCAGCTCTCTTTTGAATTGGCGCCGCCCCCAGCAAGAACATACTTATTTAATAATTATTATTATGGAACCCCCCGCAGGCGCTCTGTCGCTCTCGCCTCGGCGCCGGCTGCATTTTCGTTAAAAATGAGGCTCACGCTCGAGCGGCTTGGGGGGGCGCCAAAAATGCCCCCCCAACAACAACAACGCTCGCGGTCGAGATTTTTTGTCCCAACCATCCTGTGGTGTTGGGTCCTCGTTTTGAAGAGACGGTGCCCCGCGTTCCTCTCCTCTCCTCTCCTCTCCTCTCCTCTCCTCTCCTCTCCTCTCCTCTCCTCTCCTCTCCTCTCCTCCTCTCCTCCCCTCCTCTCCTCCTCTCCTCTTCACCCACCCAGTGCACCGTTTCGTGGCTCCATAGGGAGCTCCACCGAAGGCCCCAGTGCCCGCGCCCGCATGCGTCACCCACACCCATTTCGGCACACCCCTCACACGTTTCGTGGCTCCATAGGGAGCTCCACCGAAGGCCCCAGTGCCCGCGCCCGCATGCGTCACCCACACCCATTTCGGCACACCCCTCACACGTTTCGTGGCTCCATAGGGAGCTCCACCGAAGGCCCCAGTGCCCGCGCCCGCATGCGTCACCCACACCCATTTCGGCACACCCCTCCCACGTTTCGTGGCTCCATAGGGAGCTCCACCGAAGGCCCCAGTGCCCGCGCCCGCATGCGTCACCCACACCCATGCCACCCCTCACCGCTTTCGTGGCCCCATGGGATCTCCACCGGGCCCCAGTGCCCGCGCCCATGCGTCACCCACACCCTTTCGGCACACCCCTCACACGGTGGCTCCATAGGGAGCTCCACCGAAGGCCCCAGTGCCCGCGCCCGCATGCGTCACCCACACCCATTTCGGCACACCCCTCACACGTTTCGTGGCTCCATGGGGAGCTCCACCGAAGGCCCCAGTGCCCGCGCCCGCATGCGTCACCCACACCCATTTCGGCACACCCCTCACACGTTTCGTGGCTCCATAGGGAACTCCACCGAAGGCCCCAGTGCCCGCGCCCGCATGCGTCGCCCACATCCAATTCGGCACACCCCTCACACGTTTCGTGGCCCCATAGGAGCTCCGCCGAAGGCCCCAGTGCTGCCGCCTGCATGCGTCACCCACACACAATTCGGCACACCCCTCACACGTTTCGTGGCCCCATAGTAGAAGCTCCGCCGAAGGCCCCAGTGCTGCCGCCCGCATGCGTCACCCACACCCAATTCGGCACACCCCTCACACGTTTCGTGGCCCCATAGGGAGCTCCACCGAAGGCCCCAGTGCTGCCGCCCGCATGCGTCAGCCACACCCAATTCGGCACACCCCTCACACGTTTCGTGGCCCATAGGGAGCTCCACCGAAGGCCCCAGTGCCGCGCCCGCATGCGTCACCCACACCCATTTCGGCACACCCCTCACACGTTTCGTGGCCCCAGCCCGCATGCGTCAGCCACACCCATTTCGGCACACCCCTCACACGTTTCGTGGCCCCATAGGGAGCTCCACCGAAGGCCCCAGTGCCACCGCTCGCATGCGTCCCGCACACCCATTTCGGCACCTCCACCAAACACAGCGTTTCGTGGCCCCACAGGGACCTCCACCGAAGGCCCCAGTGGTGCCGCCCGCATGCGTCACCCCCACCCCAGCACAGCATTTCGTGGCCCCACAGGGAGCTCCACCGAAGGCCCCAGTGGTGCCGCCCGCATGCGCCACCCCCACCCCTCACAGCGTTTCGTGGCCCCACAGGGAGCTCCATCGACGGCCCCAGTGGTGCCGCCCGCATGCGTCACCCCCGCCTAGTACAGCGTTTCGTGGCCCCACAGGGACCTCCACCGAAGGCCCCAGTGGTGCCGCACGCATGCGTCACCCCCACCCAGCACAGCGTTTCGTGGCCCCACAGGGAGCTCCACCGAAAGCGGCACCCGCAATGCGATATTCACAACTGCACATG
>CAUYUJ010013814.1:55000-100000 GCA_963575745.1 Prorocentrum cordatum | reverse complement strand
CATGCCCAAGTGCGCCATTCGCTCAGAAGGATTACCCAATGGCTGCAGCCCAACATTGCCGCGGCGTAGACATCCTTCGCGATAGCGCATGTTCTTGAAGAGGCGCGCGACGCGACGGCCCATGGACCGCATGGACGCAGCGGTGTCAAGCATAGACGGCGATTGCAATATCTGCGTGCACATGGTCACCATCGGAGCCTCCCAATACACCTGATAGAGGAAACCAAAGGCGAAGACAACCACAGACAATGCATCGACATGTGCTGTCAATAGTGCCCAGACGGTGCGGAAGGCGCGGACGTCAGCTCGACGCGCCGTGCCGTGGACAGCACACCCCGTGGCATCAGCGGTGAGCAGATTCATTCGATAGTGTGCCCAAGAAGGATGCATCACCTCATACCCGTGCCTCTCCATGCGGCGATAGCCACGGTTGCAGACCCAGCCCAAATCAGCCATGCTCCACCTCGGCGAACAGTGCCGGCATTGGCAGAATAGACAGCGCTCCGAGCCGTCTTGGCGCACGGCGTCTGCCGAGGGCAGGAGCGCGAACAGCAAAAGCTGCAACATGTGCACCAGAGGATGAGATCGATACGAAGGGCTCCAAACCAGCTGGAATAGAAAGGCCTCGGGGCAACATAGCTACGGACATACATACAGACACACATACAGATGATGATGGTGATGATGGTGATGATGATGCTGATTATGATGATGAATGGTGGATGGTGGTGATGAGGATGATGATGATGGGACCCCAGAGGGCATCAAGCATGTAGGCGAGGACGTGCAATAAGATAATAGTCGGAAACATGGGTCTCCGACTTTCGGGCACCCACGGGTACATAAAGCACATAGGCGAGGTAGCGAAACCATAGGAAGCTAACACGTAAGAGAAAGCGCGCGAGTAAGAGTAACAGTATGTAAGAGTAAGCGTGTGAGTAAGGGAAAGAGTAAGAGTAACAGTATGTATGAGTAAGAGTAAGAGTAATCATAGGAGTAAGAGTAAGAGTAAGAGTAAGAGTAGAGTAATAGTAATAGTAAGAGTAGGAGTACGAGGAAGGGTACGAGTGAGGGTAAGAGTAAGAGTACGGGTAAAAGTACGAGTAGGAGTAAAACTAAAAGTAAGGGTAGGAGTAAGAGTAAGATAATGAGAAAGAGAGTTTGTTTGCGCACGATATAGGAAAAGAATAGCGTCCAGGTCGCTCTGGAGACCTCCAGAGTATACGCCAGAGTCTGCTTAGCCCCGCCGAATCGAGCGCACCTCACGGAGGGCCGAAGTGCGTGTCTGAGCGATGCGATGCATAGCCCCGTCTATGCCGTGAACGCCGTCAGGATCCAGGGGCTACCTGGCTCTATAGGAGACTGGCATGAGGCGTGAAAGATCCTGCTGATATTCAGGTTTCTGCACACGGATGGATAGATGGATGGCTGGATGGATGGATGGATGGATGGATCGATGGATGGATGGAGGGATGGATAAATGCATGGATGGATGGATGGAGGGTGATTGAAAGAATGCATTGGTAGCTGAGTAGATGGCAGAATGATCCCATTGTTCGGTTTCGTGTTCGTGCGTGCCGTGCGTCATTGTGGTGCTGGTGATGGGACCCCGAGAATAGAAAGAAGCGAAGGAAGCGGAGACGCTAGATAGAGCACGGAGCCAGCCAGCCCACACACATCTCATATGATATCATATAGGCCCAGGAATGCGACCGCGGCACGCTCAGACGCGCATGCACTGGCAGCCAGCTTCTTTCTGGATACCTCCAGAGTGCACGCCAGAGTCTGCAATGCGATGCATAACCCCGTCCATGCCGTGAACGCCGTCAGGATCCAGGGGCTACCTAGCTCTATAGGAGACTGGCATGAGGCGTGTAAGATCCTGCTGATATTCAAGTTTCTGCACACGGATGGATAGATGGATGGCTGGATGGATGGATGGATAGATGGATGGATGGATCGATGGATGAATGGATGGGGAGATGGATAAATGCATGGATGGATGGATGAAGGGCTGGATGATTGAAAGAATGGATAGATAGCTGAGTAGATGGCAGAATGGTCCCATTGTTCGCTTTCGTGTTCGTGCGTGCCGTGCGTCATTGTGGTGCTGGTGATGGGACCCCGAGAATAGAAAGAAGCGAAGGAAGCGGAGACGCTAGATAGAGCACGGAGCCAGCCAGCCCACACACATCTCATATGATATCATATAGGCCCAGGGATGCGACCGCGGCACGCTCAGACGCGCATGCACTGGCAGCCAGCTTCTTTCTGGAGAACTCCAGAGTACACGCCAGAGTCTGCATAGCCCCGCCGACTCGAGCGCACCTCACGGAGGGCCGAAATGCGTGTCTGAGCGATGCGAAACATAGCCCCGTCTATGCGATGCGAAGCATAGCCCGTCTACGCCGTAATTCGCTAAGGTGTTATGGCTTCGGGGGCGCGACTATTGAATAATTTTTGAGGGTTTATGGCCTCGGGGGCGCGAACTTCAAATATTGTTACGTGTCACGTGCCCCCCCAGGAATTCAGAGCACGCGATTCGGGCGTGGTAATCCGGACGCTTTTCGGCTCCCCCCCTCGCGCGGTCTACATCAAGGAACAGTAAGCAACAAGAAGCAGGGTTGTAACAGTGGAAACTGGAGACTGGAACTGGCGCAGGGAACAGCAAACCCTCAGCCTGCAGCCCGGCGGCCCCACAAGGGGGCCGGCGGATATAATGTGAACAGATCGGCCGGGCCCCCTTCCCAGGGCGTCTTCCACCTCGCTCACATCTGGTGTACGCTCCCGGTGCCGCGCTTCCAGGCCTCCCGGGGAGCCCCCCAAACGCCCAAGGACAGCCCAAGACGACCCCAAGAAGCCCCCAGAACGTCAAAGAAAGGTCCAAGACGCTCCCAAGCAACCCAGGATAGCTTTCGGGCGGCTCTCCAGGCTCCCAGGAGGCTTCCAAGAGACCTCAAGAGAGCTCCGAGAGGCCTCCCGAGAGCGCCCGGAGAACCCAAAGTCGTTGATTGTCTATATGTTTTTCATTGTTTTTGGCCTTATCACCATTTCATGCTTCCAACGCTCCAAGACGGCCGAAGAGGCCCCCAAGACCGCCCAAGAGGCCCCGAAGACGGGCCAAGACGGCCCCAAGACTGCCGAAGAGGCGCCCCGGACAGCTCCAGACCACCCCAGAACAGGCCCAAGATGAGCCCAAGAGCGGGAGCAGGAGGCCGCCAGAGACCTCCGAGAGGATTTCGGGACCCCCTAGAGCCCTGAGAGGCCCCCCAAAAAGCGCCGACGAGGCCCCCAAACAGCCCAAGAGAACTTCGAGAGCCGCCCCGAGAGAGTCCGAAGAGGGTAAAAACGTTGGTTTCCAGTGATGTTTGTAGACTTTCTGCCTTGTCACGTTGTCCCGTTTCCAACGCTCCAAGACCGAGGAATTCGAAAATACATGGAATTTCAGAGATCCCTTTTTTACCTAACAGCTTTTGCTGATAGGTTTCTAGTGGTGTCAAAAGAAAGCAGCAGATGACTCCACAGGGGGGTCGGGGCGGGACCCGGGGAGCTGTGTCCGAACTCGTATCCGAATGCGTTTTTTAACAAACAGTCACACACTTCGTGCTCTTCGACCTCCCAGAACTCCATTCCCGGGCCACATTCTGAATGCCTGGAGCCAACTGTAGGCCACTTCGTGCTCTTCGACTTCCCAGAACTCCATTCCCGGGCCACATTTTGAATGCCCGGAGCCAACTGTAGGCCACTTCGTGCTCTTCGAGTTCCCAGAACTCCATTCCCGGGCCACATTTTGAATGCCCGGAGCCAACTGTAGGCCACTTCGTGCTCTTCGAGTTCCCAGAACTCCATTCCCGG
This sequence comes from Prorocentrum cordatum, assembly GCA_963575745.1. Classification (NCBI taxonomy): domain Eukaryota; class Dinophyceae; order Prorocentrales; family Prorocentraceae; genus Prorocentrum; species Prorocentrum cordatum. The sequence goes on along the minus strand of CAUYUJ010013814.1, from coordinate 96,145 downwards.
GCCACATTTTGAATGCCCGGAGCCAACTGTAGGCCACTTCGTGGTCTTCGAGTTCCCAGAACTCCATTCCTGGGCATGATTTTGAATGCCCGGAGCCAACTGTAGGCCACTTCGTGTTCTTCGAGTTCCCAGAACTCCATTCCCGGGCCACATTTTGAATGCTGAGGCAGGCTGATGCTGAGGCTGAGGCAGGCTGAGGCTGAGGCAGGCTGAGGCTGAGGCCGAGGCTGAAGGCAGACTGAGGCTGAGGCTGAAGCAGGCTGAGGCTGAGGCTGAGGCAGGCTGAGGCTGAGGCTGAGGCAGGCTGATGCTGAGGCAGGCTGAGGCTGAGGCTGAGGCTGATGCAGGCTGAGGCTGAGGCAGCTGAGGCTGAGGCCGAGGCTGAAGGCAGACTGAGGCTGAGGCTGAAGCAGGCTGAGGCTGAGGCTGAAGGCAGGCTGAGGCTGAGGCAGGCTGAGGCTGAGGCTGAGGCAGGCTGAGGCTGAGGCTGTGACTGCGATTGCCGTTGCCACTGCGACTGTCATCGCGAATGCGACTACGACTGCGAGAACAGCAGAATTCTACAACTGGATTCTCATCTGAATCTTAAGGGGAATGCTTCCAGATATGCTCCTACACATCGCTGTTAGGTTGCTTTGCCGGGATAATTTCCAATTCAATAAATGCGCGCCCCCTCTTCCCGGGGCCACACACCTTCCCGGAACATCTGCGGAACGCTCCCGGTGCCGCGCTTCCAGGCCTCCCGGGGAGCCCCCCAAACGCCCAAGGACAGCCCAAGACGACCCCAAGAAACCCCCAGAACGTCAAAGAAAGGTCCAAGACGCTCCCAAGCAACCCAGGATAGCTTTCGGGCGGCTCTCCAGGCTCCCAGGAGGCTTCCAAGAGACCTCAAGAGAGCTCCGAGAGGCCTCCCGAGAGCGCCCGGAGAACCCAAAGTCGTTGATTGTCTATATGTTTTTCATTGTTTTTGGCCTTATCACCATTTCATGCTTCCAACGCTCCAAGACGGCCGAAGAGGCCCCCAAGACCGCCCAAGAGGCCCCGAAAACGGGCCAAGACGGCCCCAAGACTGCCGAAGAGGCGCCCCGGACAGCTCCAGACCACCCCAGAACAGGCCCAAGATGAGCCCAAGAGCGGGAGCAGGAGGCCGCCAGAGACCTCCGAGAGGATTTCGGGACCCCCTAGAGCCCTGAGAGGCCCCCCAAAAAGCGCCGACGAGGCCCCCAAACAGCCCAAGCATACTGTACGCCCGCCGCCGGCTTGGTACCCTTTCTGGCGCCGAACCAACCCATCCAGATACCAAGCCAGCGGCCGCCGGCTTGGTACCCCGCCGGCTTGGTACCCCCCCGGGGGCTCCTCCCTACCAAGCCAGCGGCCGCCGGCTTGGTACCCCGCCGGCTTGGTACCCCTCCAGGGCCTCCTCCCTACCAAGCCAGCGGCCGCCGGCTTGGTACCCCGCCGGCTTGGTACCCCCCGGGCCTCCTCCCTACCAAGCCAGCGGCCGCCGGGGCCGGCTCCGGTACCCCGCCGGCTTGGCCACCCCTGGTCGCTTGGTACCCCGCCGGCCGCCGGCTTGGTACCCCGCCGGCTTGGTACCAGGGCTCCCCTACCAGCCAGCGGCCGCCGGCTTGGTACCCCGCCGGCTTGGTACCCCCAGGGCCTCCTCCCTACCAAGCCAGCGGCCGCGGCTTGGCCCCGCCGGCTTGGTACCCCGGGCCTCCTCCCTACCAAGCCAGCGGCCGCCGGCTTGGTACCCCGCCGGCTTGGTACCCCCCCAGGGGCGCCTGCCTACCAAGCCAGCGGCCGCCGGCTTGGTACCCCGCCGGCTTGGTACCCCTCCAGGGCCTCCTCCCTACCAAGCCAGCGGCCGCCGGCTTGGTACCCCGCCGGCTTGGTACCCCCCAGGGCTCCTCCCTACCAAGCCAGCGGCCGCCGGCTTGGTACCCCGCCGGCTTGGTACCCCTCCTCCCTACCAAGCCAGCGGCCGCCGGCTTGGTACCCCTTGCCTCCTCCCTACCAAGCCAGCGGCCGCCGGCTTGGTACCCCGCCGGCTTGGTACCCCTCCAGGGCCTCCTCCCTACCAAGCCAGCGGCCGCCGGCTTGGTACCCCGCCGCTTGGTACCCCCCCGGGGGCGCCTGCCTACCAAGCCAACGGCCGCCGGCTTGGTACCCCGCCGGCTTGGTACCCCGCCGGCTTGGTACCCCCCCGGGGGCTCCCCCTACCAAGCCAGCGGCCGCCGGCTTGGTACCCCGCCGGCTTGGTACCCCTCCAGGGCCTCCTCCCTACCAAGCCAGCGGCCGCCGGCTTGGTACCCCGCCGGCTTGGTACACCCCGAGGGCTCCTCCCTACCAAGCCAGCGGCCGCCGGCTTGGTACCCCGCCGGCTTGGTACCCCCCCGGGGGCTCTCCCCTACCAAGCCAGCGGCCGCCGGCTTGGTACCCCCCCGGCTTCGTATCCTACTGGCCTTCGGCCCTTCCCGCCATCGTGCCTGGGTGATGGGTCAGAGGCCTCATGGATGTTGGTTGGGATCTCGTGGTTGGCCTCTCGGGGGCCTCTTGGAGGCAGTTTTGAGGCATCTTGGGGGCTGTTTTGGAGCTTCTTGGGCCCAAAAACCTCTTTGGGGGCGTCTTGGCGGCCCCTTGGGGCCTCTTCGGGGCCTCTTGGGGTCTCCTGGCGGCCTCTTGGGGCGGAAGGCTTGAGCTTTCGGTCTGTGGTCCCCCTCTGGGCCCTCTCCTGGGGCCGTCTTGGGAGCCTCTTGGGCCGTCTTGGGCGCCTCCTGGGCCGTCTTGGGTCCCTCTTGGGCCGTCTTGGGGCTCTCTTGGAGGCCGTCTTGGTGCGGTCTTGGGGGCCTCTTAGGCCGTCTTGGAGCGTCGGAGAGCCGAAAAGGCGGGAGGGCCAACATCCTTCAAAAACAAATGGAAATTGTCGATTTGGACCTCTTGGGCCGCTCTTCTGAGGCCTGTTGGAACGTCTTGGGGCCCTCTTGGACGCCTCTTGGGCCGTCTTGGGGCGTCTGGGCGGCCTCTTGGGCCGTCTTAGGCCCATCTTGAGAGTCTTGGAGCGATCTTTGGGCGTCTCGGGGGCCTCTTGGGCCGTCTTGGACGCCTCTTGGGGTTATCTTGGCCCGTCTTGGGGCCCTCTTGGGCCCGAACCAGTCACGCGACAAGTTGCCGGGGACCCCAGGGGAACGGCCGGGAGCCCCAGGAGATTTGGCAATTTGGGGTCTGGTCCCTCAAAATATTCCTCAGGACTGAGGACTGAGGCCCAGGGGATGAGGCAGAGGACCTGAGGACACGCCCACTCCGTGCCCAGAGGCACGGTGGCGGATGAACATATACTTATGTATACATATATGCCTACATATACACATACACACAAATATATGTATATATATGTATGCATTCACATATATATATATATATATATGTACATATGTATACATATATATATACACATATATATATATACACGCAGAGAGAGAGAGGGAGAGGGAGAGGGAGAGAGAGAGAGAGAGAGATGCAATTCTTGACGTTTCGCGTGCCCCCACCAGCCCATCCAGTAACGATCGCCAGGCGAGTTGCCTTGATCAGGGAAGTGTAGAAGCATGCAGTGGAACAACCGCCTTGGAAGTGTTTCGGGGGCGCTGAAACTGCGGGGACATGTGTTGAATGATTTTACCGATGTTCCGCACTTGGCTGGTGCATTTGGGCCGCAGGAGTGGTTCAGGGGTTGAAATGGAGCGCGGCCCAAAAAGTACAAATCAGAGAACGGTCCAAGATGCCCCCAAGATGGCTCAGTACGATTTCGGGACGGCCTTGGAAGCCCTCAAAAAAGCTCAGGAGGGCCTCCAGAGACACCCCTGAAGGGCCCGACGAAGCGAAAATCTCCAACGCTCGTGAAGTTCTCTTGAAATTTTAGCGTTTCCACATTTCTCGTTGTGGACACGTCAACGACGGCCGAAACTGCCTCAAGAACCGCCTCGAGACGCCATGACAGCCTCCAGAAAAGGCTCCGAAGACACCCTGGAAGGGGTTCAAGTTCGACCCGAAGACATAAACACGAGCCCAGAAAACGTCCAGGGGTTTCGAAGAAGCCTCCACGATCGTTCCACGACGGCACAAGTGGCTCCCGAGGCGGCACCTTGTAACCTCAAGAGCCTTCGAGAAGCCCCGGAGGCGCTCCCCCAGGGACTCCCAAAGCGCCCCAAGACAGCCAGAGACGCTCCCAACAGGCCATCAAAGAGTCCCCAAGAGGCTCCCATCGTGGCGCGGATATTCCCGCAGGATCGGTAACCTCGAAACTCGATCCTTGAGGTTGGAACCCCATCGTGAGAGGAACGATGACGCGGAGGAGGATCAGGAATGCAAGGGCGAGGAGGGAATCAGGATGATCACGAGGAGGTGGATGAGGAGGTCGATGAGCAGTGGCAGGACGCCACGGCAGCGGAGGAGGAGGAGGAGGTGGAGGAGGAGGAGGAGGAGGAGGAGGAGGAGGAGGGGATGACGACATGCGCGCGAATGCGGTAGGAGTCAGAGGAGGAAGAGAGGGAAGGAAGAGAGGGCAGAGGGGTATTGAAGGTGGAAGGTAATGGTCAAGATTCTCGGCTTCAAGCGCCGGGGGCTTTCAGCTTTGTGCGGCCGTCGCCATGGTGATGCTGAAGTTGTTGGCCGTGAACGGTCACTCGAAGTCCGACGTGATCGAGGTTGACTCGGCGGCCAGCGGGGCGGACCTCCTCGCCGCGATCAAGGCCAAGCTGGGCTGGACCTTCACGGCGGCCAACTACCAGAACGAGGCTGGCGATCTGTTCTCGCCCCAACTACATGCTAGCACTTCCTGTGCATACCACGGCGCGTGCACACCACAGCAGCCGCGTGCACCATTGCGCCTGTGTACACCGCCGTGTTTACGCGCACCACAGCTCCCGCGTGCACGACGACGCTTGTGTAGACCACAGCTTCTTGTTTACTGCAGCGCGTGCGTGAACCACGGTGGTTGTGAGCACCCAGTGCCTGTGTGCCTGGGAGAACTCATACTTATCGTCCGTGCCGGCGTTGTGGCTAGCATGTAGCATCTTGGGATGCAGATCCCCGGAGGGACGCGCGCGGGGCGAGCCGCTGCCTCTCGACCAGCCGCTCGGCGACGCCCTGAAGGACGGCGCCGCGGTCACGGCGAAGCGGGACAGGGGCGCCAGGCCGCCGGCGGCCACTCCGGCGCGGCGGGCGGCGGCGGCGGCGGCAGCGGCGCCGGCGAGCGAGGGCGGCAAGCCTCGCTCACGCTCGCGCTCCCCGAAGAGCTCGGCGCCGGACGGTGGGTCGACTCGCGAGAGCGGGGCCGCGAGCGCGGCCGCGCCCGCGGCGGCGGTCCAGCAGGCCCCGCCGCGCGCAGCCGCGGGGGCGCCGAGGGCGGCGGCGCCGCGGGTGGCGGCGGCGCCCCCGGCGGCGGCGCCGGGGGTCGCGGGGGGCGAGCGCGGCGCCGGCGTTGGCAGGCTGCGGGAGGAGCTGGCGCAAGCGCGCCGGAAAGCCGCCGCCGCGGCCGCGGCGTTGGGCGTGCGCGACCAGGAGCTCGCGACGGTGCGCGCGGAGCTGGCGCAGGCGCGCCAGGAGGCGGCCGACGCAGACGCGGCCTGCAGCAAGGTGGAGACGAGGTCGGTTCACGGGGTTGACGGCCACTGAGCGCGCCTGCGGGAGAAAGTGCAGACTTCCTCGCGCGGGGGCGCCGGGCCGCACCGCGAACCGCACTTGGTCTGCCAGGTGCGCGGGCCTGACGACGGAGGTAGCCCGCCTGCAGGGCGAAGGGGGGGCGCTCAGGGGGCAGCTGAGCTACTGGCGCACGATGCACCGCGGCGGCCCGCACGTGGACGGCGCGGACTACCCTGGCAAGAAGGAGTTGGCCCTGCAGGAGCAGGTGGCGCTCCACGCGAAGATCTCGGCGTCGGGGAGCGCTCGCGCGCAATCGCCCTCGCGCCAGGGGAGGGCCCCGCGGTGCTCCTCGAACGGGTTCAGGAGTGGGTGCCCGTTGGCGTCACCGAGTGCTTCCACAAGCGCTTGCGTCGTTGGAGAGTTTTGCCAGCGCTGTGTTTTACCCTGGCGCGAGGGGCTCGCCTTGGGAACGTCGTGCGCCTCCGATGCACAGTGTGCCGCGCCGTATTTGCCGGCAACTGGAAGTGGCCAGCAGTGCCGAAGGGTTCTCAGTTCCTGCGAGGCTTTCACTCGCCTGTTCTTGCCCGCACTTGCTGCGAGCAGAACCGGTGGTTTTTTGCGACTCCGCAGGTCGTCGTTGAGGTCACCCTGTTGTCTTACTTGCTCGGTTTCCTAGCCCGCGGCGGCATGAGCTTCACAGCGTTCGCTGTGATCTACCAGACCTTGTGGCCAGCGCCCATGCGCGGCACGATGTGCGCGTCAAGGACGCACCTGCTGCAGATCTTCGAGATCAACGTGATCGCCTTCGCTTGCATATTGATGTTCGCCGAGTGCGCTCTGGACGCTCACACATTCGTCTGGCGTCTGCGGCCGCGCCACCAGGGCTCCGATTTTGAGGCGTTGCTCTGTCAGGCGAGGAAGGCGTTCTCGACGTCGTCAGCTTCTCATGCTTGCTAGCTATTCCGCCGCGTGCGGGCCCTGGTCGTTGACGGCAAATGGTGCGTCCAGACCAGTATATGCAATGCCCGGGACTGCAATCCCGTCTTCTCCGCGGAAGTTCGGGAGGGGTATTTCAAGGGATGCACGGAGCGGCCCGCCCCTGGCAGTTTGTATTGCAAGAGGCATGCGTATGCTCGCGGGCACCGACGACGGTGGCAGCAATCCCTGGACGCACTCGTGGTGGAGGACCACCGTAAAACAGTCCGGCAAGACGGGGCGCTCCTGGAGTACAGGGTGCAGGGGGGGTGGGCGAGGCGGGAGGCCGTGAACACGGACGACGTCAGGCAGTGCGAGATGCGGTTGCTTCGGCGGGCGAGGCAGAAGAAACAGCAGGAGGACTGCAACAAGGATGACAGGAAGGACGTCGACGAGTTGCTGGTTGGCCGCAAATCCGCGGGCATCTTCGTGGCCGTCACGCCCTGCCTGCAAATTGCGGCAATTGCGCCGATGTGGGCGTCCGAGAGCATTTCGCAATTACTGTTGTTCTTGCTGGCCACCAGGGAGCTGTTCCTAGATTTGGCATACGCGATTTACGACAACGCCTGCGCGGTCGCGCGGCACCTGCGCAAGCGGCAGCGCGAGGGCCCCCCGAGTGATCCGGGCGCGCCTGGCTGGACGTGGTTACTGGGCTTGCAATGGATCATCGATCCGTTGCATTTCACCTATCACAAGAGCTGCCGCGATAAGACGAGCCCGTACTTCGTGCCTGGCATCGACGCCGACGACTACCCCTCTCTGAAGGGCGTGGACACAGAAGCGGCGGAGCAATTGTTCCACGTGGCCAATCGCTGGCAGGTCGTCCTGTCCGGGGCGCACCCAGTGCACGAGGAGCTGCTGCTCCTCATTTTCGCGCGGGACCACAACAGGAGGCAGTCCTGCCACCGCGCCATCCAGACGCACCGCTCCGCTCAAGCTGCGCCGGCTGCCCCCCGCAGCGGACCGAGTTCTTCGGCCGAGGGGGGCCTGCGTCTCGCGGCGGCGTGCGCGGGGGGGTGCGAGTGCGATATCCCAGACCGCGCGGGCTGGCGGAAGAAGCGGAAGACAATCCGGACGTCTTGCGAGGTCCCAGAGCCCCCACCGCCTGAACAGGCCCCGGATGGAGAGGCAGGCAAGCGTGCCGCCCCGGCAGAGGCGCCGCGCGATCCTCTCCCGACGATGAGGAAGCAGGACCTACACAGCGCTCACGTGTGGATTAACTTGCGCAGCAAGACCGTGCGCCACGCAGTGCTGCGGAATTATGTGTCCGCCGGGTGCGGATATTTTTTTGGTCAGGACAGCCGGCCCCTTAGGTTGGACCGGGCCGACGTGCGCGGCATGTTCTCGCTCGGTAGCTGCTATGGGCTTCGGGCTTGCATTGTCGCAGATGCCGCCTGGCGCGCGCCGCCGATCGTTGGCGGGCAGGTTGGCGGGGGGGCGAACGGGGGAGACATGGGGTCGGGGAGGGTGCCTGCCGCGGGCGAGTGGGGGCGCGGCGCGCTGCGCGTCGGCGCGGGACCCATGGGCGACTGGCGGGGCAGGGTGGCGAATCATAGCACGTAGCCAGTTCGTGGCGCGCAGAGCGAATCCAGGGGGGTGGAGACGATTGGGCTCGAGTTGAAGGCAGTGCAGCGGGGTGCAGCCCTGTGCTTGGAGTTCTCGTCGGGGAGGGGGTCTTAAATTGTTGACGCTTCGCGTATCCCCACCAGCCCATCCAGAAACGATGCTCAGGGGAGTTGAGGTGATCAGGGAAGTCGGGGAGCATGCAGAATAACAAAGGGCGGGGGAAGCTGTCACAGACCCCGAGAGGGGGAGGATGGAAGAGGAGTCGTCGTCGTCGTCGTCGTCGGAGGAGGAGGAGGAGGAGGAGGAGGGGGAAGAGGAGGAGGAGGAGGAGGAGGAGGAGGACGGAGAAGGAGGAAGAATCGGAGGAGGAGGAGGAGGAGGGGAAGGAGCTTCTTGGGGGTCTTTTGAGGGCCTCTTGGAGGGCTTTTTGGGCGCCTTGGGGCATCTTGGGCGCCTCTTGGGACCCTCTTGAGGCGCTCTGGGGAGCCTTCGGGGCGCTTTTGGGGCCATCTTGGAGGGAGTCGATCAAACAAGAGGGGGGGTTTAATTAGCGTCCCCCCTCGGAAGCCCCTAAAATCGCCTCTTGGACCCCTCTTGGAACGCTCTTGGAGTGCTCTTGGGCGCTCTTGGGGCCGTCTTGGGGCTCTTTTGGGGCTCTCTTGGGGCCCTCTTGGGCCATCTTGGAGCCATCTCCAGGCCTCGGATAGCCATCGGAAGCGAAAAGGCGAGAAAGCAAAAATCATTGATTTTCCTTAGGTTTTGGGACGATTTTGGCCTCTTCGGGGCCTCCTTGGGGAGCTGTTTGGCCACTTGGAGTTATCTTGGGGCCGTCTTTGGGCTTCTTGGAACCATCTTAGGAGCCATCGTGAGCGATCTTGCGCTATCTTGAGCCATCTTGGAGCTCATCTTGGGTTCTCTGAGGCGCTCTTGGAGCCGTCTTGGGCCATCTTGGACGCTCTAACTACCCGCGGCCCCCCCCGTCCAGGTCCAGGGGAGGGGGTAGGGGGAGGGGTAAACCCCTCCCCAAGGGGGAAGAGGGAGGGGTGGAAGAGGATCTGCTCTAGACCACCTACGCCCAGAGGGCTGGTGGGATTGGGCTGCGGGGTAGGCGAAAGGGCGCCGGGTTGAATGGGCACTGTCGGGTCATTGTAGCGCAGGGTGCAGAGAAGGGGGCTGGGGCGATCGTTCCAGAGAGTGGCGCAGGGCGCGCGCGCCGGCGGCCGCGGAGCCGTCTGGACACAGGCTCTTGGGACCTCAATTGTTTCAAGCAGCGCGCGCAAGTCGCACTGGGCTTGTTCTGCAGGACTGCCGTCGCGCGCGCCGCGGAGCTCTCGCGGGCGCTGAGAGGCGATCGCTTCGCCTTGCTCTTTGATCCAAAAGAGTTCGCCTGCCCGCCCCGCGCCGCTTCCCCGCTCGAGTCGTGGCCCAGGGCGGCCCCCCTCGTTTGTCCCCAACCAACTTGTGTTGCTGGGTCCTCGCTTTGAAGAGAGGCCCCTTTCGAAATTGCATTAAAGCAGAAATCTGCCTCCAAGAGAGCACCCAGTACTCAACAGGCCCCGTCTCCAGGAAAGCACCGGGCACTCAACAGGCCCCGCCTCCAAGAGAGCACCCAGCACTCCACGGCCTCCGATGCCAGAGAGGCCCCTTCAAAGTTGCATTAAAAAAGAAATCCGCCTCCAAGAGAGCACCCGCTACTCAACGGGCCCCGTCTCCAAGAGAGCACCCAGCACTCAACAGTCCCCGCCTCCAAGACAGCACCCGGCACTCAACAGGCCCCGCCTCCAAGAGAGCACCCAGTACTCCACAGCCTCCGATGCCAGAGAGGCCCCTTCGAAGTTGCATTAAACAAGAAATCAGCCTCCAAGAGAACACCCAGTACTCAACATGCCCCGTCTCCAAGAGAGCACCCAGTACTCAACAGGCCCCGCCTCCAAGACAGCACCCGGCACTCATCGGGCCCCGCCTCCAAGAGAGCACCCAGTACTCCACAGCCTCCGATGCCAGAGAGGCCCCTTCGAAGTTGCATTAAAAAAGAATTCCGCCTCCAAGAGAGCACCCAGCACTCAACCGGCTCCGTCTCCAAGAGGGCGCCCAGTACTCAACAGGCCCCGTCTCCAAGACAGCACTCGGCACTCAACAGGCCCCGCCTCCAAGAGAGCACCCAGTACTCCACAGCCTCCGATGCCAGAGAGGCCCCTTCGAAGATGTATTCAAAAAGGAATCCGCCTCCAAGAGAGCACCCAGTACTGAACAGGCCGCGTCTCCAAGAGGGCACCCAGCACTCAACAGGCCCCGTCTCCAAGACAGCACCCGGCACTCAACAAGCCCCGCCTCCAAGAGAGCACCCAGTACTCCACAGCCTCCGATGCCAGAGAGGCCCCTTCAAAGTTGCATTCCCAAAGAATTCCGCCTCCAAGAGAGCACCCAGTACTCAACAGGCCCCGTCTCCAAGAGAGCACCCGCTACTCAACAGGCCCCGTCTCCAAGACAGCACCCGGCACTCAACAGGCCCCGCCTCCAAGACAGCACCCAGTATTCCACAGGCCCCGTCTCCAAGAGAGCACCCAGCACTCAACAGGCCCCGTCTCCAAGACAGCACTCGGCACTCAACAGGCCCCGCCTCCAAGAGAGCACCCAGTACTCCACAGCCTCCGATACCAGAGTTGCCCCTTCGAAGTTGTATTAAACGAGAAGTCCGCCTCCAAGAGAGCACCCAGTACGCAACGGGCTCCGTCTCCAAGAGGACGCCCAGTACTCAACAGGCCCCATCTTCAAGTCAGCACTCGGTACTCAACAGGCCCCGCCTCCAAGAGTGCACCCAGTATTCCACAGCCTCCGATACCAGAGAGGCCCCTTCGAAGTTGCATTAAAAAAGAAACCCGGCTCCAAGAGAGCACCCAGTACTCGACAGGCCCCGTCTCCAAGAGAGCACCCAGTACTCAACAGGCCCCGTCTCCAAGACATCACTCGGCACTCAACAGGCCCCGCCTCCAAGAGAGCACCCAGTACTCCACAGCTTCCGATATCAGAGAGGCCCCTGCGAAGTTGCATTAAAAAAGAAAATCGCCTCCAAGAGAGCACCCAGTACGCAACAGGCTCCGTCTCCAAGAGGGCGCCCAGTACTCAACAGTCCCCATCTTGAAGACAGCACTCGGTACTCAATAGGCCCCGCCTCCAAGAGAGCGCCCAGTATTCGACAGCCTCCGGTACCAGCGATACCAAGAGGGAGGGGGATGGGGAGGGACAGGAGGAGGAGGAGGAGGAGGAGGAGGAGGAGGAGGAGGAGGAGGTGGAGGAGGCTGGGGAGGGGGGAGGAGGAAGAGGAGGAGGAAGAGGAGGAGGAAGAGGAGGAGGAAGAAAGGATGAGGAGGTCGGGGGGGGAGGAGGAAGCGGAGGAGGGGGAGGATGAGGGGGATGAGGAGGCGTGGTGGTGTTGCATGTGTGGCGTGGTGCGGTGGTGCTTCAGGGAGCGCGCGGGCGCCCGCCCGCCCGACTCGCCGCTCGCCCGTTAGGGCCCCGCCCGCCGCCCGACTCGCACGCCCGTTAGGGTCTCTCGCCCGACCCGACCCGCCCGTTAGGGTACGCACGTGCCAACTCGATGATGCATCATACTTTAATGTCCCACCCGCCCGACCCGACCCGCCCGTTAGGGTACGCACGTGCCATTTCGATGGGGCATCATAATTTAATGTCCTGCCCGCCCGACCCGACCCGCCCGTCAGGGTGCGCACGTGCCAACTCGATTATGCATCATATTTTATTGTCCCACCCGATCGACCCGACCCGCGCGTTAGGGTACGCACGCGCCAGCTCGATGATTCATCATACTTTAACGTATCGCCCGACCCGACCCGCCCGTTAGGGTATGCCTGTGTGGTACCCCGCCGGCTTGATACCTCCCCCGGGGCCCCCTTACCAAGCCAGCGGCCGCCGGCTTGGTACCCTCGCAGGCTTGGTACCCCCACAGGGGATCCCCCCTGCCAAGCCAGCGGCCGCCGGCTTGGTACCCCGCCGGCTTGGTACCCCCCTCCCCCCCAGGGGCTCCCCCCTACCAAGCCAGCGGCCGCCGGCTTGGTACCCCGCCGGCTTGGTACCCCCGCAGGGGGCTCCCCCCAGCCAGCGGCCGCCGGCTTGGTCCCCCCCCCAGGGGCTCCCCCCTACCAAGCAGGCGGCCGCCGGTTGGGTGCCCCCCCAGGAGCTCACCCCTACCAAGCCAGCGGCCGCCGGCCTGGTACCCCGCCGGCTTGGTACCTCTTCCCGGGGGCTCTCCCCTACCAAGCCAGCGGCCGCCGGCTTGGTACCCCGCCGGCTTGGTACCCCCCAAGGGGCTCCTCCCTACCAAGCCAGCGGCCGCCGGCTTGGTACCCCGCCGGCTTGCGTACCCCCCCCCCCCCCAGGGGCTCTCCCCTACCAACCCAGCGGCCGCCGGCTTGGTACCCCGCCGGCTTGGTACCCCCGCACGGGCCCCCCCCTATCAAGCCAGCGGCCGCCGGCCTGGTATCCCCCCCGGGTTTCCCCCTTACCAAGCCAGCGGCCGCCGGCTTGGTACCCCGCCTGCTTGGCAGCCCCTCCAGGGCCCCCCAACTACCAAGCCAGCGGCCGGTTGGTATTTGGACCCCCGCCGGCTTGGTACCCCCCCGGGGGCGCCTCCCTACCAAGCCAGCGGCCGCCGGCTTGGTACCCCGCCGGCTTGGCACCCCTCCAGGGCCTCCTCCCTACCAAGCCAGCGGCCGCCGGCTTGGTACCCCGCCGGCTTGGTGCACCCCTGGGGGCTCCTCCCTACCAAGCCAGCGGCCGCCGTCTTGGCACCCCGCCGGCTTGGTACCCCTCCAGGGCCTCGTCCCTACCAAGCCAGCGGCCGCCGGCTTGGTACCCCGCCGGCTTGGTACCCCCCAAAAAAAACGCTACCCCCTACCAAGCCAGCGGCCGCCGGCTGGTACCCCCGCCAGTTGGTACCTCTTCCCGGGGCTCTCCCAAGCCACGGCGCCGGATGGTTACCCCGCGGCTTGGTACCCCGCGGCTTCGTATCCTCAAGGGGCTACTTCCCTACCCCCAACAGCGGCCGCCGGTAGTTTGTTATTACCCCAATGCAGGTGCATCTCCCTACCAAGCACAGCGGGCCGCCGGCTTGGTACCCCGCCGGCTTGGTACCCCACCAGGGGTTCCCACCTACCATGCCAGCGCCGGCTTGGTAGCCCGCCGGCTTGGTATCCGGGAACCCCTCCCCCCCCCCCTCCCGCCCTCCCACGATGCCGCCGGCTTGGTACCCCGCCGGCTTGGTACCTCCCCCCGCCGCCCGCCCCCTACCAAGCCAGCGCCGGCTTGGTACCCCGCAGGCTTGGTATCCGGGAGCCCCCCCCCTCCCGCGCTCCCGCTATGCCGCCGGCTTGGTACCCCGCCGGCTTGGTACCCCCCGCAGCTCGCCCCCTACCAAGCCAGCGCCGGTTTGGTACCCCGCTGGCTTGGTATCCGGGAGCCCTTCCCCCCCCCTCTCCCGCCCTCCCACGATGCCGCGGCTTGGTACCCCGCGGCTTGGTACCTCCCCCCGCCGCCCCCGCTACCAAGCCAGCGCTGGCTTGGTACCCCGCCGGCTTGGTATCCGGGAGCCCCTCCCCTCCCTCCCGCGCTCCCGCGATGCCGCCGGCTTGGTACCCCGCCGGCTTGATACCCCCCGCAGCCCACCCCCTACCAAGCCAGCGCTGGCTTGGTACCTTGCCGGCTTGGTATCCGGGAGCCCTTCCCCCTTCCTCCTCCCGCCCTCCCACGATGCCGCCGGCTTGGTACCCCGCTGGCTTGGTACCCTTCCGCCGCCCCTCCCCTACCAAGCCATCGCCCGGCGTACACTCTGAGCCCAAGAGAACTTCGAGAGCCGCCCCGAGAGAGTCCGAAGAGGGTAAAAACGTTGGTTTCCAGTGATGTTTGTAGACTTTCTGCCTTGTCACGTTGTCCCATTTCCAACGCTCCAAGACCGAGGAATTCGAAAATACATGGAATTTCAGAGATCCCTTTTGTTCCAATTCAATAAATGCGCGCCCCCTCTTCCCGGGGCCACACACCTTCCCGGAACATCTGCGGAACGCTCCCGGTGCCGCGCTTCCAGGCCTCCCGGGGAGCCCCCCAAACGCCCAAGGACAGCCCAAGACGACCCCAAGAAGCCCCCAGAACGTCAAAGAAAGGTCCAAGACGCTCCCAAGCAACCCAGGATAGCTTTCGGGCGGCTCTCCAGGCTCCCAGGAGGCTTCCAAGAGACCTCAAGAGAGCTCCGAGAGGCCTCCCGAGAGCGCCCGGAGAACCCAAAGTCGTTGATTGTCTATATGTTTTTCATTGTTTTTGGCCTTATCACCATTTCATGCTTCCAACGCTCCAAGACGGCCGAAGAGGCCCCCAAGACCGCCCAAGAGGCCCCGAAGACGGGCCAAGACTGCCCCAAGACTGCCGAAGAGGCGCCCCTGACAGCTCCAGACCACCCCAGAACAGGCCCAAGATGAGCCCAAGAGCGGGAGCAGGAGGCCGCCAGAGACCTCCGAGAGGATTTCGGGACCCCCTAGAGCCCTGAGAGGCCCCCTAAAAAGCGCCGACGAGGCCCCCAAACAGCCCAAGAGAACTTCGAGAGCCGCCCCGAGAGAGTCCGAAGGGGGTAAAAACGTTGGTTTCCAGTGGTGTTTGTAGAGTTCCTGCCTTGTCACGTTGTCCCGTTTCCAACGCTCCAAGACCGAGGAATTCGAAAATACATGGAATTTCAGAGATCCCTTTTTTCCCAATTCAATAAATGCGCGCCCCCTCTTCCCGGGGCCACACACCTTCCCGGAACATCTGCGGAACGCTCCCGGTGCCGCGCTTCCAGGCCTCCCGGGGAGCCCCCCAAACGCCCAAGGACAGCCCAAGACGACCCCAAGAAGCCCCCAGAACGTCAAAGAAAGGTCCAAGACGCTCCCAAGCAACCCAGGATAGCTTTCGGGCGGCTCTCCAGGCTCCCAGGAGGCTTCCAAGAGACCTCAAGAGAGCTCCGAAAGGCCTCCCGAGAGCGCCCGGAGATCCCAAAGTCGTTGATTGTCAATGTTGTTTCCATTGTTTTTGGCCTTCTCACCAGTTCATGCTTCCAACGCTTCAAGGCGGCCGAAGAGGCCCCCAAGACCGCCCCGAGACCGCCCAAGAGGCCCCCAAGACGGGCCAAGACGGCCCCAAGACTGCCGAAGCGACGCCCAGGACAGTTCCAGACCACCCCAGAGCAGGCCCAAGATGAGCCCAAGAGCGGGAGCAGGAGGCCTCCAGAGACTTCTGAGAGGACTTTGGGACCCTCCAGAGGCCTCCAACACACCCCAGACCTCTGAGAGGCCCCCAAGAAAGCGCCGACGAGGCCCCCAAAACAACCCAAGAGAAGTTCGAGAGCCGCCCCGAGAGCCCGAAGAGGGTAAAATCGTTGCTTCCAAGTGGTTATCGTCGACGCTTTTCGCCTTGTCACGTTGTCCCGCTTCCAATGCTCCAAGACCGAGGAATTTGGGAAAAAACGGAATTCCAGATATTTTTTTTTTCCAAGTTGGGACTTTTACTCCCTTTCCTTTTCCTCGAATCCCATCAAGACTTCGGGGTCACATGCACAAATGTTTCGGGAATGCTGTTGAACTCTCTGACGCTGTCTTGGCACTCTCTTGTCTCCGTGTCCTCTGGGCTGCCCTTGAAACCATTGTAGAAATCGAGATCCCATGATTCCATGAGTTGAAACAGTGGAGTCTTAGAATTCTTTCTTTCAAGCTCACCCCCTACTTATTGTTGCCCGAAGACCCCGAGAGGCACCCCAACAGACCGTGGCCTGCAGGCAGAAAATGGCTAACCCACAGCCCAGGCATTACAACTTGAAAAAGAAAAGAAATCCCACCATTCAGTTTTTTTTCCAAGTCCGCCCCTTGTCTACTCTTGCACAGCAGACCACCAGTAAGGCCCCAGAAAAGAATCCAGGAAGCTCTCGAGGGCCCAAAATCGTTGAATACCTAACGGCAATTAATGATTGATGTGTTTCCGCAGTTCTCCTCCTATACGAGTCCGAGGCTTGCGCAGGGCCTCCAAGAGAGTCCCTGGATGCAAGAGACGACAAGGATGATATTCCATGTGTTCGTTCGTCCATTAAGCCTAGCTAGAACCTGAGCGCGCCCGACGCGCGCGCGATGGTTCTAGTATCGTACATATACATACACACACACATATATATATATATATATATGTGTGTGGCCCGGCAGCAACACGGGGACAGCCGCGGGACAGTCCGAGGGCCCGCGGCGGGTGCGGGACAACAGCGGGACAACGGCGGGACAACCCAGCTTGGCATCGTTCGGACGTGTTCATTTTTTTCGCGACCAGGACCACCGAGGAACCTTTTAGATCACCACGCAAAAAAACACGCACGAAACCGAAAAATGCACGGGGAATGGACGTCCGAGCGATGGCGAGCCAGGGGCCATCCGGAGGTGCACGGATGTGCACAGCGCCCGGAAGCATCCTGACATGAGACGTGCCTTGCAAGGGCTGGGTCTCTTTTGCACTCGCGCAGTTTCGCCTCGCCCGTGCGCGCGCGCGACGCGAACCAGCATGGAGACCGATTTCCTGGTGGGGGGCTCTTCGCCCCATTTCAATATCCCCCCCTCGCGCCGCATACCACAAGCAGACCAAGTCCGGCCCGTGCTGGGCGCAGCATCGGTGCGACTTGGTGCACGCGCCCCCTGCCCAAGGCTAAGGTGCTGATAAGCACCTGTCACCTGTCCTGGGGCAAGCTCGGACTGGTCAGATCCAGCACTGCGGAGCGGGCCCCCCTGTCCGAGAGGACCCAGAGGAAGCGAGGAAGAAGAAGCTGAAGAAGGTCATCAAGGATGCTGCCGGGAAGCCCCCCCGTCTGTCCCCGATCGAGAGGACAGTCAGGCCAACATAGGCGTTGATGCGCGCACGGGCATCGTTTCTCAACGTCGGCGTCGTTCGCAGAGGCGAGAGCGAGGAGCGCGAGGGGTCCGGGCCTCTTCGGGGTCCCAGTGCTGGCCCCCACTGCCCCCCAAACGCCGACCACGAACAACCTCTACGTGATTCCAATCGCTCGGAATGTCGAACAGCGCCCATGTACTTTTGTATGGCCCTTTGAACCGGCAGTTCTCTCCTTCCCCCCTGCTCGCCCTGTCAATCGCCCCGCACTTTTTCTCTAAAGGCCCATGCCCCCCGTCGGTCCTCGGTGGTCGTGATCGTCGTCGTCGTTGTCGTCGTCGTCGTCGTCGTCCTCTTCGGCCCCCCTCCTCGATCCTCATCCATGGTCTTCCTCCATAGTCCACCTCTATCCTCGTCGACGGTCGTCGTCAAAAGTCCCCCTCGTCCGCGTTCTCAGTGTTCCCTGTCGTTGTCCGCAACCTCCTCCGCCTCCCTATCTTTTCTCTCCCTCCTCCATCACTTCTGCCCCCCCCTCCGCATCCTTGGCGCCCCTGCTCCTCGTGCTCCCGCCTCGCCGTGGTCGTTGTCACCGTCACCGTCGTGATGCTCCTCCCCTCGGCTCCCTTCCGCTCTCCCGTCGTGATCCCTGAGGAAGGCTCGGGCGAATCGCTTGGCCCGCCCTACCGACACGTCGGGGAGTGCGACAGGGAGGTTTTGTTCTCTTGCGCAGATGCGCCTCGAGCTTGGACCTCTTTATTTTCGTGTCGCGTCGCCGTCGTAGCCTCCCTTGACCCCCCTGCTGGGGCCTCCCTGGCGGCCGCCTTTGCCTCGGCCCCCCCTGGACCCCGTCCCCCCAGTCCTGGCCGCTCCCTTACACTGGTCCCCCTACCCTGGCCTCACCCCCTGGCCCTGGCTCCCTGGACCCCCTCCCCCTTGCCCTGGCCCCCTTGATTACGTTCCTCCCAGGGTTTCCGGCCCCCTGGACCCCAGCCGCCCCCTTGCCTTGGATTCCCTGTCCTGGCACCCCCCGCCCCCTCCTTTAAGCTGGCCCCCTGGACCCCGTCCCCCCAAGGGCTTCGGATTATCTTATTTTAGTGTCGTGTCGTCGTCGTCTCCCCTGACCTAGCCTCTCTGGCCTCCCTGCAAGACCCCCTGCCTGCACGTCCCCATGTTTCGGATTCCTGTGTTCTCTTGCACAGCCGCTCGGATTTTTTATTACCTAACAGCGAAGACTGATAGGTTTCTAGTGGGATCAAAAGAGAGCAGCAGATCACTCCACAGGGGGGTCCGGGCAGGTGTTGGGAGTTGCCGGGCGGCAGGTGCCGGGCTCGTTTTTCACCAACAGTCACACACTTCGTGCTCTTCGCCTTCCCAGAACTCCATTCCCAGGCCACATTCTGAATACCCGGATGCAACAGTCACACACAAAGTGCTCTTCGAGATCCCAGAACGCCATTCCCGGGCCACATTCTGAATAACCGGATGCAACAGTCACACACTTCGTGCTCATCGACATCCCAGAACGCCATTCCCGGGCCACATTTAGAATAACCGGATGCAACAGTCACACACTTCGTGCTCTTCGAGTTCCCAGAATTCCATTCCCGGGCCACATTTTGGAGCCCGGAGCCAACTGTAGGCCATTTCGTGCTCTTCGAGTTCCCAGAACTCCATTCCCGGGCCACATTTTGAATGCCCGGAGCCAATTGTAGGCCACTTCGTGCTCTTCGAGTTCCCAGAACTCCATTCCCGGGCCACATTTTGAATGCCCGTAGCCAACTGCAGGCCACTTCGTGCTCTTCGACTTCCCAGAACTCCCATTCCTGGGACACATTTTCAGCAGGGGCAAGAGTCGGCAAGAGCACGACGAGGAGGAGGACGAGCAAGACCAGGAGGACGAGGACGAGCAGGAGCAGGACGAGGAGCAGGAGGAGCAGGAGAAGAAGGACGAGCAGGAGGAGGAGGAGGACGAGCAGGAGGAGGAGGACGACCAGGAGGAGGAGGACGACCAGGAAGAGGAGGAGGAGGAGGAGGAGGGGAGGGGGAGGAGCACCAGGAGGAGGAGGAGGAGGAGGAGGAGGAGGAGGAGGAGGAGGACGAGGACGAGGAGGAGGAGGAGGGGGGGGGAGAGTACCAGGAGGAGGAGAACGAGGACCACCAGGAGGAGGAGGAGGAGGAGGAGGAGGAGGAGGAGGAGAGAACACCAGGAGGAGAGAGGACACCAGGAGGAGGAGGACGAACAAGACGAGGAGGACGAGAACGAGGACGACCAGGAAGAGGAGGAGGAGGAGGAGGAGGAGGGGAGGGGGAGGACTACCAGGAGGAGGAGGAGGAGGAGGAGGAGGAGGAGGAGGAGGAGGAGGAGGAGGAGGAAGAGGAGGAGGAGGACGAGGAGGAGGAGGAGGAGGAGGGGGAGGAGGAGAGCACCAGGAGGAGGAGAACGAGGACCACCAGGAGGAGGAGGAGGAGGAGGAGGAGGAGGAGGAGGAGGAGGAGAGAGAGCACCAGGAGGAGGAGGACGAGCAAGACGAGGAGGACGAGAACGAGGACGAGCAGGAGGAAGAGGAGGAGGAGGAGGAGGAGGAGGAGGAGGAGCAGGAGAAAGAGGAGGAGAGGAGGAGGCAGGTTGAGGCTGAGGCTGTGACTGCGACTGCCGTTGCCGCTGCGACTGTCATCGCGAATGCGACTACGACTGCGAGAACAGCAGAATTCGACAACTGGATTTTCATCTGAATCTTAAGGGGAATGCTTTCAGATATGCTTCTACACATCGCGGAGGGCCGGATGCAACAGTCACACACTTCGTGCTCTTCGAGTTCCCAGAACTCCATTCCTGGGCCACATTTTGGATGCCCGGAGCCAACTCTAGTCCACTTCCTGGTCTTCGAGTTCCCAGAACTCCATTCCCGGGCCACATTTTGAATAGCCAGACGCTTCATAATCCTTCCGCCACAGCCGTGTTTGGTTCAGGACTTGCTAGTGACACTGCAGTCCACTGCATTCAATCGTGCCACTGCATTCATTCACTGCAGTCCACTGAGTTTCGATTGCAATGGCGTTCCCCTGGCCGTACCCCCATGTCCAACGTTCATCCGCAGCCTCTGCTCCGCGAGGCTCGTCCGAAGTGTCGCCGCCTCGCGGTGCTTCTCAGCCTGCGCCGCCTCGCGGTGCTTCTCAGCCTGCGGAGGAAGGTGGACAGACGCCTGGTTCTGGCGCTGTGCAGCCTGCGTCTTTCACGGTCGCCTCGTTCAATTTCGGGTTCGAGCAGGGCATGATGACTGGTAAGCAGGCGGCCACTCACTGCGCTAACTTCGGAAGGGTGTGCGCCACGATAGTGGAGACCGCTGATGCTGATATGGTCTGTGGCTGCGAGGTCGGTGCGTTCCGTGAAGGCTTTCGCCGAGCAGGGATCAACGTGACAGAGATCCTCAGTAAGCCTTTCGGTGATGGCATTCGCTTCTCGGAGGTCGACAACTACTTGACTCTCTGGGGGTTCCGCGGTGCTTCTCAGCCTGCGGAACTGACTCTGTGCGAAGACAGCAAAGTTTACAGGCCTCCTAGCGGCCGAGAGATTGATGCTGTTATTTCACATTTTGAGGTGAACAAACCAGGCCATGACAAGTTCCACGTGGTGATCGCCAACATGCACATCGTGTGCGGCAAGAAACCGCCGACCATCCAGACTCGAAAGCGGACAGTTCGCCATCTCCGCTTGCACCTGGACTGCATGGCTCAGATTCTCAATGCTTCGGAGCCGCACGTGCCAGTCGTTCTGCTTGTAGTCGGCGACGACAACCTGACTTTCCAGGAGGCGCGGGAGGCTTACCAGCGCCAGCAGAACGACGAGAAGCTCTGGGAGGTCCATGCCACTCCGGCCGACCTCAAAGGCGACCACGTCGCGGTCTGCGGAGCAGTCGCCCGTTTCTGCTCCATTGCCGTTGGCGCGTCTTTTACGGATCGTGGCATGCGCAACGACGCACACGATGCGGTGGCGGTTGTGCTCACTCTCCCTGGTGCTATTCAGCCTGGGGAGAGCAAGAGGCGGAAGATTGTCGTCGAAAACGTCTCCGACGCCGACGTCAGCGTACAGGCGGACGCCGAGTCTTCTGTGCATTGGGATCGGTCGCCGAGTTCTACTCCTCCGCTTTCACCGACTTCACCGGGTGATCCCGACTACGTCGAGGATGTCGTTCAGAATCGCGCGAACGACTTGCACAGGGAGCTGAGGCAGCTTTGGGACGAAAGGTACGACGAGGAGTACGATCCGAAAGTCCTCCATCATCTCAGTCTCTTGCTTTTCAAAAAGAGGAAGTCCACGGAGCCAGCGGACACTGATCCAGCTGGCGCTCCTCAGCCTGGCTCGGAATATGACGCGGCCTTTGCGTCTCAGGAGGAGACTGGCCGAGCCATTCTCTCTGTCCTTAAGCTTCGACATGACTTTCTGCGGAGCAAGAACATCGACGACATGCGCTACGTTCTCACGGAGCCTGAGCGCCAGGAATTGGTCAGAGTAGCTCGCGACCAGTACGAGCAGTCGCGGCAGCAGCGTGCGCTTCAGGAACGGGATGTCGAAAAGGGAAAAGCGAGAGGCAAGTCTGCGCCACAAGGGGGCCATGCGGTTCCGCAGGGTCCTAACAAAGGGCCAGGCGGTAAGAAAGGTTCTCACGGTGCTTCTCAGCCTGCGGGAAAAGGTGGCCAGGCCAAGGGTGCAGGTCTGGGTAGCGTCGCCAAGTTTGTGAAAGACCAGAAGCGTAAGCGGTGGCATCGCCATTTGCAACGTGTGGCCGGTACCAAACAGATCTGGGAGGTGCTGGCCTTCTCAGGGCGCTTCGACGTTGATTGGTTAACGCAAGCGTTGCAAGCTGATCACAGTGAGGGCCGTGATGCAGCAGTTCCCGAGGAAGCTCTGCGGCAACAGCGGCGCCGGCTGCACCACCAGAAGGCCGAGGCCATCGCGCGCTACAACGAGGGGGAGCGGCTTTCCCGCCATCTGTCTGCCCAGGCTGGCCAGCCAAAGCCGAACTTCACGCGCAGGCAGCTGGACGTGTTGCAGATGTTTGAGAGCGGAGCGCTGCTTCAAATCCGCAACCAAGCGATTCTGGCGTTGGGGCACGGCCGTCTGTTCAGGGCCGATGGCGACTACCTGGACATCGGCGGCAGCACGGGCGGTGGCTCCAGGAGCATCATCGATTCTTGGCAGCCGCCGGACTGGCGTGACTTCCTCCAAGACGATCAGGACATCTGAGTTTTGCAAGTCTCCCTGCCCGCGGTGCTTCTCAGCCTGCGGTCTGCCGCTCTCCAGCTGCGGTCTCGAGCAGTAGTGTTCGAAAGCATGCGAGTTCCTGCGGTGCTTCTCAGCCTCTTGGGGCCTCTTGGGGGCCTCTTGGGGCCTCTTGGGGCCTCTTGGGGGCCTCTTGGGGGCCTCTTGGGGGCCTCTTGGGGCCGCTTGGGGGCCTCTTGGGGGCCTTTTGGAGGCCTCTTGGGAGCCTCCTGGGGGCCTCTTGGGGCCATCTTGGGGCCTCTTGCGACCTCCTCAAAAGCGCAAATGAGAGCTGCCCCCTGAGAAGGACAAAATGAGCCGAAAACCTTTCGTAAAATCAATGATTTTGCTGTGAAGGAAGATGAGCGCGGCCCCCTCAGGACGCCAAAATGGGGCCAAAACCGTAGTACAATCAATGATTCTGGCTTTAAAGAAGAGGAGGGGGACCAGACGGTGCCCCCCCGTCGGGGCCAGAATCCTCGTGAGGGTCGTCGTTTTTTTAGCCCTCCCAGGAGTCGAAAAAGACCCCTCAAACGACCCGCGGGGCGCCCTCTCCAGGCCCAGGGGGAGGGGGTAGGGGGAGGGGTAAACCCCTCCCCGAAGGGGAAGAAGGGGGGCTGAGAACAGAGCGGGCTCCCTAAACCACTCACGCCCAAAGGGCTGGTGGGATTGATAAGGAGCAGTGATCAAACCCGAAGGGCGGCCGTAAGCCCTCGCGTTCCGCCCTCCCACCACATGATTAAAAGCCGAGTACCACCAGCCCTTGGAGGGCCTCTTGGAGCCTCGTGGGGCCTCTTGGGGGCCTCTTGGGGGCCTCTTGGGGGCCTCTTGGGGGCCTCTTGGGGCCTCTTGGGGCCTCTTGGGGGCCTCTTGGGGGCCTCTTGGGGGCCTCTTGGGGCCGCTTGGGGGGCCTCTTGCCTTGACTCTTACTCCGACTCGTGCAGTTCGCCTTACTCTTACTCTGACTCTTACTCTCACCGTTACTCTTGCTCTGACTCTTCCTCCTCCTCCTCTTCCCTTCTTCCTCGTCCCCCTTGATCTCGCCTCCCAGCTAGGAGCTCTGGTGTTTCCTCGGTCGTGCTTCGTTTTTTTTTGGTCGTGTAGCGTTCCTGACAGTCCAAGACCAGCTCGTCGTCGCCAGTCGCCAGTCGCCTGTCGACCGCCCTCCAGGCGCTGTCTCAGATGATGTGGCTCGCCGTGGATGGTCCGTCTGGGCATGGGCGTACGGTGCCGACGCTCGACCATGCGGACCTCGTCCTGGCTCAGAACCACCGCATCGCAGGTCTTTCGGAGGTCAATCGTTATGAGTTCGGCACGGTCTCGGTCAAGTACAGCGTGCTGTGGGGATCCCGAGATGGGGCCTGGCTCAAGGTGCTCAAGACGTACTGGAGTGTCCCAGAGCCGGAGTGCCAGCTGATCCTCGGGAGTTGGAACGGCATTTTCAGGCCGTGGCCGGACACGTTCTGGATCAGGACGGGGGGGTCCGAGCCCGAGATGGAGTGCTAGCGCTCTGCAGTACAAGTGCTTTTCAGCATGCGACATCCTGCGGTGCTTCTCAGCCTGCAGGGTTCGCAGCGTGCGGTTTGCAATGCATTCCTTTTCAGTATGCGAGTTCCTGCGGTGTTTCTCAGGTTGCAGGGCTCCGAGGCTCTTCGCTTCGATGCCAATGTTTTCAGACACCGTAGCTCCGTTCCGTAAACATCTTCCAAGAGCCGCTCGCAACCTTTTGCAGCTGGCGGTCTGCAGACGTAGTCTGTCTCAGCATGCGAGCTCCCGCACGCTTCGCCGGCTTTTGCTGCGCGGACAATTTTCTCACACACGTCAGCGCCGTTTGTAGGCGTCAGAAAAACATGTAGACATTCACGAAGGGCTCAGTCTGTATATCGTCACATCATTACATACGCAGTCGTCGAACACATCGGTGTACATTCAGCGCTTTGTCCTTCTAGCTGGGTCGCTTCGTGCTGAGGCTGAGGCTGATGCAGGCTGAGGCTGAGGCAGGCTGAGGCTGAGGCCGAGGCCGACGGCAGACTGAGGCTGAGGCTGAAGCAGGCTGAGGCTGAGGCAGAGGCAGGCTGAGGCTGAGGCTGAGGCTGAGGCAGGCTGATGATGAGGCAGGCTGAGGTTGAGGCTGAGGCTGATGCAGGCTGAGGCTGAGGCAGGCTGAGGCTGAGGCCGAGGCCGAAGGCAGACTGATGCTGAGGCTAAAGCAGGCTGAGGCTGAGGCTGAGGCAGGCTGAGGCTGAGGCAGGCGGAGGCTGAGGATGAGGCAGGCTGAGGCTGAGGCTGTGACTGCGACTGCCGTTGCCACTGCGACTGTCATCGCGAATGCGACTACGACTGCGAGAACAGCAGAATTCTACAACTGGATTCTCATCCGAATCTTAAGGGGAATGCTTCCAGATATGCTCCTACACATGGCTGTTAGGTTGCTTTGCCGGGATAATTCACTCGTTCACTCCAGCCAACTACAACTACTACTTCACTGTTACCACTGTTTCATCTCTCCTGCTCTTATTGCTACTACTACTGTGACTGTTACTGCTGCTGCATGCCTCCAGCTATGCTTCTACATATCGATGTTAGGTTGCTTTGCCGGGATAATTTTGCAATTGGCCTTCCTTGACGCATCGTGGCTGGGCCCTGGCGTCACACACCCGCCCTGTCGGACTGCCGAGACGCTTCGCTGCAGTCCGGACGTGGATTCCTCTCGCTTCGCGGGGTGCACGTCCGGAGCACGTACAGTCACGTCGTCGCGGGGCCTCTTGGGAGCCTTTTGGGGGCCTCCTGGAGGCCTCCTGGGAGTTGTTTTTGGGCCTTTTGGGTGCTTCTTTGGGGGTTTTCCCCCCTCCTTCCTTTTCATACACCCTCCCCATTTTCCCTTCCATCGCCGGCTCCAATCATGGGCGCCGCAGTGACCAATTTCCACCTGGCTGGCGCTGCGCCGCAGTTCGCCCAGAGGGGGGAAAATAACATTACACACCAGTCGCTGTGTGGCCTTTTGGGGGGTTTGTTGGAGGCTCTTTGGAGGCTTCTGGGGGACTTTTTGGAGGGTTGTTTGGGGCCTCTTGGGGCCTCGTGGGGGCGTCTTGGGCCGTCTTGGGGCGCTGTTGCGCCGTTTCGCCCCCTCGGAGGCTGTCTTGGGGGCCTCTCGCGGCCGCATTGGAGCCCTCTTGTGGTCCTCTTGGGCCGTCTTCGCTGCCTCTTGGACCGTTTTGGGGGCCTTTTTCGGTTGTTTTGGGGCCCTCTTGGGCCGTCTTGGGGCCCTTTTGGGTTTTTTTTTTGGCCGTTTTGGGGCGATTCTGGAAGCTGCTTGGGCCGTCATGGATTTTTGAAAGCCGAAAAAGACGAAAACGCTAAAATATTGCAAGAACCCTCGGAAAATCAATGATTTCGGCGTCTGGAGGCGCAGTTATGGGCGTTCTTGGGCCCTGTTGGGCCGTCTTTGGAGCTTTTGGGGCCCTCTTGGGGCCGTTTTGGGGGCCTCATGGGCCCCCGTTGGGAATATCTTGGGCCGTCTTAGGGCCATCTTGAGGCCCTCTTGGAGCCCCAAGAGGCCCAAGAGGCCGAATGTGTTAATTTTTCATGTGTTTTTGTGAGTTTTTAGGACCCCAGAAGGGGGGAGTCCTCTTGGTCCGGCGGTGTGGCGCAGCTCCCAGGCCGAAATCAATGATGTCCATCGGTTTTTGTAGGTTGTTGAATTAGTGGACGAAAGGGGTCGGCGACTCGGCGGCGGCCCTGGGGGGGGATTAAGGGGGGAGACATAATAATGTAACACAATACAACATGTTGCAATTATGGAATCTTTGGATACATTGGATACGTTGCATTAAGGCGTTCGCCGAAAAACGCTGCCGCTCAGCACGTCACCTCCGGACGTGGATTCTTTGGCTTACGCCGCACCGCCGACCCCTTGGGACTCCTGGTAGGTCTCTCGGGGGCCTCCTGGCAGCACTTTGAGGCCCTTTGGGGGCCGTTTTGGGGCCGCTTTTGGGCCTCTGGTGGGCCTCTTGGAGCCTCTTGGGGGCTTCTTGGGGCCTCCTGGAGGCTTCTTGGGGCCGAGGGCTTGCAATTTCCGTTCGGGTTCCCTGCCTGGGCCCCCTCCTGGGGCCGTCTTGGGCCCCTCTTGGGCCGGTTTGGGGCCCTCTTGGGCCGTCTTGGGGACCTCTTGGGCCGTCTTGGGGCTATCTTGGGCCGTCTTGGGGCCGTTTCGGGGGCCTCTTGGGCCGTCTTGGGGCTGTCTTCGGGGCCTCTTGGGCCGTCTTGGAACGTCGGGAAGCCGAAAAGGCGAAAAGGCAAAAAGCACAGAAAAACACAATGGAAATTCAACAATTTTAGCCTCTCGGGGCCCTCTTGGGAGGCTTGTTTGGGACCTCTGGGGCCGTCTTGGAGGCCTCTTGGCCCGTCTTGGGGCCATCTTGGGCGTCTTGGAGCGCTCGTTTAGCGTCCCGGGGCCCTCGTGGGCCGTCTTGGAACCCTCTTGGGGCCTTCTTGGCCCATCCTTAAGCCCTCTTGGGCCCGGAAGAGCCCGTGACGCGCTCGTCGGGGGCACCCCCCCCCTTCCAAATCGACCAAACCGGGCTCCCGGGGGAGGGGGGAGCATCTCACACGCCGATGATCCCCAAGGGGTCGGCGGATTAAGTTCTTGTATATGATCGCCCTTGTCTATGACATTCCTTGTATATGATGTCTCTTGGCAGGGCTCTTGGAGGCCTGTTGGGGCGTGTTGGAGGCCTTTTGGGCCGTCTGGAGGCCATCTTGGGCCGCCTTGGAGCGATTCTGGGCTATCTTGGTGGCCTGGGTGGGCTTCCTGGACCGTCATTGAAGCCCTGGACAATCCCAGAGATACGCTATGGCCGCCCAGGGACCCCCGGGAGTAGGGGCGGTGCAGTCGCCTATATGCGAGACGGCGGGTGGGCGGCCCCTTAGTTGTATATGATCTTGTTTGAATATGGCCTTCGTTGTATATGATCTTCCTCGTGTACGATGGTCTTTGTATATGATACTTCCTCTATACTAAGTTCTTGTATGTGATCGTATTGTGAGGCTCTGTTGGGCAGACGTGAGGGCCGTCTGCTCCTCACGTTCGTCCATCTCCTTCGCCCCCTCCTACTCGAACACATCAGATAAGTAGGTAAGCGTTTCTCTCGAGACATCCCCCTAGCAAATGCTTTTGAGGAGGTCTTCTAAAACGTACCAGAGCCTCTTCCCCCTGTGTGTGTGTGTGTGTGCGTGTGTGTGTGTGCCTTCGGACGGGCCTTCGAACACAACAGATAAGTGAGGGATAGACGGACGACATTGGAGGCGTACATAGAAGTGAGGAGGATAATCAGGACTCTCCTTGTGGACGTTCGGGGAGCGCGTGTCCGTAGGTATCCCCTGTGGACGTTCGGAGAGCTCGCCTACATTACATTTTATCGTGATGATGCTGCACGTTCTTGCGCAGCTCTGTCCTTTCACGCGCTTCCCGTTCATGTCAGGAAAGGTTTCGGCCAACAGTTCCTGAGCACTCGGCCCTGGCCCTCACGTTCAAAGCCTGCACCTCTTGCCTCACAGCTATCTCCACTTTCCCACGCAACATTGCCGATTCGGCAAGGTCAGCGTTGGGCTCATAATCCGTTCGGGTGTCCCTTCCCCCTAAGATATCTCTCAAACTACTCCCACCCCCAAACATCAAGGACAAGAATCAAGAGCACGGATGGTGTGCAAGAGATTGTTTTACAGTACTAGTGGCTCAGGTTTCAAGGCTGGAAAACCGCCCTCCCGCCCTCGAGCCTTGTGGCTACGGAGGCGGCAGGCTGGCCGAGCAGCAGCACGTCCTACGTGCACGCGCCTTCACATCAATGCTACACCGCACTGTCTACGCTACGCTGCTGCTTACACGAGGAAGGATAACGAATAACATTATTATAGCAGCGATGCTGAAAAAGGCAACAAGAAGTTATCGCGAATTTGTGGGCTTGACCTTCCTGCTATTCCGCCTGCGTACCAGACTTCAAGGACCAAGGTGTATGGCGCGAAGCGCCACTGCAGTCTTGTGTGTATATATATATGTATATATATATATATATATATATATATATATATAATATATATATAATATGTATATATATACATATATATGCTTTATATATATATATATATATATATATATGTACTGCTCTCCCTATATCTTTGCAAGCCCGGCCCGGGTGCCCCCCCCCCAACAAAAAACTGACTTCCGGGATTTGGGACTTCGGGGCCCTCTGGACGGGCCTCGAAGCGGCCCCCGGGCCTCGCAGGGCGTTTTGCCAAGCCTCCCCAGCACACCTAGGGCGACCAGGGGGGTCATCGGAGACGTCCCAGAGACCCCCAAGACAGCACAAAAGCGCTCCAAGAGTGACCGACGTGACCTCAAGATGGCCCAAGAGGCCTCCAGGACGGCCCCAAAGAGGCCTCCAAAAGCACCCCCAAGAAGGCCCCCAGAGGCACAAATCATTGATTTCCTATTGGTTTTTGGCTCCTCTTTTCGGTTTCCCGACGCTCCAAGACGGCGGTCTTCTGGGCGTCCGAAGCCGCCTGGGAGGCTCCCAGATCGCCCCACAACCATCCGAAAGAACTTCCAGGCAGTCCAAGAGAGCCCCAAAACGGCACAACACGGGTCCAAGATGGCCTTCAGAGAACCCCATGGCGGCCCAAAGAGACCCTCCGAAGCATTCCAAATCGTGACCCCGTCGTTCAGGGAGACCGTGGTTGGAGGCATGGTGGCCCGAGGACGCCCCCAGAGGCCCCCAGAATACGCCCAGGAGGCTTCGAGAAGGCTTTAAGAAAGCCTGAAGCAACTTTTGCGAGGCCCCCAGAGACTCTCCAAGGAGGAGCCTCCGCAAAAAAGAGCTGAGGAGGATGGGGCGACTGCGCAGGGTATGGCGAAAATGAAGAAGCATGGAGGAAGGATAACGTATAACATTATTATAGAGGCGATGCCGGAAAAAGGCAACAAGGAGTTATCGCTAAATTGTCGGTTTGACTTTCCTGTTATTCCGCCTGCGTACCAAACTTCAAGGAACAATGTGCATGGCGCGAAGCGCCACTGCAGTCTTGTATGTATATAGATATACATATACGTATACGACCACCCTTCGGGTGATAAGGAGGTTCGGGGGGGAACCAACGTCTCACTCGATCGGTCTCACTATCGATCTTACTATCGATCTCACTATCGGTCTCGCTCGATCGATCTCCGTCGATCGATCTCACAATCGATATCATTCGGTCTATTTCATTCGATCGATCTCACAATCGATGTGCTTATCGATCTCATAATCGGTCTCAGTATCGATCTGACTATCGATCTCACAATCTACCTCACGTTAGGTCTCACTATCGATATCACTACCGATATCACAATCGATCTCACAATCAACGTCATCACCATCATCGAAATCATCGTCATCAACGTCATGATCATCATCATCATCATCGGGACACCATCATCATCACCTCATCAGTATCATCATCAACATCATCATCACCATCATCATAATCCTCGGGACACCATCTCGCCACCATCATCATCATCATCATCAAAATCATCATCATCGAGACACCATCATCATCATCGGCACACCACCATCAGCATAATCATCATCTCAGCATCATGAACAACATCGTCATCATCATCATCGGGGCACCATCATTATCAGCAGCAACATCACCATCAACATCATCATCATCGGGACACCATCATCATCGTTACCATCATCATCCTCATTTTGATTTTTTTGTATTATCATCAACATCAGCATCATCATCATTGGGCCGCCATCATCAAACTCATCACCACCTCATCATCATCCTTCTCATCGACACCATCATGACCATCGATAAGCACCATCGTCATCATCATCATCCACATCATCATCATCGGGACACCAGCATCACCATCATGATCATCAACCGCATCATCATCAACCTCAGCATCATCATCGTCACCATCGGGACACCATCATCATCTCATCATCATCATCATCACCATCTCATCATCATCAACATCATCCGGATCACCAACATCATCATCATCAGCAACATCATCATTTTCGGGACACCATCATCATCATCAGCAACATTAGCATCATCAGCATCATCATCATCACCATCGGGACACCATCATCATCACCATCATCACCATCATCGGGACACCATCATCGCAGCCATCATCACATCAACAGCATCATCATCATCGGGACACCATCATCATCATCACCATCGAACACCACCATCATCACCATCATCCTTTCACCATCATGAACATCATCATCAACATCATCAGCATCATCATCATCGGGACACCATCATCATCAGCAACATCATCATCAATTTTATCATCACCGGTACACCACCATCTTCGTCACCATCATCATCATCATCAACATCATCACCATCATCATCATCAGAATCATCGGGACACCAGCATCATCATAATCAACATCAGCATCATCCGCATCGTGCCACCACCATCAAAATCACCATCACCACCTCGTCTTCATCCTCATCATCAACATCATCATCACTGTGACATCTCTATCGTCATCGTTATCATCATCATCGTCATCAACATCATCATCATCACCAGGACACCATCATCATCGAAACACCATCAACAGCATCATCATCAACCTCATCGTCATCATCGGGACACCATCATCATCTTCATTATCATCATCATCCCATCATATCATCATCAACATCATCAGGATCATCAACATCACCGACATCATCGGGACACCATCATTATCATCAGCAGCATCATCAACATCACCATCATCGGGACACCATCATCATCACCGCCATGGCCATCATCATCATTATCATCATCATCATCAACATCGTCATCGTCATCGTCATCATCATCATCATCATCATCATCATCATCATCATCATCATCATCATCATCGGGACACCGACAGGACACCGGCGGGACACCGGCGGGACACCGCGCGGCACCGGTTGCCGGAAGGGAGACTTTTGGTCCGGCCCTGCCTTAGCCAGAGACGGGACATTTCGCGCCCGCCCACGCAGTTTCGCCTCGCCCGCGCGCACGGCACGCACGAACACGAAACCGAAACCGATTTCCCGGTAGGGGGGCTCTCCGTTCCCTTTCGATCTCACCCCCTCATCTCCGATACGTACAGGCCAGCGTCCCGTTATTATTCATTACATGTTCATTGCTCGCCGATGTTGTTTAATTCGCGCGCCTCTGGACATTTCCGCTTGCCCTGCGCGAGCACAAACGCTACAGCAGGCCGAGCTGTGCGGCTGAGGTGGTCGAGTCCTAACCGAAGATCGGGATGCTGCGATCGGACCGGCTGATATTCGAGAAACGAATATCAGCGCCACATCGGAACCTACGCCTACCCCTAAGTCGACCTTGGGCGACAGGGTTCGACTTGAAGGCCGTCTCCTGATGTGGGCGCCAACACGAGTTTCTTCGCATGATAGCTGACGACATTGAGCCCCCATTTGCCCGTTCAGATCAGAAGAAGGAGGAGGAGAAGGGAGGAGGAGGAGGGTGGAGGAGGAGGAGGAGGAGGAGGAGGAGGAGGAGGAGGAGGGAGGAGGAAGAGGAGGGAGGAGGAGGGCCTGCCTCTTCTGCGCGGCGCGCGAGCCTGCGTTCGGCGCAGCCCTGCCCCTCCGTCCTGTTGTCATTATCCTCGTCCTCTTTCTGCCGTCCCGTTCCCTTTTCCTCGTCCCCCTGGTAATCCGCCCCGCCTCCCTTCACTCCTTCTGGCTCCCCTCCGTCCCCAGGCCCGAGCCGTGGGGAGGATGGAGGAGGGGCCTCGTGGTGCCGCGCTCCCCTGGCACACCCCGCTCCTTGCGAGGCGCTCCTGGCCGCTGGGGCGGCCATGTCGGCCGCAAGCCCAGCAGCGCCGTCATCCGAGGTGCCGCGTTCGTGCGGCAGGGGGGCTGTTACTACTATCGTTGAGAATGTTGAAAGTGAAGGACCAAGAAGATGATGATGGTGATGATGATGATGATGATGATGATGATGATGATGATGATGATGACGATGCAGACGATGCTGACAATGCTGATGATGGTGATGGTGATGGTGATGTTATTGGTGATGATGATAATGATGATGATGATGATGATGATGATGATGATGATGGTTATTGTGATGGTGATGGTGGCGATGAGGATCATGATCATGCTCATGATGGTCATGCATGTGCTGAGGCTGATGATGCTGATGATGATTAGGACCAGGATGATGATGAGCATGATCGTGATGATCATGATGATTCTAATGCTGATGCTGCTGATGATGATGAGGAGGAGGAGGAGGACCAGGATGATGACGACGATGATGAGGTTGATGTCGCTGACGATGACGACGCTGATAGTGGTGGTGGTGATGATGATGATAATGAGTATGATGATGGTGAGGGTGATGATGATGATGATGGTGGTGATGATGATGATGATGATGATGATGATGATGATGATGATGATGCAGACCATGACGATGATGACGACGACGGTGATGATGATGCAGCTGCTGATACTGATGATAACGGTAGCCGTAATGCTGACGATGATGATTCTGATGAATATGCTGCTGATGATCAGATGCTCACGCTGACGATGACGACGAGGATGATGCTGATAATGGTGGTGGTGGTGACGATGATGGTGATGATGATGACGATGATGTTGGTGATGACGATGATGATGAAGATGCTGATGATGCTGATGCTGATGATGATGATGACGATACTGGTGATGCTGATGCTAATGATGACGATGATGTTGCTGGTGAGGCGAAGACGGAGGAGGAGGAGGATGTGGGCAGGGAGGGGGGGAGGAGCAGGATGAGAAGGAGGAGGAGGTGGAGGAGGAGGAGAAGGAGGATGAGTGGATGAGTCGGCTGCAGATGGTGCCGATAATGTTGATGATGGCGATGATTATACTGATGATGGTGATGGCGATGCTGTTGACGATGGCGATGACGAGGATGATGATGCTCGTGATAAGAATGAAGATGCTGGCCGGAATTATGATGATGACGACGAGGTTGATCATGATGCTGTTGCTGCTCCTGGTGATAATGATGACGATGTTGATGGTGATGGTGTAACTGCTGTGGATGATGATGGTGATGCTGTTGATGATAATGATGCTGATGACACGGATGCGGCTGATGATGGTGTTCGTGATGGTGTTGCTGATGATGCCCATGGTTTTGGTGATGTTGATGAAGATGCTGCTGGTGTTGCTGCTGATTGCGATGATGAGGATGCTGTTTTTGATGCTGCTGTTAAGCAGGTCGAGATGTGTGGTGACGGTGATGCGGGAACGGGTGGTGGTGATGATGGGGGTTATGGTGGTATTGATAGTCTTCTCATGGTGATCATAACGACGAGGATTATGACGACGGCGACGACGATGAATATGATGAGGATGCTGATGATGATGATAATGGTGGTGAAGATGATGACGCCGATTCCGATGCTGATCCTGATGCTTGCGATGGTGATTATGATCAGGATGCTGATGATAATGTTGATGATGCTGATAATGATGCTGACGATGATGACGATGATGATGGCAAGGATGATGGTGCTGCTGCTGATGCTGATGTTGATGATGATGATGATGCTGACGATGACGATGGCGATGACAAGTGTGATGATGGTGATGATGATGGTGATGATGAGGATGATGATGATGAGGATGATGCTGCTATTATTGCCGCTGATGGTAATGATGATGGTTGTGGTGATGCTGATGACCATTGTGCTGCCGAGGATGATGATGCTTATGATGATGATGGTGGTGATGATGCTGCTGCTGATGATGCTGGTGATTATGATGATGATGATGCTGATGATGATGATGATGATGATGATGATGATGATGATGATGATGATGATGATGATGATGATGATAATGCTGATAATGCTGACGATTATGGTTATGGTGATGGTCATGGTGATTATATCCAGAACACGGAGAAGAGGGAGGAGGTGGAAGAGGAGATGAAAGAGGAGGTGGGAGAGGGCGAGGGAGAAGGGGAAGGGGACAATGAGGTGGATGAGGAGGAGGGGGAGGAGGAGAATGGTGACCAGTGGAAGGGTGAGGATGTAGGACGATGACGCGGAGGAGGAGGAGGAGGACGAGGACGAGGAGGAGGAGGAGACGGAGGTAGAGGATCAGGGGAAGGAGACGTCGCCGTCCACGTCGTCGTCGTCGGCGGGGGAGGAGGAGGATGAGGACCCTTGTTGTTCTGCAGATCTCCCTCGGTCCTCCGTGCGCTCCAGCGTGGCTTTTCGGCACATACCGCACAGAGGAAGCGCCGACACGTCCGTTCGCCGCCGTCTGCTGACCCTCTGGTTCCCTCCTCCTCCTCCTCCTCCTCCTCCTCCTCCTCCTCCTGCGCCCCCTCCTCCTCCTCCTCCTCCTCATCCTCCTTTTTTTTCCATCTCCATCTCCCCCGTTTCCTCCATCCCCTCCGCTTCCTTCATCTCGTCCATCTCCTGAATATCGTTGCTCTCTCCCCTTTGCTCCTCTTCAGTCCTCCTCCTCATTCTGCTCCTCCTCCTCCTCCCCCCCGTCCTCCTCCTTTTCCTGCTTCTCCTCCCCCTCCTCCTCCTCCTCTTCCTCCTCCTCCTTGTCCCCCTCCTCCTCCTCCTGCCTCAAGCCGCCTGGGCTCGAGCTGGGGAGGCGGAGGCCTGGGGGGTTCTGCACACATTTTTTCACACGTGTCCTTCCCTGTACCTTAGAGTGGTGCTTGAGTACGTTCACTTGTGATCCTGCCAATTTCACGAGTGTCCGCGAAAGCAGGGATGACGCCGACACCCAAGTCCAGGCCGTGGACGAGGTGCGGCAACTTTCAGACATGCGAGTATAACGAGAAGATCAGGTCCAATGGTACGAAATTCCAACACTGCGATTTCAATCTCAAGAAGCTGTTCAAACCTCACGGCCCCGAGCGTCACGTTCACTTCGAGGGCGACTCGGATTGGGAGAAAGCAGCGTCGGCAGCACGGGCCTTCGCTTTCGGGCGAAGGGACGATTGAATAAGAAACTGGCGGCAAAGCAGCTGGACGACCTGTTGGAGAAGTCCTGGCGCACGACGCAGGATGAGGATATGAGAAAGGCGCTGGAGGCCCAGCGCAGCCGCCTCGCCTCGCTCCCCGCCGCGACCGCAGAGTCGGCGGCAGAGTCGGTCAAGCGCGCCGACGGAGCATGGCGGGCGGCCCGTCACAAGCACGAACAGTCGGTCGCGCAAGTGCTCAGACTGAGGACCCAGCTCCAGTCCGCGGAGGCCAAGGAGCAGGCCGCCGCCAAGGAGCCGGCCCTCGCGGAGCGCGTGAAGAAGGACGTTGCAGCTGCCCTCGCCAGGGCAGAAGGATTGCCTGGCACCGGCACGGCGGGCGCCGGCACAGGCGGCCCAGGCGGGGCGCAGCCGACGATCAGTATCCAGATGAACTCAGAGGTCTTGGACAAGTTCGAGGAATGGGAGTGCGAGGAGAGCGACAAGCAGGCGCTGCGGCAGCTCAAGGCAGCGCTGGAGACATGGAAGCAGAGCTTCGAGCCCAAGGACGCGGAGCCCAATATACTATTGGACAAGGTCGCCAAAGCGGAGAAGGAGGTCTTGGACAGGATGAGCAAGAAGCGTGAGACAGCCGCCGCAGGACGGGGCGTCGCTGGAGGAGGTGACAAGCAAGCACGTGACGACGGTGATGCAAGTGGCGCAGGCGATGCAAGCTCAGCCGAGGATACCGCCAAGCCGAAGCCGACCGAGAAGGAGCTGAAGGCGGGGGCCGCGCGCATCTCCAAGGCTCGTTTCGCAGCGGCGGCTACAGCCAAGGCCTCGGGCAAGGGCGCGAACCTTCAGAAGGCCGTGCCCAAGTCGAGCGGAGCGTCGTCGGCCAGCGCTGCCAGTGCCGGTGGCAACGACGAATGACTAGGGTTGGCAGGCGCCGACGATGCTGAGCGAATCAGCACAAGGGGGACATCGCCAGTGATGCCACTGGCGGCCAGAACGTCACTCGGCTGTTTTTTCTCAAACGTCGCGCGCATCGGCGACGAAGCTGGGAATTTTCTTGAGGCGACGTCTTCCAATCACGACTGTCCTGCAGCATCTAAAACACATGCTGGGGGACAAAGCTTGAGCAAGTGGCCGACGCGAGCTCGACGGGCCTCGCTGAAGCTGTTCGCGAAACCCGCCCCGCCGAAGTCCAAGTGGATCAAGACCGACGAGCACGCCGACAGCAATGCCAACGGGGGGGGCGAGTGGCTGCTGACTCGCAACCATAGACCATTTCAACGTCTTGCAGAGGCGAGAGCTGCTACTGGGCTCTAGTCAGAGCGAGGCAACACGCGCGACGGTTTCGTGCCTTGCGCCGTTCACATGAGAGGCTTCTATTTGGCAGTCCTGTGCTTCTACAAATTCAGGTCTGGGGCTGCGAGATGTCAGCTTTGCGCGCTTCAGGAAAATGGGATGCTTGCTTCGGTCGTGGCTGCTGACTGGAATCTCGCGCCAGAGGCCATCGCGCGTTCGGGCTGGCTCGAGCGAGTCGGCGGTCAGATTGTCCGTTCTGGCGCGCAGTTCGCGCGCGCGCCTGCTGGAGAGAAAACACCCGGTCACTTAGATCATCTGACTCCGAGCCGCTCTGCGCGCGCATGCGCTCGCCGCGTTTATCCCGTCGCTGCTGCGCCGTGGAAGCCTCGCATCGGAATCGGCGTGGAGTTTGCGTTTGAGGGGGCCCAGTTGCGCGCCGGGTACCTCGACCTCCCCGCCGAGCCCCCGCCCGCTCGCAAACCCTCCCGCCCGGCGACCCCCGGGCCCAAGTCCAGCGCTGAAGAGACCGAGAGGGCGACGTCCAGGTTGGAGGCCAAGCAGGCCCGTGATGCTCAGACGTTTTCCTTGTTTTCCCATGGGCTCGGTTTAGACGAAAAGGAGGCCGCTGGCGCCGGCGGGCCCGCGTCGCCCCCCCATCCCTCGCCACCCCTTCGCGCCCGCCCTTCGGCCCTCAGCGAGGCGGGCGACCGCTGCGAGGGCGGGGGCGGGCCCGTCGGCTCAGGCGACGAGCGGGGCGGCCACTCGGAGGGCGACCCGTGGGCGGACGAGACAGTTTTCAGACCTGCCGCCCAGCCTCTCTGCGCCGGCAGCGAAGCCGACCATGCAGCCAAACAGTCAGGCAGCGATAATTCGGTTCCGCGCGAGACGATAGTTCCCCCGGCCCCAGCCGCCCAGGGGCCGCCCTCGGAGGGGCCGCCCCAGCCGTCAGAGACGCAAGAGTGGCGGCCCGAATTGCGCATCCACAGCAGCGCGCGCATGGAACAATGGTCGAGCGCTGGGTTCACCCCTGTCCCCTCCTGCCCTCCTGCTCCCGCGAGTGCCTGCGCCGTAGCCTGCCGCCTCGGCTCAAACGC
This sequence comes from Prorocentrum cordatum, assembly GCA_963575745.1. NCBI lineage: Eukaryota > Dinophyceae > Prorocentrales > Prorocentraceae > Prorocentrum > Prorocentrum cordatum. The sequence continues at coordinate 58,380 of CAUYUJ010013814.1, read as the reverse complement.
GTCGGCTGCGTCGAGCGCCTTGCGCGCTGGCTGGATCCGCGCGGTCGAGAGGCCACCGCGCGCGCCCATCATAACCAGGTGTTATCTGGGGTGTCGCGCGGAGAGGCCCCTCAGTTTCAAGTGGCCAGCGCGCGACGGGCCGCGCCATCTCGTTTCGCGCCACTTCGAGACAGAGTTTGCAGCTGGTGGACTCGGGCCAGTATTATAGCATGCAGCGTCACTAGACGCTTTCGGAGAGCTGGAGGTGGCAAGCAATTTTTATATACCACATGCTGCTGGTCGGCGTTTGTTGGGCGATATCCCAGAAAGGGCACGTCGGATAGTTCGGCCGACTGACAGTTTTCACTGGGAATACTGGGCGCGTTTGCTGGGGCACTTGCGCGACAGCCACCTCGCCGCTTCGGGCGAAAGCGCTCGGTCAGCCGAGAAGTCGACCAGTCCGGGCCAGAGGCGCGCCATCGCGCAAGCCACGGGCGGATTGCGAGAATAGGCGGAGACAGCGCCGGCACCGGGCATGCCCCATGAGAAACTGAAGGGCCCCAAGCCCGAGGCGCGGGGCGCAATCGTCGACGGACACGCCATGCTTCGCCCGCGAGATGCATTTGATTATCAGAGTCGGGGGTGGGGGAATATTTGGGCGCCGTCCTTCCTGTCCAAGGATGGGGGGCATGTCGAACACGCAGATCTTGAGAGATCATTGCGCGACATTCGCGAGAGAGTTCACCACGAGCCCCTTGCGCCGATCGCGGCGGGGGACGTGCGAGGCGCCTTGAAGAGGATCATGGTGGCGGCGGCCATGGGGGTGGATCGATTGAGTTCCCACGATATTGCGCCTCCCTGAGTGTGCGCTCCAGGAGTTGGCGATTTTGCTAGGAGTATGCGAGGCCACCCAGTCGTGGCCAGACAGAGTTCTTCTCACGATTGGTGCGCTTCTTCCAGGGAAAATTTCAGGAGATCGCATCGTTGGGCTTCTGCCGCGCCTTTTCGGAGTGCGGTCGCAAGCAAGAGAATCGCGCGTGAAGCAGTGGCCCTCAGAGCGCGAAGCTCAGCGGGATGCGGCAATCAAGGGCCGCGCAGCAATTGGAGCGGTGTTTCTTCGTGATAGACGAGGACATGGCGGCGAGGCCCCAGATAAATCACGGCAGCGGCCTGCTCGATACAGGCCAGTTCTACGACTCCATCGGGTGGCAGATGGTCGGCAGAGCTGCAGTGCGGCTCGATTTCCCTGCAGACGTCCTTGGGTTGGAGCTGATGCAGTGCATGGCGGCGAGGTGCTCGAGGCGGTCGGGCACGTGCTCGGGCCCATTTGCACCGCTTCGGCATGTGGTGCAAGGCCTCCGCGGAGGCACCAGGTTTGCCAAGTGCGCCACGTATCACATCGCGCAGAAGCTGGCGACGGTGCTCGTGGGCACGTCGCGGAGAATATGGATCGACGGCCCCGGTCAGTCAATCAAGAGTACCAGCGAGACGACGCACCCAAAAGCGCGGTTGCATGCGCGAAGCTGGATGACGCCAAATGCATTGCACAGCGAGTGCGAGCTCAAGGGTTTTTGGTGCGAGCGATGCCGCGGGCGCCAAGCCTGGGAGCAGATCTTGGAGGTGGCTCTCCACCTGCGCGGGCGTGTCGGTCAGCGCGGCAGGCCATTCTCATGGCCGTGCGCAAGCGCGTGACCAAATATGCTCGTGCGACGCGGCGACGCGGCCTCGCGTCGAGGCTGGAGCAGCAGAGAGCACAATCGGCAGGAGCATATGGGCACCGGCTGCACGGTGTTTTCGGAGACGCCATGGCACAGCATCGAGGAAAATTGGGAAACGCACGCGGTCCTCGGATGGCGGGGCAAGGGGCCTGGCCGCACTCATAGACCTCAAAGCCGCAGGTAGAGACCCAGCCTGCAAGATGCCGAGAGAATCCTTACGAGTGCGGTTGTTCTGTTGGGTCCGTCAATCGAGCGTTCGGGATGGCATACCTCGAACGTGGCCAGGCCTTGTTCGAGAATGTGCATCTCTTCCACAAGCTCAGATGGCTCGACGCGTTCGAAGGCCTCAGGGAGCCGCGATCAGTTATTTATTGCAGGCGGGTTGGCGACCATATTCACCGACAAGCTGGGTCGCGCCATGCAATGGTGGCGGGGCCGAGCGCGCCTGGCAATTTTCCACCGACAACCTCGCGGGCAACGAGAGCATCGACCTGCCCGGCGCCTTCTTTGACGAGCACGAGCAGACCGCGAGAGCCAGTCCGTGGCAGCGCGCGCCTCTACGCTGCGAAGGGCCAGGACTGGAAGCAGGAGCGCGCAATCAGTCGTGCCGCCAGTTGCTCCAACAGTTGGAGGGAGGTCCAGGAGGTCGCAGACTCGCAGGTATTATGTCGCCGATCGCTGTCAGAGCCACATGGCCACGTGCACGACGGCAGGAGCGTTCCAGACAGGAGTTGCCACAGGAATGCTTGCGTTGTCGGGGACATCGAGAGACCGCCTTCCACCGCGCGTGGGCGTGCGAAGGTCATGTTCGGCATGGTGCGTATGATTTGACGGAGAAGTTCGTTGCGCGAGCGCAGGGAGAGGTGGGCACCTGTTTCTGGGCGAGAGGGCGCGCCCCAGCATCATGGGTCGCAGTGGGGGCGCCTCAGAGCACCGAGCCCCGGCGCACGAATCGGGGGGATTTCGTCGGCGGATGCGTTGGGGAAGGTACGCAGGAGCATCCCGCATGCACATTTGGGGGCGCCAGCGGCGGCCCAGCGAGCAAGAACCCCACCCTGAGAAGGGCGGGATGCGGCCTGGCCTGCTTCAGCAACCTCGACGGCGACATGGAGCTGTCCCTCGGCGTCGGGGGGGGCCTACCTGGGCCGCGCCAGACGGCGGCCAGGGGGGATTTGCCGGCTTTCTTTCTGGCGTTGCGCGGCAGCAGAGGCTGCGCGATATGCACCACGGACAGCGAGAGCATCACCATTGGCTGGTACAGTCAGCGCTATAATGAGCCAGCGGGGCCAGAGAGTGACCTGCGGTGGCAGATTGCTGCGCGTCTGAATGACTATCCAGATATGCAGTGCACGACGCTGTTCGTCCACTCGCACCTCGAGGCCGCGCGCGCGCTACAGGGCAAGGCGCCAAGGTTGCTGTTGTCGGGCAATGCCATGGCTGACGAGTTCGCCGCGCGCGAAGCTGACGAGTCGAGAGTGTCAGAAAATAGCCGCGCGAGAGTTCTCGCCAATGAACACAATGCGTTCCTTGTTCGGATGAGGGTTCCCCAGAGCACGATTGAGGTTTTGGCTGCAGAGCAAGAGCATGATAAGAGTCTTGGTAGGAAAGCCGCCCGCCAGGCCCAACCTGGACCTCCCGCCCCCTCAGTTTGTGCGTTTTCTGTTTTCAGCATGTGTTATGTGA
>CAUYUJ010013814.1:10000-50000 GCA_963575745.1 Prorocentrum cordatum | reverse complement strand
TTCGATTGCACCGAGGCCGGCAAGAGGGAGAAGCTCGAGAGGTATGCTTCAGTGCTGCCAGAACTCGAGGCCCAGTCAGCGCCTAAGGCCGTCGCCACCCCGACGTCACACACATGTTGAACCAGGCCGCGCGTCGCGTGGCCCGGCGTCGGGGGGTGGCCATTGCTGAGGTGCCAGTGCGCGGCTGGGCGCGGGATCTGGCTGTCGCGGTCAGGTCGCGGGCGGCGGCGATGGTCCACAGATGTTTGGGCGACGGCGGCGACGAGCGGGCGGCGGCGACCTCCGCGGGAGAGGGCCGCGAGGACGACGAGGACGAGAAGGAGGAGGCTGGACAGGGGCGAGGGGGCGTCCACGTTCGCGTGCTCGGCTTAGCGGTGGCGGGCGAGGCCGCTGCTGGGGGCGCGTGAGACCTGCGGCGCTGGAGACGTCCCCGGTGACCTTCGGGTGCCTCTGCTCTGTCATCCTCCCCCTCCTCCTCCTCTTCCTCCTCCCCGCCACCCCCTTGGAGTCAAAACTGTGCATGCTACTCTTCTGCGGTCCACAACTTGGATCCCCCACCGTGGTGCGATCTATTGTCTCGTCGCGCAGTACGCGGGCCCAGATGATACGTATCTGCGGCATGTTTGTATCAGTCAGCCTTTCCTCTTCCCCTGCCTCCTTCCTCCTCCTCCTCCTCCTCCTCCTCTCCCCCCCATGCCGCGCTGATTGGGGTCGCGTGCTGATTGGGGTCGCTTTTCTAGCGCACTTTCCTTATTTCTGGGGTACGCGAGCCCGTCGATCTATTTGTCGCCAGTGCTTCGGGGAACAACGGCCGCCTGGAGGGCGAGTGGTTCACCGCGAAGGTCGCCAAGAGAAAAAAAATGTCCCCACATGTGCATCTCATAGTGATGGCAAATTTCGGTAGAAGACAGGGTCCTTTTTTCAATATCCGAGTGTCAGCGAAACCACGTGGAAAACGAGGCCGAGAGAGACGCCGACGACTACGACGATTTGAAATAGTTGCTTCCTCCTTCCGTCCTCCTCCTCCTCCTCCTCCTCCTTGTCCTCTTCCTGTTTCTCCTCCTCTTCCTACGAACACTCACTCACTCACTCACTCATGCCATACGCCGGAGCGCGTGGGCGAAAGAAGACAAGACAAGGCCAGCCGATTCTCACCGCTTTGCGGGAGCGGCGGCACTACGGCGGTCGCATAAAACACAACGTGCGCGGCAGCAGGAGGAGGAGGAGGAGCAGGAGGAAAGAGGGAAGACAAACGGCCGGCGAATGATACGGACTTCGCTTGGAACGTATCCGGCCGAAGGCTGCAGAAAGGACGCCAAGGCACTGGGCATCACATGCAAGGTATGTCCAAGCTGCATAATGCTACTGGCGATCGGGTTCATCATCATGGTGTGCAATGTGTTCAGAAATACTTCGCCATTCGATGGGGTTCTGCAGGCGCTGCGCCCAAGTATGTTCCGGGCCAAGATGAGCAACCAAAGCCTTGTGTAGGCATTTCGCCCATTCGTGTTTGGGCCTGCCTCTCCTCCTCGGGCATGCATCCACGGCTGAAAGAACAGTGCAGGGCTGAAAAGTAAGTTGCCGAAGAAAGTCTGCATCTGGAGCCCGGCCAATTTTGCCAAATAGTAATATTTGCTGTTGAAGAAGTTGCGCGCTGTACTGCTTTTGGCCAGCTTGTTCCGGAACTTTGCTATTCGGTACTCGCGTAATAAAGGCGGGAGGTATATGTAGTATTCGTCGCAGGCATCTTGCTTGAAATCCATCCAGCCTTCGCCTTTCTGCTTTGTTTAACCACGCCGTGTTTAGTGAGTACATGATTTTGGATGTGACCAGTGCTTGGAATAAATCCAGTTTTCGCTTGTTGCTCAAAGCAGTGTGTTTCCATGCTCTGTCATACTTGGAAAATTCGGCCCAAGCTGCCCCTATTCTTTTGTTTAGCTCGGTACCCAACTGCCCATTATTGTACAAAGTAGCACCCAAATATGTCATGCTTCGTTTTTCGGCAATGAGTTGCCCCGCCGGCGTCCTCAACGTCACGTCGCTGTTTATCTTGATCATCTGGAATTTGTCCCAGTGCAGCTCCATTCCAACCCGCACCCCCGCCAAAGCGATGTTGTCTAGGAGGTTTTGTAAGCTGGCTTGGCTTCTTCCGATAAGCAGCGTGTCGTCGGCAAACAGCAGCACCGAAAGACTTCCAGAAACCATATCGAACTTGTCATTGTCGCTCAGGTTGTTCACGGCGTCTCGCAGGACCACAGTCATCAACATGACGAAAAGAAAAGGCGACAACGGACACCCCTGTGATATTCCAGACATTTGTTTTCTTTCAGAAGATTTGATGGCCCCGTCGGCTACGCAAAATCGCCTGGCCTCATAAATATTTCCAATCAGCGTGAGCATGTTCAGAGGTACCCCAAAGCGGCCCAGGGCTGTCAACAATGCTTCGACGTTTATGGAATCAAATGCTTTTTTCCAGTCCAGGGCAACAAATGTAGTCCCACCATCTTTCCTGGCGTGCGCGAGCTCGATATGACGGCGTACTGCGTGAACGGCGTCTGTTGTACCACGCCCACGGCGGAACCCGCATTGAGTTTGGGTCAGCCGGTCTTCTGCCCCTGCCTGTCGTAGACGTTGTAGTAGGAGGTTGGCCAGGAGTTTGTACGCCACGCATAGTAAACTAATTGGCCGGTAATTTTCACACATGTGGATAGGGCCCTTGTTCTTGTAGATTGTGCTCACAGCGGCATGCCGCCATGCTTCGGGAACTCTGTGCTCCGCCCATGTTGAATTGCATAATTCTGTAACCCATTTTAGCCCGCCAGGTGTTTGTGATATGGCTTTCCAATATTCTGCGGGAATGTCGTCCGGTCCTTCTGCCTTTCCCCATTTGAGTTTCCGCACTGCTTTCCCCACTTCCTGCACGGTGAAAGCCGATTCGTCGACGGGAAGTGGCGGTCCCAAGGCCTCGTTGTCAACCAAATTTGCCGGCCGTACTTTCCATTGTACTTGCTCCAAATAAGTTGCCATGGTATCTGCGCGCTCATGGCTTGCCACCAATTGCCCCTGTAAGTTTTGAAGCCTGCCCTGCTTATGTTGTCGTGGTCGGCAAAATCTCCGAATATCGTCCCAGCGCCCCGATGCTATGTTTGAGTCCATCCACTCTGTCTTATCGATTTTGCAAGATCGCCTTACTTCTTTCAGGAAGCGTCGCTCTTCTTGACGATTGTTACTGGCACGAGCTTCGCTTCTTTGTTGTATCAGTGCCAATGTGCGTTGAGATACCCATGGCCGTTTTACTTCTTCCTGGCGGCGTGGTAAAACAGTGGCGGCTGCTAGCGCTGCATGTGCACCCTGCTCCCACAAAGCGTCCACGTTCTGGGGACTCGCGTGGCCAACAATCTCGTCCAGAAATGCTTCTGCATACATTAATTGCACTGCGGGGTCTCGAAGCAGATCTCTGTCTCTAGGCGGTTTGCGCGGCAATGGATCGCCATGCTGAGCGTGCTGAATGTCCACTGTCATCAAGTAGTGGTCCGTGGCCAGTGCTGCGCCGCGGTGTGTTTTCAAATTACGTATTTGGGCCAAGGTGGGAGCATCGCACATGATGTAATCCAAAATGTTGTACTTGTCCTCGGTAATAGGCCCCAGTGGTTTGGCGCCCGCCTCCATGAAGGTAACGGCGTCTTCCAGAGGCCGCTCAAAATAGGTATTTGCCAATCTTAGTTCGAGGCCAAAGCAAAACTCCATGAGCAAATCCCGATTGGGAACTTCGACTTGATGTAAGGCCCGCCTACCCCAAGTGAATGGCCCTATTGTCGTCGATTCCCCAGCATCTGCATGCCCAACTCGTGCATTCACGTCCCCCATGATAAGCTTGCCGGCTGTGGCTGAGCACGTCCGGAACTCGGTGTCCAGAGTATTCCAAAATATGCGTCTCTCTGGCAAGGGCTTCAAGTTGTGGGGTGCATACACGCCGAAGATCCCGAATATACGAATACCAATTTTGATTTTCAATTGTATGATCCTTTCCGAGATCTGCTTGCAAGATCGTACCAGAGGCACGTGATTGGGAGAGATGATGAGGCCAACTCCAGACCAAGATGTTGCATCTGTATCTTCTCCAGAAAGAATGATGCGGCTGCCACTGTTCTCATCTACGTAGTCTTCTGCTTTTGTTTTTCGTGGTTCTTGCATGCAGAGAATCTGTATTTTGTATGTCTCCATGTGCTTTGTTTTTTCCAAAACCTTTTCCTGTGTCAAACCACGTACATTCCACGTAGCGCACCGTAGTCAAGAATGGTGTTCATGAGGATGCGGCCCAACAGGATGGATGGTATCTTTGCCCATTCTGCCCGCGGGGGAAATCGGATGTGGAGAAATCCCAGGGTCAGCGGACCCCGAAGGTGAAACAGCCCGGCGCCCTTGGCACCTTCAATTCTTAGCTTTCCCTTTTCCGGCCCCTTTGGCCGCGTTGGCCGCGCTCGCCTCCAAACGATCAGAAGCTTTCTTTTGCAGTTCTTGCCAGTCTGGGGATGTTTGAAGATCTTCCCATGCCTCCCATTCGGTATCTAACCATTCCAAGTTTAGCTTATAGTTGATAACGTGTACTTTAAGTATCTGTTTTCCCCCAGCTTTGAGGACGCCAGTGTCCCCGTCGACCTTGACATACTTCTTGTTGAAGCCCCACTGCGTGAGAAGGTAACGAAGGCCTAATAACAATGAAGTGGTAGTCATCTCCTCAATAGGAGCGTCCACGTTGCACCATACCTGGCGGGATCCTTGCCTTGGGTGTTGTCGTCCACACGCTTCCTGAAGAATAGGCAAGACTTGTTGGGATAGTTCTATAGACGACAGTTCGACGAATAACATGCCCTTGGAACCTTCTTCAGGGGGGCCTTTTTTCTAGATCTTCGAAGGGCTTGTACATCCAGCGTCTTCCAATATCTTTGATACCCACTTTTCCGCATCGGCGAGCGTATCTTGTGGTAGCCCTCCAAGTACGAGTGTCGATATGGTATGTGCACCTGTCGCCGAAGATGCCCCAGTAGATCTCGGTGTGGTACTTGTTTTCAGCGCTGCCATTTCTTTCCGAATCTCCTCGATGCGGCCGTCAATGTGATCATGTATATGTTCAATATCATTTTCCATGTTTGTGATACGGATATTGTTCTCCTCCACGTTTGCCTCCATGGTTGTTTTGAGATGGCAGATGTCGGTATTGACAGTTTCTTGAAGATGTTTGAACTCGTTCCCAAGACTCCGGACTGCCCGCATCGTGGGCTCAAGGTGTTTCTTGAACATCTTCCGCATGGCCTTCATCGTGATTGGCTCGTCTTCCTCCAAGTCGTCGTCGTCGTCGTCGTTTTCGGCGCCAATGTTGAGCGACCCGGTTCCTGTAGACGCGGCGCCGCGGGGAAATTGTAGGTGTTGGGGCTGTAGATCATGAACTTCACCTTGAACTGCTTCGTCCTCCATGGGCGCGGCAGGACTTCCAAGCCGTGCTTGTTTGAGTGCACTTCTAGGCGGCGGTGTGGCAAGAGCATGTACCTCGGGACGTTCCGGACGTTTAGGCCGTGCTCCAGCTGCTTGTTGAACACCATCAGATGGCGGCTGCAAAACATCCTTTACTGGCGTGCCAGGCTTGCGAGTTGACATCGTAGAAGAGGGTGTGAGAGGATAATCCCGGACACGGGTGTGGATGAGCCCGGACACGGGTGTGGGAGGTTGATCTTGGCGTTGCCCCTCGAGCCTTGAGCCTGTCAGGAAAATTCATCCGTGAAGACGAGAACGGGCCCGTACAATACCCCCTCGCGCCCCCCCTTGGGAGTGCTGAAACCAGCGCCTCGCCTGAGACATCCTCGGAAACTGCTCCGAAAGAGAAGGATGTTCAGCACCCAAGCATGCAAACCGCCTGAGACATCCCCCCAATCTGGGCGCGCACGGGCCTGTAATATACCCCCTGGCGTCCCCTCTCGGGAGTGCCGAAACCAGCGCCTCGCCTAAGACATCCTCGGAAACTGCTCCGAAGGAGAAGGATGTTGGACCCCCAAACAGGCAAACCGCCTGAGACATCACCCCGATCCTGGCGCGCACGGGCCTGTGATATACCCCCTGGCGTCCCCCTTTGGGAGTGCTGAAACCAGCGCTTCGCTTGAGACATCCTCGGAAACTGCTCCGAAGCAGAAGGATGTTGGGCCCCCAGACCAGGCAAACCGCTCGAGACATCCCCGCCACTGGCGCGAACGGACGAATGCAATACCCCCTGGCGGCTCCCCCTTGGGGGCGAAAATGAGCGCCTCGCTCGAGACATCCTCCAAATCTGCTCCGAAAGCGGAGGATGTCGGCAATTAAACCAGGCAAACCGTTCGAGACTTCCCCGCCATTTTGGAACGATGCGAAAATGCGCGCCTCGCTCGAGGCATCCTCCAACTCTGCTCCGAAAGCGGAGGATGTCGGCCACCAAACCAGGCAAACCGCTCGAGACATCCTTGCCATTCTGGCACGATCCGAAAATGCGCGCCTCACTCGAGGCATCCTCCAAATCTGCTGCGAACGCGGAGGATGTCGGCCACCAAAGCAGGCAAACCGCTCGAGACATCCCCGCCACTGGCGCGAACGGACGAATGCAATACCCCCTGGCGGCTCCCCCTTGGGGGCGAAAATGAGCGCCTCGCTCGAGACATCCTCCAAATCTGCTCCGAAAGCGGAGGATGTCGGCAATTAAACCAGGCAAACCGCTCGATACATCCCTGCCATTTTGGCACGATGCGAAAATGCGCGCCTCGCTCGAGGCATCCTCCAACTCTGCTCCGAAAGCGGAGGATGTCGGCCACCAAACCAGGCAAACCGCTCGAGACATCCTTGCCATTCTGGCACGATCCGAAAATGCGCGCCTCACTCGAGGCATCCTCCAAATCTGCTGCGAACGCGGAGGATGTCGGCCACCAAAGCAGGCAAACCGCTCGAGACATCCCCGCCACTGGCGCGAACGGACGAATGCAATACCCCCTGGCGGCTCCCCCTTGGGGGCGAAAATGAGCGCCTCGCTCGAGACATCCTCCAAATCTGCTCCGAAAGCGGAGGATGTCGGCAATTAAACCAGGCAAACCGCTCGAGACTTCCCCGCCATTTTGGAACGATGCGAAAATGCGCGCCTCGCTCGAGGCATCCTCCAACTCTGCTCCGAACGCGGAGGATGTCGGCCACCAAACCAGGCAAACCGCTCGAGACATCCCCGCCATTGTGGCGCGAACGGGCGAATGCAATACTCCTTGGTGGCTCCCCCCTTGGAGGCGAAACTGAGCGCCTCGCTCGAGACATCCTCCAAATCTGCTCCGGAAGCGGAATTGGAGGCTCTTGATTCGCAGCCGGGTGGACAGCATGCCGGGTGAGGATGGGATGCCTTATTCTGCTTGGCGGTGTGATGCTGCCACTGATACTTTATATGCTTTTTACTGCGATCTTTTTCAACATCGGACTGGGGAGATCCCCGCCGACATGAAAAAGAACCTCCTTGTTTTCTCGCCCAAGAAGGTCAATGATGTTGAGGTCGGTGAAGGCGTCTACAGGATCCCCGCGATAACCAGGCCCCTGAGCATGGCCAACACTGACGCCAACATTCTTTCTGCTAGCACGGCAAGGATTGGGTTGCGATTGCTGGTATCTTGCGCTCTTCCCAAACGTGCTTCAAAGGCCGCGACGTGTTGATGAATGTTCTTGAGGCAGAGCCGTTTCTCCTTGAGAAGCACCTTCGTGACCGATATACATCTGGCATTGTACTGACAGACTTTGAATCCGCCTCCCCTTCCATTGCCATTCCTTGGGTTCTTCACGTTCTTCATGCCATGGGTACGCCTGAGGCGATTGTTGCTTTCTTTCGGGCTCTATATGCTGGGAGCACTGCTTTGGTTACCCTTTTTAGACGGCGTTTTAGTGAATGCCCGATGTAACGTGGAGTTCGACAAGGAGATCCTAGCTCCATGATTCTCTTCATCCTTGCCCTCGAGCCTATTCTTGCGTGGCTTCAATGGAAGCTTCCGGACCATACTGAACTCTCTGGCATATGCCGACGATTTTTGTTTTGGTCTGCGCTGCCCGCTGGACGGGATTGGTCCACTTGTCTCATGCTTACTTTGCTTGAAGGACTCGATTGGCCTTGCGCTGAACTTTCCGAAGTGTCAGGTGCTGATTATACATCGGCAGCTCTTCGAGCCCCTGCTGGACTTATTAGATGGCTTGGGTCATCCGTTTCTTTTGTTGGAAATCGTCGCTCGTTTCAAATATTTGGGGATCTGGATTGGAGATGGGGCCAGTGATGTTGCTCAGACGGAAGACATCACCAAACTTCGCAATCGGACGAGAGAAATCAGAGACTTGGGCCTGGGTTTGGCTCAATCTATCGTATTTGTCTGCACGTTCTTTGTATCATTGCTTTTCTCTGTCCTTCAAGTTCATCCACCATCCCCTCCTCTTCTCAGCACGTACAGCTCCTGCGTGCGATTGCTGACCGGTGGGCCGAACAACGCGCTGTCGTACGATATGTGCATAAGCTTGAAGAGCCTAGGCATGCCGTTGGAATTTCCGAACCTGAGGTTGGTGGCCGCTGCCACCCGTGCGAGATTTGCTGCCCGATGTGACGACCTTGCCCGTATTGGCGACGAATTCCGCCGGATTTTCTTTGATGATGAGTGGTGCCCTGCCTGGCGGATCTCAGGTCGCGTCCCATCGTCCTTTGTTGTGCAGCTCTATGAGTTTCAAGACTGGGTTTCGGGCCAGAACATCTACATACACTACGAACGCCAAGATATCCAACAACAGTATATGTCTAATATGTCTAAGTTCTCGCTTCTGTATCGCCCTGCTGATCCCCCTCTCACGACTCTCCATCGTCGGATTCTTGCGTGGATACCTGATGTGAGCGCTAGGGAGGTTGGTGCACTGATTGGAAGCTTTCGGCCGATGGCAAAAAAAAACCATATGTATATCCCAGTGGCGGTTATTCGGATATGTTTTAGATGTGCGTGCACGTCCTCACGTTTTCATGCGACCCCTCGGGGATGTATCATGGGGTTCTTCGACGTATGGTGACCTAGACGATATGACCCACTACTTTGTTTGCTCCCCTCTCAAACGTCTCTTCGATCGCTGGATGGGTACTTTGACTCCTTGCTCTCCTGAGGATTCGCCCTGGCTTTCCTCTTATCTTCTCTTTCGTGGGTTGGGACCTGACCAGAGCCTCCTTGCTGCTATGCTATGCGACGCTTTTCTTAGCATGCACTCCGCCTTCAGACTTAGAGCGGCTGGGACACCATTGCAACATTTTGAAGCGAGACTTCGTGTGCAGGCACGACGCCACCGTGCCGTTAGACGCATTTGGTCGCTTCGTCAAACTCAGTTTTGGCGCTAGCCTGTCAGAACATATTCTCTTGCGTATCCTCTGCCCGCCGCGTGGGGTACGGCTCGCTGAAAGGAGCCATTCAATTTCGGGGCTTTAACGTGCGAGTACGTCTGAAACCTATTGTTTGTCGTCCTCCCCTCTTCCGCCTCCGCCTCCCCCTCCTCCCCGGCGCCCCCCTGTGGTGCGTTTGGTGTATGAATTTATAGCATTCGGGCAAAAGTGCTCGCTCCCGCCTCGGCGCCGGTACCAGTTTTGGAACGCTGGGGGGCCCGATGCTTTATTTTTCCAATCCGAGCGCCCTCTCCAAAAACACCGGGTGTCGCTGAAGACCAGTGTTTTTAATCTGTCAAGCCGGTTGGGTTTTTTTCGATCGCTTGCGTTGCGGAAGCTGTCCCTTCGGGGGAAAAAATCTGCTCCGAAAGCGGAGGATGTCGGCCACCAAACCAGGCAAACCGTTCGAGACATTCCCGCAATTTTGGCGCGAACGGAGGAGTGCAATACCCCTTGGCGGCCCCCTTTGGAGGCGAAAATACGCGCCTCGCTCGAGACATCCTCCAAATCTGATCCGAAAGCGGAGGATGTCGGCCACCAAGCCAGGCAAACCGTTCGAGATATCACCGCCATTTTGGCGCGAGCGGACGAATGCAATACCCCCTGGCGGCTCCGCCTTGGAGGCGAACGTGCGCGCCTCGTTCGAGACATCCTCCAAATCTGCTCCGAAAGTGGAGGATGTCGGCCACCAGTCCAGGCAAACCGTTCGAGACGTCCCCGCCATTTTGGCTCGAACGGAGGGGTGTCATACCCCCTGGCGGCCCCCCCTTGGAGGCTAAAAAGAACGCTTCGCTCGAGACATCATTCAAGTCTGATCCAGAAGCGGAGGATGTCGGGCACCAAATTTCCGAGAGAGTAAGAGTATGAGTGAGTATGTGAACAACTCTGAATCGTATGAGTGCGAAGGAATCTGAGTATATACGAATTTAAGTAGGAGGAGACGAGAGGATGTCTAGGCGCAAGAATTTTCGAATATAAGCGGATTTGAGTTGTGACGTTCTTGTCATGAATCAAATTGCGAATGAATTGAAGTGTGAATGAGCCTCAGTAGTACGAGCGCGTCTCTGCGCATGAGCCTGGGGCCTCCTGGGGCCTCCTGAAACCTATTGGGTCTTCCTGGGCCCTCCAAGAGCCTCTTGGGGCCTCCTGGGGCCTCCTGTGACCTCCTAGGGAGGATTCGTACCCCATGAGGCCCAATATGTAGCAACAAACGTACATAAAACATTGCGGATTGGAGCCACAGGAGAAGGGCAATATATATATATATATATATATATACCTATATATAATATATATATATATATATATATATATATATATATATATATATGAAAGAGCGTGTTCTACCGCTGCTGGCGGAAAACCGGGGGGGGGTCACTACCGGTTCGAACCCCTCCCCCCCCCTCCGGAAAACCGGGGGGGGTCACTACCGGTTCGAACCCCTCCCCCCCCCCCAGTTCATCATGAAAAGGGGGGGGGGGTCACTACCGGTTCGAACCCCCCCCCCCCTCGAAAACCGAGTGGGGGTGCGGACAGTGGTGGGGACGGTGTTGGTGGGGACAGTGGTGAGGGGACAGCGGGACAGTGGTGGGGACAGTGGGACAGTGGGACAGTGGTGGGGACGGTAGTGGTGGGGACAGTGGTGGGGACAATGGTGGGAACAGGGGGGACAGTGGACAGTGGTGGGGACGGTGGTGGTGGGGACAGTGGTGGTGAGGACAGTGGGAATGAGGTGGAAACAGTGGGATAGTGGAGGGTACAATGGTGGTGGGGACAGTGGTAAAGGCGGTGGCGAGGACGGCGGTGGGACAATGGGACAGAGGTACAGTGGGGACAGTGGTGGGGACAGTGGGGACAGTGGTGGGAACAGTGGGACAGCTCAGTGGGACAGCGGAGGAGTCAGTGGGACAGTGGGGACAGTGGGGATAGGCAGTGGTTGGGTCCGTGGAGACAGTGGGGAGAGTGGAACCGTGGTGGGAACAGTGGTGGGAACAGTGGGGACAGTGCGACAGTGGTGGGGGCACTGGTGGGGACAATAGGGACGGTGGTGGAACCAGTGGGGACAGTGGTGGTGAGGACAGTGGTGCTGGGAACAACAGTGGGGGATGTGATGCGAGCGGTGGTAGGGACCGGGAGTCGTTTGCTGGCGGTGCGTGGGGGGGGGGTCGAACCGGTAGTGACGCCCCTCCGGTTTTCGAGGGGGGGGGGGGTTCCAACCGGTAGTGACCCCCCCCGGTTTTCCGGATCCGGAGGGGGGGGGGGGAGGGTTCGAACCGGTAGTGACCCCCCCCCGGTTTTCGAGGAGGAGAGGGGGGGGGGAGGGGTTAGGGGGGGGGGGGGGGGGGTTTGCCGGGGGGGGAAGGGGGGGAGGGGGGGGGGGGGGGGTCCAGCAGGGGGGGGGATTTTCGGAGGGGGGGGGGGGGAGACCCCCGGGTTCCGGAGGAAAAGGTTGGCAATTTTCCATACCCAGAGGTCTTTTTTTTCAGAAAAAATGAAATTTTCTGTGCGTGCGTTTTTTCAGAAAACGTTTTCTGAATTTTTTTGCGCTTGATTTTTTTTGCGCGCAGCTTTGGTTTTCGCATCTTTATAATCTACACGGAATGTGCGATGTGGTGTTGTTTTGTGGCAATCATGGCCAGCGGGCTGTTCCGTGCTAGTTGAACTAGCCTCGCACCCCTAATCCACCATATCCGCCATGGTATAATTATACTGCGCAGTCGGTGATCACGTGTATCTTCTTCTCGCGGCTGGGATTGCTAATTAGTTGGTTGGCATTTGTGAGACGACTGGGCCGTAGTGTAAGTAGAAACTTGGCCGTAGTGTAAGTAGAAACGGGGAGGCGAGAAACCGGCATCAGCAACATCATCATCATCATCATCATCATCATCATCATCATCATCATCATCATCATCATCATCATCATCATCATCATCATCACCATCATCATCATCATCATCATCATCATCAGCATCAGCATTATCATCATCATCATCATCATCATCATCATCATCATCATCATCATCATCTTGCAACGCATCATAAGCAGCGCACAGACGCAGGTGCGTACAACGAGGAAGGGAAGATTGGAGACGATGGACGGAACCGCGCACCAAGGCACTAGGGACAAATAGGTCAGGAGGAGGCGGTCAGTGTTTGACAAGTTCCTGCGCGACAGAAGTTGCACCCGCAAGCGGTCGAAAATCATCGCTGACAGCGAGGGAAAGGAATGTGAGGGGGAGATGGATCGAGGAAAAAGGACCAGGAGGAGAAGGAGAGCGGGAGCGCCAGGGGATGGGGCGAGGGGAGGGTGGGGGCGGAGGACAGGAGGCAGGGGCGGAGGACAGGAGGACTAGAGGACAGCAGGATAAACGCAACTCCGCCTGGAACGACTGTCAGGCAAGACTGGCAGCGAGCGGGAAACATATAACGCAGCGCCTTCGTCGAAGCACGTCAATCTGATTAGTGCGCCCATCGCCCTCATCTAAATACATTGCGTCATATAACGGTATCCCCCCGCTTCCAGTGCAATGCCGACGTGTGTGTGTGTGTGTCTGTATGATCGTATGCATGTGCGTTCCCACCCCCATGTGTCGCCATGGATTTGATTTCTAATGTTAGCTCGACGTCTAGCCCCAGACCGCATTGTTGTAAGTCGCATTCGCCGACATCAGTTGTTGCGTATCCGACGTATCAGTTTATTTTTGTTGTCTAGTTTTATTGATTCGTTTCGTTGTTCTTATTGCTCTCTCTCTCTCTCTGTATCTCTCTCTGTCTCTGTCTCTGTCTCTCTCTCTCTCTGGTTATCTGTCTGTCCCTCTCTCTTTGTTTCTCCCTCCCTCACTCTGTTCAGGTCTCGCTCGCTCTTTTTACGTTGTAGGTATCTCTCTATATCTCTGTGTCTCTCTCTCTCTCTTTTTCTCTTTCTCTGGTAGATAGTATTGTCTCGCTTTCTCTCTCTCTCGCTCTCGCTCTCCTTAGTTCCCCTCTGTGGGACCCCCGCTCACGATATTTCTGTATCCCGCCATACGTAGATATCGATCCGTCCCTCTCACGTGCATCCCGTATCATTACATATGTGTAGGTGTGTTAATATGCCGTTGTTTGCTAGCATATATGCATGCACTTACAAATGTATATATATATATACACATGTATTGAGTTTGGCGCATGGTGTCTTAGTCGATGCGTGGACCGACGTGAGAATACATCCATATCTGTATACATATACAGATATGTGTGTATCTATATATGTGTATCGATGCATGTGCATGGAGGCGTTGCAAACGTAGGTTTACATGCGCATATGTGTACGTGCGCCCTTGTATACTTATATATGTCCGAACGTGTGCGAGTTGACGTAACCTTCATAGCCATGAAGATGAATGTATCTACATAGGTGTATACGTATATAAGCATGTACGTATAATTGTAAACGTGTTTGTACGCATATGATGTATGCATGTATGTATGTATGTACGTACGTATGCATGTAT
Source organism: Prorocentrum cordatum (assembly GCA_963575745.1). Taxonomy (NCBI): domain Eukaryota; class Dinophyceae; order Prorocentrales; family Prorocentraceae; genus Prorocentrum; species Prorocentrum cordatum. The sequence goes on along the minus strand of CAUYUJ010013814.1, from coordinate 36,059 downwards.
GTATGTATGTCTGCCTGTCTGTCTGTATGTATGTATGTATGTATGTATAGATGTGTGTATGTATGTATGTATGTATGTATGTATGTATGTATGTATGTATGTATGTATGTATGTATGTGTATATATATATATATATATATATATAGGTGGGTACCCCCCCCCTGCATGGTCGCCCTCATCTCCTCTACATGGGCGGTTGCACAGAGCGCCCCCTCGAGTCGCGGCGACGCTGCGCGTCGCAATGGCACTTAGCGGTGGTCTGTAAAGCAGCATGCCACTGAGAGGCCAATGCAGACCATCGAGCACGCAGCGCCCGAGGCTGAGACAGCACAGCTGGCATCTGAAAAATTAGTGGCAACCTCGGGGGAGAAGCCTTGAATCATGAACCTCTCTGCTGCCGACAGGAACCGATGGACCGTGAAATCCAGCGTCCCCTTTTCAAAGACAAACAAGTGATGGTTGTCTTGCGTGAGCTCGGGGCAAATGTTCGCCCTCGGCAAGTCGTTGGGAGGCGTGCTTAAATCACACACATAAATGTTGCCAGCAGACTCGAGCATGCAAATATCCTTGTACGATCTTAAATTCGCCTGCATGGCGTCATCCAGGTCAGTCACCTGGACCTTCGGGAGGCTCCTGTCGAGCATATCTGCCAGCTGAAACTTTGGCAAACGGAACTGTTCTGGGCGCAAACATGGTGGATGGTCCGCTCCATCCTTGAACAGCTTGTTCCTCCTACCACAGATGTGCATCCTAGTGCGCTCCTGGGGCAGCCCCAGCTGCTCCGAGCTCAGCAGCCATGGCCAAACGCACCAACCATCCCCGAGCTCTGAAGTCAGATATTCGATCACTTCGTCTGCTTGGCTGGCCGCCCGCCCAGGCGGGACATCTGCTAGCTCTAGCTGGGTCTCAATCACAAATATCTCGAGCGCCTCGGTCTCTCGGCGCGCTTGGCCCACAATGCATGCAAGTATCGACAACCATTCGTTGTCGTCATCGTCCTTCTGCAACCCCTGGCCCTCAACAGGGAATGGTGCACTGTCTGGTGCGGCGATGATCACCTGCGCGTCCCTGATCTTGTTCAGGTTCAACTGGCGGGCGCAGGGACGGCGCGGGCGAGATGGATGCGGGCACACGGCTCTTGAACGCCACAGTTACTTCGCTCGAGAAGCATGCGCACACCACCTCCGCAACACAAGGCGGGCACGTGACGCAGATTAATGACAGATGGAACGACTTGCATCGAGGTCATGTTGGATGCCGAGAAACTTACAACAGTGGTATGTTCGCACGTATTCCTTGACATTCCCTCCTGCTCCATCCTTCCAACATATCTGTTTAACTCTATAATGTTTGACGTCATTTATAAACGCAGTTACGCCTAAATGCTTATACCCATGCAAGTGCATCCATCCATGCATGCATGCATATATATAGATATATATACGCATATACATACAGACGCACGTACATGCATCCGTACCTACATACATTCAATCATGCATGCATTCATGCATGCATATATGTATGCAGGTGTACGTACGTGCATGTATGTGTGTTTGGTCCATGTATTCATGCATACTGAGTTGCTTAATTGTTTGTTCATGTATGTGTGTGTGGTTCATGTTTTAGTTAATTGTTTATATAAATATAAATATACGTATGTGTGTGCGTGTGCGTGTATAACTTGCGTTCGAGGCTCGGGGGGGGGGCAGGCCCACTCCTCCATGGCGGTGGCGGGGCTCCAGGAGCTTTCTTCCCCGCTCCACGACAGCTTAGATGCCCTCCAAGACGGTCAAGCTAGCTGGCTCAAGATGGCCTCAGAGATGCCTCTCATACCGCCAAGAAGCCCCCAATTACGCCCCAAGAGGCCTCCAAGAGGCCTCTCCCGAGAGAGCCCAAGAGGCACAAATGGCCTCATCCTTATCGGAAAACGTTTTTTGTTGTTTTTTTTGAGGGGGGGGGGGTGAATCATATTCTTATAGTGGGCTTTGACAGCGTTCAAGACGGCCCGCGAGGCCCCGAAGATCGTCCCAAGACGGCCCAAGAGGCTCCCAAGAGGGCTCCCAGACTGCCCGAGAGCTCCCAGACGGCCGCAGAGGGCCCCAGGACGCCCTAAGAAAGGGCCCAGAGGGGGTCCTCGAACGGACATTTGAAGCTCTCACCTTTCAGCATGCTCTTACGCTGAAGGGTAGCCCTCCGCGCCCCCCCTTGTGGCCTTCGTGAAGTCGCAGGGAACGTGCACGTGGGTCGACGCGCCGTTCGCCACCCATATGGCGTGCCGCTGCAGCCACTCCTTCTTGTCGTAGCAGTAGTTGGTCACGCGGATCCCCATCTGCGGGGCGCGGAAGGGGGTTCAACCGGCATTGGATGGCGGGGGCGGGGGGTGCGAGGAAGGGCCAGTGGACGAGGGACGCACGAGGAGTTTGGATGGGAGAGTGACGACAAATGAGGGATGAAGGGGCACGGAGGAGGACGATGAGAAAGGGAGGATGGGGAGGATGATGAGATTTGGTGAAGGGAGGGTGTTGTGAGGGCCCAGACGTAGGTACAGATCCTCCCACATTTCATAGTGTTTCTCCCCCCTCCCCTGTGTCATCCCTCCCCGTGCTGTCCTGCATCCCATGCGCATTCCCCTCCATGTCTCTATCAGATATCCCACTCTCTTCCTCCTCCTCCTCCTCCTCCTCTTCTCCTTCGCCGCCTACTCCTCCTCCTCCTCCTCCTTCTCCTCCTCCTCCTCCTCAATCGTGTCCTCATCTCCGATCGCGCGAGCCTCCTTGATCGCGATCGCCCCCGTGTTCATGCCGCACCCAATGGACAAGACGTGGAGGTGGTCGGGGGGCTTGGCGCCATTGTCGGTCATGAGGTCGCGCGCCAGTTCCTTCTGACGGGATAGCGCGGGAGGGGCGAGGTAGCGCGTGAGACGGGAGAAAGAGAGATAGAGAGAGAGAGGGAGAAAACAAAAAGCGGAAACACAAACCACACATCACGAACGAACCAGAGAGAAAGAAAGAACGAGGTGCCAGAGAGAGAGGGAGAGCGACAGAGAGAGAGGGAACGTGTGTGCACATGTGTGTAACGCGAGAATGTACATATATGTGCGTGCACATGCGGCGCGTCTACGCACGCGCGCGGGGAGAGACATTACCACGCTGTCATCGATGCATGTGTGTACACACATATATATATCTATATACATACATACGTCTTCTCAGCCTATGGCAGAGCTATGCGTAGAAATGCACAGCCGCGCAATTGTGTATAAACGCATGCGTTCATACTCAGATGAGCGGAATACGATCGCACCCCGCACGCGCGGGGGACGGAGAGAGGGGCAGCCCCGTTGCATAACAATAAGATATGAGCCATTATTACGTAGGCGAGCTGAACAATAACGTGAGTGTTTGACGACATGTCTATATGCGCAGAGAGGGCGGGTGCGAGGCGCGACAGGGGGGAGGGAGGGGCGAGAAAGAAATCTTTGATGAAGACAGCGAGTGGAGCATATAGTTCGAAGAGGGATCATATACAACATATGCAAGATATGAGAAACGTGGTTTGCGATGTAGGTTTACAAGGCTGCAGCACCAGCGCGAGCGAAACCATTTGGGCCATGCCGAGCGGTGGTGCACATAGACAAACGTCGATATCGCTAGGATTCACGCATGCGTACACACATGTATATACATGTATACATATATATATATAGATATTGAACATGCATGGACACGTGCGTGTAAATAACCATATGTCTATGCCTGCAGATGCGTATATACAAACGAAGAGGGTTCGAGTCAGTTATATCATGCGAGGGGCGTGATATCGAATCGAGATGTGTGCATCCATATGAATGCGTGTGCACGTATGTCCACGCGTACAAAGACAGAGGGTGGACCACACATGCGTGTACGACATACCCATACATTTATGTACATACGTGTGCACATGTACAAGTATAGATGCGCTGAACAACTTGCAAACGTGCACGTGTGTGCCCGCCGCACACTGACTATATGTATACATTAGCTCGCGTGTGTGACCACGTAAATGCAAAGGCAGACACGTCGATCTATAATGTACACATGTATATAACGAGATACATCGATAGAGCGGGCGAGAGAAGGAGAGGGACATAACTATTATCTGAGAGAAGGGGGGCAACCTTTAGAAGGAAGGAGGGGGAGCGCAGTCGTGTCTCCCAACCGTCGCATCGACGACCGCATCGAGCTGAACTCGGCTTCTGCGATTGGCCATTCCCCGCCCTGCCCTCCCCCCCCCCGCCCGCGCATGCGCGCAACTGCCGAACCACGCCCTGTATCATCCAGTCGGATCTCGAAGCGGCGGGGCGGTCGGTCCTGCCATTCCGTAGTGATGTCGTGCATGACGTCCTCAGTCAACTCGCTGGTGTTCGCCAGCTCGCTAGCCTTGTTCTTCTTGATGCTCCCCCCCTCCGTCTCGGTCTTCCTCTTGATGCTCATGGCGGCCTTCGGGTGCGCGGGGAGGCGGGGCGTCGGAGCCACTGGGGCATGATCCTCAACGGGGGGGGGGGGGGCGTCATTCGTTTCTCGAGCGGGATCGGGCATTGCGCGAGCATGGACATGTGAGAATACCCCCGAGCGTTGCCCGAGCTTGCGAAGATCGCCTGGTGCATGCCTGGCAGATGCTTTCTAGCACCGCGATTGAGACTTGCCCGAAACGTGCCCGAGACTCGCCCGATACACGTCGGAATGTTTGCCCGAGATTTGCCCGAGACTTGCCAGAGCTGTGCCCGAGAATTGCCCGAGATTTGCCCGATCTAGATTTGCCCGATACTTGTCCGAGGTATGCCCGAAATTCCTGGAATTTGCCCGAAATTTGACCGTGTGTTGGCCGAGTTGTTGGTCTGCCTTGCCTTCCACTAGGCTAACCCTACTATCCTACATTCCTTCTCTCAACCCTTGTTGTGTTTATGTTATGTGTTGCGTTGTTGAATTTCAACGTGGTTGTTGATTGATGATGCTGGTGATGATGATGGTGATGATGATGCATTGCGTTCTCCTGACCTTCTTTCACACTGCTGCGAACGCACAGTTCTTCGAAACGAGCGGTAGCAAGCGGGATCGACGCATAATCGATTCTTCCCAGTTTGTTCTATGAGCAGCTGCTGCCATCTTTGCAATCGCAAGGTTCAGGGTTTCGTCCAAGAAGGTACTGTAGAAACGTGGGTTGCCTTGAATGTGCACTCTCTGCGTGATGTGCACAAACATATGTGATTTTGGCAGGGGTTCACATCCCGCGTCATCCATCAGTGCCAAATGTCTTAGGCATAAAAACATTAGTTCGCGACAGTCATCCACACCGACACGAATTCCACACCTACGGAGGATTGACATATAATCAATAATACAAGTACCAGCTGCTCCGAGGGTATCACGTTCAGGAAACGGCGTGCCACCAGGACGGGTGCAATACTCATGTGCCCACCGGAGGAGGATGCCTGTCTCGGCAGCTTTTGTTTTTAATTCTGTGTTCCCCCTCTGCTGGTATACCATTGATGTCGTTAGTGTACTCAACTGATAGCTTTTGTCGATGTTGTGTGTGTTGCACCAACCTTTATAATCGCTGAACAATCTTTTAAGACTCACTGCCCGAATGACCTCCTGTGGTCCTACAACATTGAATATATTGGCGTCAACTAGGCACGTAAGCACTTTCAACACGAATGTCTGGAACACTCCTAAATATAGTGTATGAAGCGTGTCTAAGTGCAGCACACTGTCTGGCGTGGTCCCCAGCTCTGGGCAAAATAACGGATTGCGGCGGAGAACCCACGACGCGATCCTGCCTCTGTCGTCTACCCTCGCCCTCCAAAAAACGCAAACGAACGGGGTGCTCCGAGTCTCAAAGTCATCCGTGTTGGGCAAATCTGTACATGGATCCAGCCTGTCCCCCTTCCTCAATCCAAGCGTTGGGACGTCTTCGCCGAGGATTCGGCCAAGGCATGTTTTCTTTTTCGCCAGGTGGAGCTTACCAATCTGCACGATCAACTGTCTGACATCATCCGAGACCACATCCACCATAATTTCATGGCTGCTGCACTCGACCTCATACGAGTTGCCCCGTTTGCCCCAGCCCAGGTTGTGTACAGTCGCATGGCTGAAATCGTACATGGTGTCTCTCGTGCATGCGCAAAGGAAACATGGCGAAAAAAACGAAGCCCAGGTCGGGAACCCCAAAGTGCTGCTGAGTTCCATCCAGTCGGCTTTCACTTGCACTAGCAGGTATCTGGCGCCCATCGGGATCTCCGCTATCTCACCTGACTTTGACCCCTCGCCCCATGGAGCGCCGTCCCACCGCGCATTGGGCCTCACGCCTTTAGCTGCTGCCTGGGGGGGGGGTCGAAGCAGCACGCTGAACGTTATGTATTCCTTCACGCGTCTCCTCGAAGGGATGCGTGAAGGAATACATGCTGTTCGTGGTCCTCGTTCCTCGTGTTATTCCGTCGCTCCTCGTGTTCCTCCCCCCTCACATGTCCCCCTCCCCCTTAATCCTCCCCGACCCAATTCCTAGTGCGGGGGTTCCGCTTGCGGGCGTCCTTCGGGCCTTCATCGACCACCTAATATAATTGAATATCTGCCAGTGCGAGTCCCATCCGCGACAGCCACATTTGCATTGCTCTTTCTTGCTCAACACAGCGATGACGTGCCTTGATTTAGTGCACAAATTATAACAAGTCACTGCGAACACCGAGTCGGCCCGTCCAGGGCCAATCGAGCGGGTGTATTTGATGCCATCAAAATAGAGAGCAACTGGAAATACTGGGCGCGTGTCGCCTGGCATATCGTAATGGTCGTGGCCAAGGAACGCTTCAGACCAATCGGTATCCAATGCCATGTTGGTCACCTCTATGCCTTGGTTTCGAAGATGGTCTAGCTCGGCCTCCAAACATTCATGAGGGGGTGCACATGCAAACGGCTTCACCGTCCGAGCACCGTTCAAATACACAGGTAGGTCTAAGAAATGCAACTCTGGCGCCGAAACTTGTTCAGGTAAGGCATCTCTCAAATGTTTCGCATATTTGCCACTTTGCTTGCCTGGGCCGAACTGCAACTTCTCCACTAATGTTCCTCTGGCCCCAGCTTTGACCGCGAAGAAGCAAGTCAAGCAAAGGGCCTTTGCGTCGATGCGCCCCGTCGCGTACAGCTGCAGCAAGTGGTCCTCCAGGTCCGCCGAATCCTCGGAGCTCGCGCCACCGTGCAGGCCCCCAGCGAAGCGATCATCATCGCGCTCCCAGCTAAACTGTCGATATGGTGGCGATCTGGAGCGTCGGCCTCGCTTCCCCATTCAGCAAACCTCTGAGCCAAAACGGCTACGGACACCAATCACGCATGTGGCCGTTGCACCAAGGATAGGACTGACATCATCTCCGTATCTTCACCCCCGCACTTCCTGCCTCCGCGTCCATCGGACGGTCCGATGGATGGGATGTGGGGAAGGGGGTGCGGGGCGGTGAGGGAGGATGTCATTCCCGATCTCCAGCGCGCTCTCCGCGCCCCCTCTCTGTCAACATTGGACATGCCGCGAAACGGAGGCGGCGCCACTGGCAATATCAGACATGCCGCGAAACGGAGGCGGATCCCGATCGGGGTCTTCACGTCGGCAATTGTTATATCAAGGTTGCCCGAGACACGCCCGAAACTTGCCCGAGAATTGCCCGATAATATCTTGAGACTCGCCCGAAATTGAATTCGGAACACGACCGCAATTTGCCCGAGACGCGCCCGACAATTGCCCGATAGTTGCCCGAGACGCGCCCGACATTTGCCCGAGAATTACCAGACAATTGCCAGAGAATTGACCGACAATTGCCCGACATTTGCCCGCGGGTAATTGTCGGGAAAGTTGTAGGCAAGTTTCGGGAAGCGTGCCCGAGACTTGCCCGATAATCTACCCGACAATTGCCCGAAAATGCGCCTGAAACTTGCCCGAACTTGGCCTGAGGCTTACCCTGAGCTTGCCCGAGACTTGCCCGATATGTGCCCGAGATCTGCCCGAGACTTGCCCGACACTTGCCACAAAAATGCCCGAGATTTGCCCGACATTTGCCCGAGACTTGCCCGCAATTTGCCCGAGCTGGGTGGCCCGTCTGCCCGTCTGCTCCCCCCACGCGCCTGGGCGGCCGTGCTCGGGTTCTTGCAGTGGGCGCTGCTGTAGGCGACGACCGTCTCGAGGCCGTCGCGCGTGCGCCCGCGAGCAAACAGAGGGCCCTGCTGCTGCTGCTGACGGCGGATCGAGTGAGGCGTCAAGGCGAGGGGTCGCGAGCTGGCCAGCGGCGAGGGGTCTGCAGAGAGGCAAACGCAGCGATCGGGGCGAGGGTGACGAGCACGAGGGCAACGCTTGCGGTGATCTGACAAGGGCGCGGTTGTCACGAATGTGGCACTCCGCCTCCCATCGCCCTCCTCGTCGTGTCTGTCCTGTTATCCCCCTCCTCCTCCTCGTTGTCCGTTTTGTTTTTTCGTTGTTTCCACGCTTCCACGCTCCATTTGCGTCCCCGCCACCCTATCCCGAGGGGGCAGCTGGAATTAAAACCGCGTTAGTTGCTGCCAAACCGCCTTAGGGAACCCTTCTGGGTCCGCAGTGGGCGCGGGTAATTTTTTACCCGGTTTTTGCCCGGTTTTTGCCCGGTTTTTGCCCGGCTGTTTTTCGAGGATGTATTGGGCGATTTGCCCACGGGCATTTTTTTACCCGGTTTTTGCCCGGTTTTTGCCCGGTTTTTGCCCGCCTTGTTTTTTCCATATTCACTGCACGAAAGTTGCGACAGTTCGGCATCGTGGAGGAATATTTCTTGAATATTTCCGCTCTGAGCGCCCGCTAGCCTTCGACGTGAGTGATCAAGCTGATATTTTTTGAGCTACCCCGCCCAATGCACTCGGTCGCTGACAGGTCGTGTCTGCCGAGCGCCGCAAATGCTCGACAGCCCCTCGTAGGGGCATGGAAACTGCGTGCCTCGTAGCATCCGTTGCTGCCTGCTGCCTGCTGCCGTCGACCTCCTCCTCCTCCTCCCCCTGCCGTTGCTCCCTCGTGAGAGCAGCGGCCGCGGGATGAGGGGCATCCCTCCTGGATGAGGCCTGTTATGTACCCCCCCATATGCATGGGCCCCAGCGTTCAGCCCCACAGGGTAAGGGAAAGAGAGAAATGGGAAGAGTCATAAAACACTAACGAAGGGCCCAGATGTTGATTGGTATTATTGTGAGCTGGGATGTTGCGGTGTCATGTTGGTGAGTGTAGTGTTTGCACGTGTGTGCGTGATTGCTGTGGGAGTGACGGTAGTGTGATTGCGGGTGTGACACGTATGGGTGTGAATTTTGTGGGCGTGATCGTGTGTGTGTGTGTGTGTGTGCGTGCGTGCGCGCGTGCACGCGTGCGTGTCAGTGTGCGCGTGTTCCGTGTGTCTGTGTGTGTGCGCGTGTGTGTGTGTGTGTGTGCGCGTGTGTGTGTGTGTGTTTGTGTGCGGTGGGTGGGTGGGTGGGTGGGTGGGTAGGTGGGTGTTTGGGTGCGTATGTGTGTGCATGTGAGTGTGCGTGTGCGCGTGCGGATCCATTGGTTGCGGTGGTTGTGTGTGTGTGTGTGGGGGTCCCGTCAGGTGTGAGCGTAAGTGGTGTGATGTTTGTGGGTTTGATTGGCGGTGTTGCGCGTGGGTGCGGTATGCGTTATGTGATTGGTGTGGGTGTGAGGTTTGTGGGTGTGCTTTTTGTGGGTACGGTTTGTGCGGGCGTGTTTGAAGTCGGCGTGGTGTTAGGCGCGATGATGCGCGTGCGTGTCCGAGAGGAAGAGAGAAGAGGACGAGAGAGAGAGAGAGGAACGGGTAGCGAGGGATACGGATCGAGAGTGGGAGAGGGAGAGATGAGAGAGAGAGAGAGATAGAGAGAGAGAGCGAGAGAGACATAATGATGTATACTGAGAGGGGAAATGAGAACGAGAGGGGGAACGAGAAAGAGCTGGGGAAGGAAAAGACGGGGCATGAGAGGATGGGAGGGGAGACCAGAAGAGGGCAGCATAGGCATGCACTTGTCAGGAGGAGATTGAGAGTGAGGGGGAGCAGAAATGGGCCACGCTGTGGATGAAGAGGTGATGGGATCAGGACGGCCAGGGCGTATCCCAGGAGCTGGCGTTGGGAACCCAATGCTAGAACATAGTCAACGAGCACAGGCACCGTGACTGTCAACAGGGGGTGGGGATATGGGGACCTCCTCCGCCTCGTCCGCCTCCTCTCCTCCTCCGCCTCCTCCTCCTCCTCCTCCTCCTCCTCCTCCTCCGCCTCCTCCTCCTCCTCCTCCTCCTCCGCCTCCTCCTCCTCCTCCTCCTCATCCTCACAGGCTTGATCCTGTGGGCCACATGGTAATCTGCAGCGACCCCCATCAGCATCACCGTCATCATCATCATCATCATCAGCATCATCATCATCATCAGCAGCAGCAGCATCATCATCATCATCATCAGCATCGTCACCATCATCATCATCATCATCATCATCATCAGCATCATCATCATCATCACCATCATCATCATCATCATCGTCATCGTCATCATCGTCATTATCAGCATCATCATCAGCATCATCATCCTCATCCTCATCCTCATCATAATCATCATCGTCCTCATCCTCATAATCGGCATCACCACCGTCAGCAGCATTATCATCAGCATCATCACCATCGTGATCAGCAGCACTATCAGTATCATCATCAGCATCGGCATCATCAACAACCACACCATCATCACCACCATCGGTGCCACAGTCATGTCATACCACATCTGGCTGACGCCATCATCATGGGGGTCAGTGCAATTTGTGTCACCCGTATGCTAGACACCACATCATCAGCATGGACGTCATTGTTATGACACCCGCGCCCGCTCCCGTCAGAGCTGGGGATGACCCCCGCGGGCGCGGTCAACCGTGTACAGCGTCCCCACATTGCTGTACATGCCGTGGACGTAGAAGATCATCACTCCTGCGACGGCCCCTCGTCCTGATCCAGGTTCCTGATCATCTGGAAGGTGGCGTCCAGGCTCTTGACTGCCTGCTCCAACTCCTCCACGCACGCCAGCGACCCGTGCACGTCGTGGAGGAAGGCGTCTGGAAGGTCCTTGTTGTACAGCGCCAGCTCCTGCAACGGGATGTGCTCCGCGATCTTCTCCTCAACCCTGCCAATGTGCTTGACGAGCTTCCCCTTGAACCTGTCGTTGTTGGCCCACGTCTTGTCGCCATGAGGGTCGATGATGCTGGCCTCGAGATGCTTCGCCCTCTGCAGCACTGACGAGTACTCCTTCACGACGGCCCTCGCCTTGGTGTCCACAGTCTTCGGGGTGGCGGCCTTCGCGTTTGACTTCGCCTGCGCCTTCGCCTTCCCCTTGCCTTTCTTGGCCTTGCCCGCCTTGCCCGTGCCCTTCGCCGTCTGCTTCTTCACGTCTGGCGATGTCCCAGCAGGCTTTGCAGCCACGGCCGCAACATCTCCACTTGCCGTAGCTCCACTTGCAGCACCTTCATGTGCAGCAGCACGGGCGACTGTGACGGGTGGCGTGTCGGCGGCCATTACATTCCCTTTCGGCGCTGGCGTCACCAGCTCCTTGGACTGCCGAACGGCGTCCTTCGTCTCGAACCTAGTGTGACGGCTGGTGCTCACGTGGTCCACGGTCTCTGTGTCCGTCTTGCGCTTCCACTCCAGCCTGCGGGACTCCTCGTTGATCCGCACGTGCTTGGGCCCCTTCTTGATGAGAAACATGCAGCGGTTGATGGCCCCCTGCACGGCTGCAGGCGTGGGCGGGCCGCCTCCACCGCCCATCTCGGCGGTGATCATGCCCTCGAACGTGAGCCAGGAGCCGACAGTCGTGTCCCGCTTGACCCGCTCGTCGATCTTGGACCGCTTCTCCTGACCAAAACTCACGTCTCCCATGTCCAGTTCTCACCGCTGCCCTCTGTAAATGTATATCTATATATACAGATGTGTTTATATATATATACATGTAAACGTAAAGTGTAGATACACGTGTCTGTATATATATATGTACATATGTACAAATGTACTTAATCATGCGAACACGCACGCACGCATATGCATACACATATGTATATATATATATATATAACCATACATACATAAATGCAGCGGGAGGGCGGAACATGGGAGAGGGAACATGCGTGCACGTGTGCTTGGGTATAGGGGGGACATCCTCACCGTCATCAGTTTTGAGACGACGTCTCCTGGTACTGGTCGAACTGCTCAGCGGCCCACTGCTTCACCCGCTTCTTCTTGCCACTCGGGTCCAAGCTCTGGTACCTCGCGTTCTCCTCTGCGCAGCTGCGACGAAAGAGGGCGTACCTCTTCCCGATGGGGCCAGTGCTGCCGATGTCGAACCCAGACGCCGCCGCCGCCTCCAGATTCAGGTCCCTCTCATCATCCATGATGTCCTGCGCATCGTCTCCCTCCTCGTCCTCGTTCTCCACCTTGAATGCGCCCGAGTCCATGAAGGCCTTCATCAGCTGACCCTCGAAGTTGGCCGCCTGCGGCCGATTTACTCCACTCGCAGCTCTCAACTTAAGGCCTACTGCGGCAAGTCACAACTGCAATCGATATCACGGCGTAGGCTCAACCAACTCACCACCACTCGCAATCCGACGAGCAGGAGCGCTCAAGGAATAGGCGGGGAGGTCGAAGGGTTTGGAGAATGGGGGGGGTGGGGGGGTCCCTTCGAGGAGGAGGAGGAGGAGGAGGTGTGTGCGTGGGGGTGGGGGCGTTGGAGGTATGCCTGCATGCAGGCCAGACGATTTCAGGGCTGTCGTCCGTCCTTGCGACCGTCTCCCTCCCCCCCGCGTCTGGCCTGCGGGATGACGAAGGAAGCGGCGCCCATGCTCTGCCCGACGGGGCCACTCGCCTGGCGCGCGGGCGTCGGAGGGGTGAACGGGGCAGGGCGAGCGGGAAGCGCAGCCGGGGCGGGCGCCGACGGGGGCGCTCGGCGATGGGTAAGTATAAGGCGATGTCGGCAACCGAGGGACCTCCTTGCCCTGGGGATCGAAAGCTGGGAAAACCGAGCAGCGAGTTCACAGCGGGCTGAGCTGGGCGGGTAGCCTCGACAACTCTCGGCACAACCAATCGATTGACGTGGCGAGCCACGGCCCACTGATATGGAGAGGGATGCGGATACAGACGCAGGGACAGAGGGATCGAGACAGAGGCAACGATATCTAACGAGAGGGAGCTAGTGAGCAAGACGGGTTGAGATATTGCTGCACCAAGGGGGGAGATATAGAGAGATAAAGGGAGGCACATGGGACTATATCGTTATATCATGCGCAGTAGCGTGCGGGAGGGAGGGGGAGAACACACATGTATATATACATATATATATATATATAGATATACATATATATGTACACACATACGTGCGTGTATGCACACACATACTGAGATCGGCATATACTTTATAGCCACATGCCGACCAACACAGCCATGGAGGGAGCGTGAGGTAGATAGAGCGGGTGGAGGGCGACATACGGGAGGGATGACGGAAGAGAGAAGGCATTGTTGAGACATACGGGAATCGGTAAAACAACCGTCACGGCGGGGGATCGTTGAAGGGGGCGGAGTGGCGACAGGGGGGTGGTGGGACGATGACGGGGTTGGAAGTGATGCGTCCCCAATTTATCTCACGTGTGTCGGTGGTGCTGTTAGGTTGTGCCTATCTCTGATTGTCTCTCCCTCTCTCTCTCTCTCTCGTTCTCTTTATCACCTATGTATTCTTTATATGAAAATGTGAGGTCATGTCACCCTCGTCCCTCTATAGACATTGAGTATGTGCGTCTCTCTCTGCATCTCTCGCTGTTCTATGTCGTATGGTATTCCCTCTCCCTATGCACCCTCTTGCTTTAGGTTTGCGTGCTGTTCTACGCTCACGCGCGTTGGTGCTAGTGTGAATGTGACCTATGCCGTAATACGCATACATACTCGTGAGCTTTTCCTGCGCTGTACAGGGGTGTGTCGTTGGCCTGTTCGTCCCACGATCGGCGACAGACCATGCCGCTGGCGAGGAATCCCCTCGGACTCAAACGTGGTCCACTGCGGCGCTGCGTGCACGATGCGTGCATAAACATATGATGCACAAGCTGCCCCTGGCACGGTGTCCGTCCTCCCTCCGTTCCTCCCGTTCCTTGTTGTTTTGGTTCTTTCCTTCAACCTCAACATTCCTATCGTTCATACTATGCCTCCCCTCACCGTATTTCTAGTCCCGCCTCCCAACCCCTCCCGTGCGGGGCGCAAACAGCTAGCGAGCGCCTGTGCGCATCGCCCTCGCATCAGCCTGACGCCGCACCCACATTCTCATCCGACGACGGGGTCGGCGGCGACAGGCATGTCCTCTGGGCGGAGGGCGAGATCGCCCGCTTGGTCACGGGTGGAGTGGTCGCAGAGGCAGCGCCCTTGTCAACGTCCTTGTTCGAGTCCGTGTGCTTCTCCTCGCTGGCGCCAGGCGCTGCAGAAGGCCTCGGGCGAGCGCACTTAGCGGCACCTGGCCTCTTTAACATAGTTGACGGCCTCTTCATGACAACATTGCCGCCGACCTGATCCAGCTTCGCGGCCTTCATGGCGATGGTCCCCTCTCGATCGATCTTCCCGTGCGCCAGCTTCACTGCGATTGTCGATGCCCATGCCAGGGCAGCAGCTTGGGAGGTCGTCTCCGCCGTCGCCTCGAACTTGTCCACATTGATGGTGATCACCGTCTTGCCGTTCACCTGGACGACGGCGAGGCGCTGGGGCGGCTTGCCTCTGACATCATTGCTGCGGATCAGCGCCTCGACCTTCTCATCATTGCTGTTCTTGCCAAGCCACCCCTGCCTGTCGGGCAAGCGTCTGGACTTCAGCTCGCTCGTGCCTGCACCGCTGCTTGCGGCTCTGCTCTCTGGGCCCGCGTCGGAGATCTTCGTCGTCTTCACCTCCTGCTTCTTCTCTTCTTCTTCATGGGCGTGCCCAGCTTCGCCTTGGCCTTCGGCTGCGTGAGACCCGATCGCCACTTGGCCACGGTCACCTGCGCCACGTTCACCGCCTCCTCTGTCGAGCCAGACGCGCCTTTGAACACTGCCAGCATGCAATCTGTAGGCGCTGCATCTGGAGGTTCGCGCATCTCGACGGCATACTCGGGGAAGTGCTTCTTCGGGCCGTCCGTGCGCGTGCGGAACGCGCAGCGAGCCTCCCCGTCGTACCCGTAGTCATACACGGGGGTCTTGGCAGCGCCAGTGTCTACCTCCACGTCGGGCTCGAAGTCGGCGGGGTCCTCCTCCTCCCCGCCCTCCTCGTCGTTCTTCTCGTCGAACTCGTCCTCGTGCTGGTCCCCGTCGGCGTCGTCGCCAGGCTCTACGTTCTTCTCGGGCTTGGGGAGCGCCAGCGCTTTGAACCATTTGGGGGGTGTGTCCTTGATCATATACTGGCTAGCGTGGCGGCACATCGTCTTCAAGCGCTTGTGCAGCTCGGCCTGCCACGTCGTCATCTCCCCCCTGCTCCTGAACACCAGTGGCTTGTGCCTGGCGACCTCCTTCAGAGCCTGGAACCACGCGTCCTTCTTGAAGGACATGGTGCTATTCACCTAGGGTGAGAACACAACTTGTGCACATGCTGATTCATCCACTCCTCCTCCGAACTCCTCCGTTCATCCACTCCGTTCTCCATTTCCTCCATTCGTCCATTGCTCATTCCTCCCCTCCTCCTCCGATCTCCTCCATTCCCCCACTCCTCCATTACCCCCATTCCTCCACTCATTCCTTTAATCCCTTCACCCCCGCCGCCCTCCCGTAAGTCCCCCCTCCTCCACGTGGAGGGCGGAGGGGTATACATTTAGAAGGGTCGGCGGTGTTTGTCCGATTCACCACCTGGACCAAGCTCCTGATCAGCTTGATGTGGCCCTCGATGCCCTGCCGACTCACGCCGCCATCGTAGCCGTACGTGCAGAAACTCGGGCCCGTCACGTGTGGGAGCAGGGCTGAACCGAGCGGCCCTGGGGCCGTCTCTGCACCTGGCGAGGACATCTTGATCCAAGCCAGCTGCTGACGAGGGAAGATGGGGGGAGGATGACATGGCGGAACCTGGTGAGTAAACAACTAAAGAGGAGGAGGATGAGGAGGAGGAGGAGGAGGAGGATCAGGAGGAGAAGACGTGAGGAGGAGGAGGAGAAGGAGGAGGAAGATGGTGCTGCTGCTGATGATGCTGCTGATGATGATGATGCTGATGATGATGATGCTGATGATGATGATGCTGATGCTGATCCTGATGGTGATGATTGAGGAGGGGGAGGAGGTGGAGGATACGGATGAACCCGATGAGACGGATGATGGGAAGACGCCGACGAGAAGGAGGCGGAGGAGGAAGCTGACGTAGAGGCGGGCGCCGACGATACACCAACGAGCAACGTTAACGTCGAGGTGGGGGGATGGTTGAAATGCCCGGAAGGAGGGGGCGGAGGGCAGACGAGGGAGGAGGGAAGTGGGATGTTGGACGAGTGGCTGATCGGGAGGAGGTGGGACGAGGGGCGCACGGTAAGAGGAAGGCACAGAACCAGGAGCAACAAGGCAGGCCGATCGGCCTGCTGCACGTCCGCGCGGAACATTTCCTGGATGAGCTCGTCGTCCGATGGCGCTGCCTTATGCGGGGCGGGTGCGGGAGGAGGCGGTTCCTTCCCCCCACCGCCCACCTCCCACCCTCGAGGGTCCCCCGATCCTCGAGGATGGGAGGCGAGGGCCCCCCATCCTCGAGGACCCCTCTCATCCTCAAGGATCCCTTCCATCTATAGAGGGTTCCAGGGGACCCCCCAGGACCTCCCACCCTCGAGTTTCCCCTCAACTCCCCTCATCTCCTATCCGCTCTTTGTGCTCCTTTTCCTCCCCCTCAGCTTCGTCCGATCCTCACCCTCCTATTCCGTCTCCTCCTCCTCCTCCTCCTCCTCCTCCTCCTCCTCCTCCTCCTCCTCCCCCTCATTATCGTGTTTCTTCCCTGCTGCCGTCATGGCAGCTGGCGCAATTGTCGCAGGCGGCCCCGTCTCGTCCTGCTGCGTGGCGGGCAGCGCTGCGTTCTGGAACTGGGGCGGGGCCTGCGGGAACGGGCAGAAGGGGCCGCAGGGTAAAGTCAGCGGCTCCGAGAGAACGACGGGCTATAGTAGGGTACAGTCGGGTGCACACACATACATATATATATATACACACATATATAGAGAGATGTGTACATAGACACGTGTATGTCTGTCTGTCTGTCTGTCTGTATGTATGGATGTATGTATGTATGTATGCATGCATGCATGCATGCATGCATGTATGTATGTATGTATGTATGTATGTATGTAGGTAGGTAGGTAGGTAGGTATGTATGTAGGTATGTAGGTGTGTATGTGAATATAAACAATGTGTATACGCATGTACTTTGGCGTATATATGCACGTACATACGCATGTATACACATGTACATACTTTGGACCCGTTCGAGGCGAATGTTGGAGAGGCGGGGGGGAGACAACACGCGGCGACGGTTGGATATCTTGCACACCAGACATCCAACCGTCGTCGCGGGACAGCGAAGGTAAGAATCTCGAAGGGGTTGGGGGGCAAGGGGAGGAGGGTGCCCGACATTGTCACCGTGCCATCGGTTATCGAACACACACGCGCACACGCACACTCACGCACATACACACACACCGTTCAACCCGTTTCGAGCCTGAGCCGAGCCGACGCGTCCGTGCTGCTGCGCGTCAGTCAGCGCGAGCCTGTCTGCACTCTCTGGGTCCGTGCGCGCGACCTTCAGCAGCGGCTTGTCGTCGCTGTCGCTGCTGAGGTCGATGGGCGTGCAGATGACGCGGGGCTCGATGATGCCGAGCCCCTGTCGAGGAGCATGCAACAGCCCCTGTCGAGGTTGGGTCCGTCGAAACCCGCGTGCGCGGTTCATAAACCATACGCGCGGGTTTCGACGGCCCCAACCCCGAATGCGCACGTGAGTTCGCGTGCGAGCTCACGTGCGTATTCTGAGTCCGTTTCACCTCACCCTTCCCTCTGTTGATCTGCCTCACCCTCGTAACCCTCATCCTGCTCCTCCTTTTCCTCCTCGTCTTCCTCCACTTCCTCCTCCTCGTCCTCCTCCTCCTCGTCCTCCTCCTCCTCCTCCTCCTCTTCCGCCTCCATCGGCCTCCTCCTCCCCCTCGTCCTCCTCCTCCTCCTCCTTCCTCCTCCTCTCCTCCTCCTCCTCCTCCTCCTCCTCTTCCTCCTCCTCGTCGTCCTCCTCCTCCTCCTCCTCTTCCGCCTCCATCGGCCTCCTCCTCCCCCTCGTCGTCCTCCTCCTCCTCCGCCTCCTCCTCTCATTTTGAAAGCGGGCCTGCGCCGCCGCCGGAGCAGCCCCGCTGCTGGCCGCCGCGCCACCGTCGGCGCCGTCCTGGGAAGGACATGCATATAGCAGGAAGCCTCGGGCAATTTTCGGGTAGCTTTCGGGCAACATTCGAGCAACTCTCTGGAGTTGATCGAAAATTGCCCAAGAATTGCCCGAACATTGCCCGAGAATTGCCCGAAAATTGCCCGCGGGCATTTTTCAGGTCAAAATTTTGCCCGAAAATTGCCCGCGGGCAATTTTCAGGTCAAAATTTTGCCCGAAAATTGCCCGCGGGCATTTTTCAGGTCAAAATTTTGCCCGAAAATTGCCCGCGGGCATTTTTCATGTCAAAATTTTGCCCGAAAATTGCCCGCGGGCATTTTTCAGGTCAAGATTGTGCCCGAAAATTGCCCGCGGGCATTTTTCAGGTCAAAAAATTTTGCCCGAAAATTGCCCGTGGGCATTTTTCAGGTCAAAATTTTGCCCGAAAATTGCCCGCGGGCATTTTTCAGGTCAAAATTTTGCCCGAAAATTGCCCGCAGGCATTTTGGGGGTCAAAAAATTATTTGAAAATTCCCCAAGAATTTCCCCCCCGAGCTCCTCCATGGTGCGTTTGCGCAGCATGGCGGCGCGGAGGGCCATGTCGCGCGCAGGCGGTCGCGCTGGCGCCGCCTTGATGCTGCAGCACTAGCGGGGGAGGCGAGAGCAGGGGAGGGTCCACGACGAGCTATGATATTTTGTCATAGTTTACGTGTTTTATATATACCTGTCTACAATATAACTGAAAATTTTCTGTATTTTCAGTTCCATTGAAAAAACTGAAAAATTTTCCGTACACCGCATATGAATTGAAAAAAAAACAACCACTGGAAAAAATTCAGTTTTTCAGAAAATAAGGACCTCTGGGTAGTAAAGCGGCGGTGGATCACGCTCTCTCTCTTTCTCTCTCTCTCATATATATATATATGTATATATATATATATTGCAAGTACTGAAATGTTATCTTGATAACTTAAGTAGCGGAGCTGGGGTCCACGGACCTTGCCCGACAGGGCTGGTGAAATCCTTTTCCACCTCTGCATGATCTGAGCCAGAACTGGCTCTCCACAGTACACAAATGTCACAACAGCGCATGCACAACAATCCTCACTCAAATCACTGATATATACCTTGTTTCCTGCACTCCTCCTCGGGCCCATCTGCAGCTTCATGCCAAGATCGGGCACGCATTCTGGAAACATATCAATATCGAATCATAGCCAGCGAGTGAGGGTGCCAAATCCCGACAAACCCATCAACACTGTAGATCTTGTCCTGCCTTATCTCGTTGAGGGCGGTCGCCACACAAGCTTCGACCACCATTGCCTTTGTATATGTCGAGACGGCCCGATCCACTCGCCGTAGTCGTAGAAACTCCCGTCCACTGTCTATAGTCATAGCTGTGAACATAGCCCGAAGATCATTGACCACGATATTGCTCGTAGCTCCATTCTTCATCGTGTCCTTCAGGCTGTACTGAGTTGAGGCATCTTTCTGTGCTGGCTGCGTGGTACGGTCGATGTGCTGCTTGACTTTGAAGACTGCACTCGTTGCGACAACACTCAAAAGGGTGAGCATCATCATCACGACCGTTGTGGAAACGCCAAAATGGCTCTCATCATCTGCAGGGCTCGAGATCGCGACTGGCTGAAACTCCTTCTCCACCAACTCAGTAGCGTCCGCACGCCCAAATTGAAGAAACGTACCGAGACCCACCAAGCATTGAGTAAGTGCTCCCATCAGCTCCAGCGCCGGCTTACCGATCTGGCCCTTCTTCTCATTGCTTGAACCCGAAACTTCACCAACCTCACCTTTCCCAGTGAGCCATACCTTCATCGCCGTTAGGTGCTTCATGAAATCGACCCTCGAAAGATGTTTCGTCCCAAGATCTGCGGTGTTCTCGTTGGTATGAACTTTGCTCGTGCTGACCTTCGTCTCAGCCTTGCGTGCGACTAGGTCCTTGATCCACAGATCCTTCAACTCGATGTGCCTCATCCTGCCGACTCCCTTCTTCTCGACGTTCGTGAGAGCGCTGGAGTTGTCACTCTCCAGCGTCACTGGTACAGTTTCGTCCAAGAGCTCCTTGAGATAAGTCTGTGCTCCTCTCGCCTCAATCCCGACATGCACGAGTGCGTTGAACTCAGCTTCGGGCGACGAGAGTGCTGGTGCCCCCTGAGTCTTGACGAACTGCATGATCAAAGCTCCATTGAGAAACAACTGACCACAACTTGTAGACTTCCTCCCGATAGGATCCTCTGCCCAATTAGAGTCTGCACGTCCGATAACCTTGAAATCGCCGCTGTCTGGATACATGCACGTGACTGAAGATGGGTGAGCTCGAATGAACCTGATGATGCGCGTGAGCCTCATCTGGTCCTGCACCGTCGGTCGTGACATCCCCCTCGAACACTCCTTCGCTGCGTACTGACACTCAGGCCTTTCCAAACACACGAACATGTTGAGGCCGTTGACGCTCCTGAACTTTGTGGCCGCTTTGGAATCCAACTCCTCCTCGCTCTCGACCTTCTTCTCGTTCTTGACTCCTGGTATTGGGCTCGTCTTCTTATCATTGGGCTCAGAGTCGAGTAGCTTCTTGACAATAGCAGGCCACATGCGAACTTGAACGCCTTCGGGGGTGCGGAGCCAGCCACGTCCAAGGTGCTTGATCTCAGGACCACCAACTGTGAGCTCCGAAACCTTGAGTAGAAAATGTGTGCCGAGCTCCTCCAACACTCTGCTGGCTGAAACTCTGGGTCCCACCAGCGTGCCATCGTCAACGTGCTTGGACATAGCAACTTGATTGGCCTTGTCTGCAAACGTACACGGGTCAGAAAGAAACCTCTTGAACGTCATCTTAGATTCATCATTCCGTCCTGTAGCGATGTTCTCAAAGTGGTCGTCGAAATCGATCATCGCCTCGTTAAGTCCGTAGACGGTCTTATTGAGCTTGAAAACCCAATCCGAACCATCGGGAAGATGGCAGTACTCCTTCGGAACCTCTGCGTACACCAACTCTCGAATCGGCGTGTACAGAAACGCTCGAGATATGTCGAAAAAGAAGATGGCGAAATCCTTAACGATAGCGTAGACCATGAGCAACTTGAGTGAGAACGAAAGTGGCGTAGGGCAGTACAGTTCATTCTTGCTCTTGTTGACCTGCTTGCCGAATGGTCGCGCACAAAGCCTAGCCTTGAGCCCGCCACTCCTCATCTCCAAAACCCAAGTCCACGTAAGTGCCTTAGGCCCGTGAGGGTCCCTCAGCGTGAGCTCCCACACGTCGTAGTTGTCGAGCCGATCTAGCTCGCACTGCTTCGCCTCCCACTCGTCCTCCTCGGTCCAGCCCATCGCGATGCTGAACTCGCTGTCGTCCTTTAGCCCCTTGTCGACCTCGCCCACGAGCCTCATCATCTCCTCCGTGCTGAAGCCCGCCACGAGCCTCTTGAGGTCGCCAGTGCTCAAGCTCTCGATGGCTCCCACCAGGCCTCGACTCCCAGGTGGG
The DNA here is from genome assembly GCA_963575745.1 of Prorocentrum cordatum. Classification (NCBI taxonomy): domain Eukaryota; class Dinophyceae; order Prorocentrales; family Prorocentraceae; genus Prorocentrum; species Prorocentrum cordatum. The sequence continues at coordinate 14,150 of CAUYUJ010013814.1, read as the reverse complement.
CCTCCAGGGCCGCCTTCACCGAGGTCAGCGTCAGCAGCTCCTCGCTTAGCGGGTGCCCCTGGAGCTGGTACTCCCTGCTTGCCTCGACGCCTCCTCTCGATCTTCTGCACCTCCCGACGAACTGCTTCAACTGGATCTTGACCTTGTGCTGGTTCTGGCCCTGCTGGTCGCTGCGCTTGCTGCTCGCCGTTGTTAGCCTCCGAGCTGACCGTAGGCACAGGAACCACGACCACCTTCGGCTGCTCGTCGTCCTTACTGGCGATTGACTTCTCGTACTCGGCCCGACGCTGCTGGCATGTCCTGCTGTGGTGTGGTGGCCGTCCTCGTCCGTGCTGACCTTTAGCTGCATACTCACACCCAGGGCATCCTTCCGTCGGCTGCCAGTTCTCGCCCTCGTAGACTCCAGCTCTTACCGAGGTCCTCCAAGGCGTCCAACGCATGGCTTTGAGCATCTCCATGTCGAAGCTCTCCTCAGTCGTCAGCTGCTTCACTGTCCTGGCCTGAACTACCCCCGTCGCCGTGCCGATAAGATGAGCATCACTCTTCGAACTGCGTCCCAGCCACAGTCCCTTGCACCAGGCTGTACCCAGCTTGTCCTGCAGCTCCGTGTGCTCCTTGCCGATCACTGTCTCTCCGAACTCCAGCATGGGTGAAGTGTACGGTGCCAACCTGAGCTCCTCGAACGATGTGCGACCGCTGCTCCTCCTCCGCTGGTACCTGTTGTGGCAGAATATCTGATGCCGAATCATCCAAGGTATGATAGGTACATCCTCAGTGAACTTCATGTTGTAACGCTTCTCCAGAGCCAAACGCCCAGTCCTAGCAAGACCTGCAACCGACTTGACTCCACTCTCAACTCCACCTTGAGAAGCGTGGCTTCCTTTTGGAACTAACCGTACTCGAAGTTGAGCTTCAGCTGCCTCTTTGCCGAGCTTCTTGATACGCTCTGAAATCACTCCATTCATGAGTGCCTCCAGTGCTGGTTCTCCGTATAACTGAACTTCCATACTCATGTAGCCCAGCTCGTCCAGGTACTCGCTGATGGCCGCTATAGCGTAGCTCTGATTGCCTTTAGCTTCCACGACAACTCCCATGAGGTAGCCCGTCCTTCTGTCCTTGCCGACTGCCAGGGTAAGACGCCGACCTGATCCATCTTCACCGAGACTGAGAAACCCATAGTCGAATGATACAACTGGAGTAGCCGATGCGTTTGGATCTCTCGCGCGATGAGGGTCTTCTTGCCCTCGTCCCATCATGCACTCCTGACACCAAGCTTCGAAAGGAATGTGACCTCTCCGAATGTGCGCTCTGACATGTTCTCCTGACATCCGAGCTGGTCTCTTGAGCCCGGGCGCGACGGGCGTCCCCGTCTGATCTGGAACTCCTTCTGCGACACCACGTGGGCCATCACGTGAACTAGCCGCTCCACTGTCAGCCTGCACCTCCACAAGCTGCGTCTCGACAGGCTCCTCCTTCATCTGCTCGTCGTCCTTCTCGGAGTGGTCCTCGACATCGCCGATGATGGACTCGTAGCCTGTCGGATCCTTGAACCTCATGGGAAGAAGAAACGCATTCACCTTCCGTCGCAACCGCAAAGTCACTGTCGACTCGATCGCCTTATCTATCTCGTGCTGCACATTCTTGTTGCTTTTGAACATCTTGGCTCCGTCAGGATCAAAGTGTACCGAATAACCTGCATCATTCATCTCTGCAACTGAAAGGGCACCTCTACGAACTTCAGCTGGCGTGACGTCTAGCTTTGCAGGGATCGACGTGGTCGAATCGAAGACCTCACCCGTCAACGTCCGCTTATCCCAAGTCCGAATACCCTTTCCAGTGATGGATCGCAGAGACTGACCTTGCTCGCCCGTGAGCTTGCACTTCTCCGTCATAGCCTTTGGTACAACATGAGTGTGCGCTCCACTATCCACGAGCATCTCGCATTCATCCCCGTCAGTGTCGTCCGTAAACGCAAAAATCCAACCCCCTTCGTCATCTGGTAGTACTGCTGCCTGTACGCGTCCAGCTCCACATACTCGTGTCTGTGACGCTGAATCTCCTGGATGGACCGTACTTGCTGAGCCCGATCCTGGAGCTGGTTGAAGTCCTGGCTGGACCTCAGAAACGGATCGCTGACCTCCCCCAGGCTGGTAAGCGCCGCCGCCGTATTTCTTGCAGTCCGCGATCTTATGCCCGTACTTGCCGCAGTGGGGATTCGAACACCATCCGTCGAAGAGCTTCATCTCGCCCTTCTTGCTCTTCATCTTGTTCTTGCCGTCGCCCTTGCCACCTTTGCCGCCCGAACTCTGCCAAGCACTCCTTTGACTGCTCGACTTGCCACCGCTGCCCTTCTGGTCTGACTTGCCGCCGAAGCCCTTGCCCTTGGAATCGCCCTTGCCGCCCTTGTCGAAAGCGTCTACGTCCATGGCGTTCGGGTCGAACTTCTTCTTGGTCACCCTCGGGTCGCGCTGCATCATCTGCTGAGCGAAGGCCTCGCAAGTCTCCCGTAGGATCTGGTGGTTCGTGAAGGTCTGCATCATCACCTGAGTCTTCAGTGGCTCGGGCGTGTTCTTCTTGATCAAGGCTTGGACGAGGGTGTCTGAGATCACTTCTGAAAACTTCTCTTGATATCGGTTCATGTCCAGTAGAAACTTCGTGAGCTCCTCGACGTATGTCTCCCACTTGCCTGAAAACTCTGTGTTCACAAGAAGCTGCAGCTGCGTCACCTTGTTGGAGCCAGTGGCCGCATCCTCGCGTAGACAAAGTCGTCGCCACTGCTCCAGGCCGTTACCTGGTTCACAATTCATCACCAAGGTCAACGCGCTGCCTCCAAGCAGCTGTGATAGAATGTATCCCATCGTAGCTGCAAACTGCTTGTTGTCGTCACCCATCTCTGAAAGCGTAATGACACTGCCATGGGTAGCTGCTGTCGTGACCGCTTGTGCCAATCTCGGGTCGATGGCGCCTAAGTAGCTGATCAGCTGATATCTGAAGGTCGGGAACTCGTCGCGGTTGCCTGAGTACTTATTTGGTCGTCCCAGCAGGCGCGTGTCCACAAGACCAGCCATCATGAGAAGAACAGAAACCAATCGCGCTACCATGCAAGTACTGAAATGTTATCTTGATAACTTAAGTAGCGGAGCTGGGGTCCACGGACCTTGCCCGACAGGGCTGGTGAAATCCTTTTCCACCTCAGCATGAACTGAGCCAAAACTGGCTCTCCACAGTACACAAATGTCACAACAGCGCATGCACAACAATCCTCACTCAAATCACTGATATATACCTTGTTTCCTGCACATATATATATATATATATATATATATATATATATATATATATATCGGAGTAGGGCCCCGGGGCGGTGCCTGTCATCTCCATGGGGGTGCAGGGCGCCCCCGGGAGCGTCCGAAGCGTCCCGGAGGGCCCCTGGGACCGCCAGGAACAGTTCGAGACCGCCCAAGACGGCCCGCGAGCGCTCCAAGACGCGCATAGATAGCCTCAGGAATGGCCAGGAAGGCCCGAAGACGTTCCAAGAGAGCTCCATGAGGCCCCGAAGGCATCCCAAGAGGCCTCCCAAGAGAGCCCCGACAAGCCAAAATCGTTGGTTTGTATTGTTTTTTTGAGGTTTTTGGCCTTCTCGCTTTTTCGGGGTTCCGACGCTCCAAGACCGTCCAAGAGTCTCCCAAAACCGCTCCAAGACGGCCGAAGAGGCCCCCAAGACCGCCCCAAGACGGCCCAAGAGACCCCCAAAATCGTCCCAAGACGGCCCAGGAGAGCCCCAAGATGGCCCAGGAGCCGCCCAAGACGGTTCCAGGAGAGCCCCGACAGGGCTTCAAGACTGCCTAAGCGAGCCCAGCGGTCCCCAAGAGGGCCCCGCGAGGCCAAGAGGCCCCAAAGAGGCCCCCGCGAGCCTCCCCGAAGGCCCCCAGAAGCCCTCAAGAGGCCCAAAAATGGCCCTCAGCGCGCCCCAAGACGCCTCCAGGAGAGCCCCACAGGCTTCCGAGAGGCCTCAAGAGGCCCACTGGAGGCCCTCAGGAGGTCGTCCCCGTCATGTTCCCGGAAGGCGGTCCGGGAACATGATTCCGCGCCTTGGAGGAGTATTCTGCGCTTTTCCGAGGCGCCTTCCGAGGCGCCTTGGACGACGCAC
>CAUYUJ010013814.1:0-7500 GCA_963575745.1 Prorocentrum cordatum | reverse complement strand
GGGAGCCCCACCGAAGGCCCCAGTGCTGCCGCCCGCATGCGTCACCCACGCCCAATTCGGCACACCCCTCACACGTTTCGTGGCCCCATAGGGAGCCCCACCGAAGGCCCCAGTGCTGCCGCCCGCATGCGTCCCCCACACCCAATTCGGCACACCCCTCACACGTTTCGTGGCGCCATAGGGAGCCCCACCGAAGGCCCCAGTGCCCGCGCCCCGCATTGCGTCACCCAACACCATTTCGGCACACCCCTCACACGTTTTCGTGGCCCCATAGGGAGCCCCCACCGAAGGCCCCAGTGCCCGCGCCCGCATGCGTCACCCACACCCATGTCGGCACACCCCTCACACGTTTCGTGGCGCCATAGGGAGCTCCACCGAAGGCCCCAGTGCCCGCGCCCGCATGCGTCAGCCACACCAATTTCGGCACACCCCTCAAACGTTTCGTGGTCCCATAGGGAGCTCCACCGAAGGCCCCAGTGCCCGCGCCCGCATGCGTCACCCACACCCATTTCGGCACACCCCTCACACGCTTCGTGGCTCCATAGGGAGCTCCACCGAAGGCCCCAGTGACCGCGCCCGCATGCGTCAGCCACACACATTTCGGCACACCCCTCACACGCTTCGTGGCTCCATAGGGAGCTCCACCGAAGGCCCCAGTGCCCGCGCCCGCATGCGTCAGCCACACCCAATTCGGCACACCCCTCACACGTTTCGTGGCTCCATAGGGAGCTCCACCGAAGGCCCCAGTGCCCGCGCCCGCATGCGTCACCCACACCCATTTCGGCACACCCCTCACACGTTTCGTGGCTCCATCGGGAGCTCCACCGAAGGCCCCAGTGCCCGCGCCCGCATGCGTCACCCACACCCATTTCGGCACACCCCTCACACGTTTCGTGGTTCCATAGGGAGCTCCACCGAAGGCCCCAGTGCCCGCGCCCGCATGCGTCACCCACACCCATTTCGGCACACCCCTCACACGTTTCGTGGCTCCATAGGGAGCTCCACCGAAGGCCCCAGTGCCCGCGGCCGCATGCGTCACCCACACCCATTTCGGCTCACCCCTCACACGTTTCGTGGCTCCATAGGGAGCTCCACCGAAGGCCCCAGTGCCCGCGGCCGCATGCGTCACCCACACCCATTTCGGCACACCCCTCACACGTTTCGAGGCTCCATAGGGAGCTCCACCGAAAGCCCCAGTGCCCGCGGCCGCATGCGTCACCCACACCCATTTCGGCACACCCCTCACACGTATCGTGCATCCTGGGTAGTTCCACGAAGGCCCCAGTGCCCGCGCCCCGCAAGCGCCCTAAGAGCCACACCCATTTCGGCACACCCCTCACACGTTTCGTGGCCCATGGGGAGCTCAGAAGTCCCAGTGCCGGCCCGCATCGCGTTCGGCACACCAATTTCGGCACACCTTCACACGCTTCGTGGCTCCTTAGGAGTCCGCCGATGGCCCCCGTGCCCGCGCCCGCAAGCGTCAAGCCGCACATTTCGCACCACCCTCGCACGCTTCGTGCCCCATGGGCTGCTCCCCGAGGCCCTAGTGCCCCAGTGCCCGCGCCCGCATGCGTCACCCACACCCATTTCGGCACACCCCTCACACGTTTCGTGGCTCCATAGGGAGCTCCACCGAAGGCCCCAGTGCCCGCGCCCGCATGCGTCACCCACACCCAGTTCGGCACACCCCTCACACGTTTCGTGGCTCCATAGGGAGCTCCACCGAAGGCCCCAGTGCCCGCGCCCGCATGCGACACCCACACCCATATCGGCACACCCCTCACACGTTTCGTGGCTCCATAGGGAGCTCCACCGAAGGCCCCAGTGCCCGCGCCCGCATGCGTCACCCACACCCATTTCGGCACACCCCTCACACGCTTCGTGGCTCCATAGGGAGCTCCACCGAAGGCCCCAGTACCCGCGCCCGCATGCGTCACCCACACCCATTTCGGCACACCCCTCACACGCTTCGTGGCTCCATAGGGAGCTCCACCGAAGGCCCCAGTGCTGCCGCCCGCATGCGTCCCGCACACCCATCCCCTTCACACGTTTCTTGGCCCTATAGGGAGCCCCACCGAAATTGGTAGTGTCAACTGCGGTATTCACACCTGCACATGGTTGGGTCCTTCGTCAGGCTAATTATTTGTTTTTTTTTCCCCCAACCATCCTGTGGTGTTGGGTCCTCGTTTTGAAGAGACGGTGCCCCGCGTTCCCTCCTTCTCCTCCTCCCGCTGCCCCCTCCCTCCTGCCATCATCATCATCATCACCATCATCATCATCATCATCATCATCATCACCACCATCGTCATCATCATTATCACCTCTCCTCTTCTCCTCTCCTCTTCACCCACCCAGTACACTGTTTCGTGGCTCCATAGGGAGCTCCACCGAAGGCCCCAGTGCCCTGCGCCCGCATGCGTCACCCACACCCATTTCGGCACACCCCTCACACGTTTCGTGGCTCCATAGGGAGCTCCGCCGAAGGCCCCAGTGCCCGCGCCCGCATGCGTCACCCACACCCATTTCGGCACACCCCTCACACGTTTCGTGGCTCCATAGGGAACTCCACCGAAGGCCCCAGTGCCCGACCCCGCATGCGTCACCCACACCATGTCGGCACACCCATCACACGTTCCGTGGCCCATAGGGGAGCTCCACCGAAGGCCCAGTGCCGGCGCCCGCTATGCGTCAACAACACCATTTCGGCACACCCTCACACGTTTCGTGGCTCCATAGGGAGCCCCACCGAAGGCCCCAGTTGCCGCGCCGCATGCGCCACCCACCACCCCAATTCGGCACACCCCTCACACGCTTCGTGGCTCCATAGGGAGTCCACCGAAGACCCCGTGCCGTGCCCCGCATGCGCACCCACACCCAATTCGGCACACCCCTCACACGTTCGTGGCTCATAGGGAGCCCCACCGAAAGACCCAGTGCCCGCGCCCGCATGCGTCACCCACACCCATGTCGGCACACCCCTCACACGTTTCGTGGCTCCATTCGGAGCTCCACCGAACGCCCCAGTGCCCGCGCCCGCATGCGTCACCCACGCCCATGTCGGCACACCCCTCACACGTTTCGTGGCTCCATAGGGAGCTCCGCCGAAGGCCCCAGTGCCCGCGCCCGCATGCGTCACCCACATCCAATTCGGCACACCCCTCACACGTTTCGTGGCCCCATAGGAGCTCCGCCGAAGGCCTCATTGCTGCCGCCTGCATGGGTCACCCACACACAATTCGGCACACCCCTCACACGTTTCGTGGCCCCATAGTAGAAGCTCCGCCGAAGGCCCCAGTGCTGCCGCCCGCATGCGTCACCCACACCCAATTCGGCACACCCCTCACACGTTTCGTGGCCCCATAGGGAGCCCCACCGAAGGCCCCAGTGCTGCCGCCCGCATGCGTCCCGCACTCCCAATTCGGCACACCCCTCACACGCTTCGTGGCCCCATAGGGAGCCCCACAGAAGGCCCCAGTGCTGCCGCCCGCATGCGTCCCGCACACCCAATTCGGCACACCCCTCACACGTTTCGTGGCCCCATAGGAAGCTCCACCGAAGGCCCCACTGCTGCCGCCCGCATGCGTCACGCACACCCAATTCGGCACACCCCTCACACGTTTCGTGGCCCCATAGGGAGCTCCACCGAAGGCCCCAGTGGCGGCGCTCACATGCGCATGCGTCCCGCGCACCCATGTCGGCACATTCCTGACAGGTTTCGTGGCCCCATCATCCACCGGAGGCCCCAGTGGCGGCGCTCACATGCGTCACCAATTCGGCACACCCCTCACACGCTTCGTGGCCCCATAGGGAGCTCCATCGAAGGCCCCAGCGGCCGCGCTCACATGCGTCCCCGCCACCCATCCCGCACGCCCCTCACAACAACAGGTTTCGTGGCCCCATAGGGAGCTCCACCGAAGGCCCCAGTGGCACCGCCCGCATGCGTCACCACCCGCACCCAATTCGGCACACCCCTCACACGTTTCGTGGCCCCATAGAGAGCTGCACCGAAGGCCCCAGTGGCGGCGCTCACATGCGTCCCCGCCACACATCCCAGTACACCCCTCACGCGCTTCGTGGCCCCATAGGGAGCTCCACCGAAGGCCCCAGTAGCGGCGCTTACATGCGTCTCCGCCACCCATCCCGGCCCCCCCCCCCGCAGCAGCATCATGTTTCGGGGACCCATAGGAAACTCCACTGGAGGCCCGAGTGGCGGCCCTCACATGCGTTTCCGCCACCCATGTCGGCACGCTCCGCGCGTGTTTCGTGTCCCCATAGGGAGCTTCGCCGAATGCCCCAGTGGCACCCTTCTCGGCACACGTTCCGTAGTCCTATTAGGAGTTCCACTGAAGATGAAACCCGCAGCTGCGGTACTGACAACTGCATATGGTTGGGTTCTTCGCCAGGCTAATTTTTGCAAGGGATTCGCGAAAAAGTGTTATGCTAGAACAAAAATGTCACCGCATAGTGTTTTTTGGAAGGGAACCTCAGGGGGGGGATACTGGCCCCCTGGGATAGTGTAAATTCATATTTAGGATGGACATGTGGTCAGAAACATATAGGATTTACATACCCGCAAGGGGTAGCGATAACTCCGGGGGTGGGTGGGTGGAGTCTACTCTTGTTTTTAGAAAGGAGAATTCACTTTGACCGTCTTGAAGCTGTCCTCTCCGCTGCTCGGGCGAACATCCCACCCTCCCACCCGCAACTTGGTCGCAAGACCTCTTGAGACAAGACCGTGACGGTAGGTACCACATGGCACTTGGCCACGACACCGACGCCGACGACGACAGCGACAACGACGACGACGGCGCCGCCAACACCGACTACGACGACACCGACGACGTCTCCAACGACTTCGACGACGACGACGGCGATGACGACGACACCGACGACGACGACGCCGACGACGACGACGATGACACCGCCGACGACGACGACGACGCCGACGACGACGACGCCGACGCCGACGACGTCGAAGACAACAACGACGATGACGACAACGACGCCGCCAACGAAGACGACGACGACGACGCCGACGACGACGACGATGACACCGCCGACGACGACGACGACGCCGACGACGACGACGCCGACGCCGACGACGTCGAAGACAACAACGACGACGACAACGACGCCGCCAATGAAGACGACGACGACGACGAGGGAGGAGGGAGGACGACGACGGCGACAACGACGACAACGACGAGGGAGGAGGGAGGACGGAGGACGGCGACGACGCGAACGACGAAGAAGGAGGGAGGACGGCGACGCCGACGACGACAAAGACGAGGGAGGAGGGAAGACGACGACGACGACGACGACGGCGACAAAATAGGAGGGTCGACGACGAGACGCCGACGACGGACGACGACGTCGAGGGAAGAGGAAAGGACGACCACGGCGACAATGACGACGGAAATGACCACGACGCCAAAGAGGAGGACGACGACGAACACGAGGAAAGACAGAGGACGACGTAGGCGACGACGGCGACGACGACGCGGGAGCAAGGAGGACGGCGACGACGACGACGACGGCGCAAGAGCGCGCGCGCACGCTTTTGTTGAAAATCCGTGTTGCGAAACCTTGTGTTTTTCCCAACCATCCTGTGGTGTTGGGTCCTCGTTTTGAAGAAACGGTCCCCGCGTCCTCCTGTCCTCTCCTGTCCTCTCCTCTCCTCTCCTCTCCTCTCCTCCTCCTCCCCCTCCTCCTCCCTCCTCCCCCTCTTCCCTGCGTTTCACCCACCCAGTACATCGTTTCGTGGCCCCATAGGAGCTCCGCCGAAGGCCCCAGTGCTGCCGCCCGCATGCGTCACCCGCACCCAATTCGGCACACCCCTCACACGCTTCGTGGCCCCATAGGGAGGTCCGCCGAAGGCTCCAGTGCTGCCGCCCGCATGCGTCACCCACACCCATTTCGGCACACCCCTCACACGTTTCGTGGCCCCATAGAAGCTCGCCGAAGGCTCCAGTGTTTTTGCTGCCGCCCGCATGCGTCAGCCACACCCATTTCGGCACACCCCTCACACGTTTCGTGGCTCCACAGGGAGCTCCACCGAAGGCCCCAGCGCCCGCGCCCACATGCGTCAGCCACACCCATTTCGGCACACCCCGCACACGTTTCGTGGCTCCATAGGGAGCTCCACCGAAGGCCCCAGTGCCCGCGCCCCCATGCGTCACCCACACCCATTTCGGCACACCCCTCACACGCTTCGTGGCTCCATAGGGAGCTCCACCGAAGGCCCCAGTGCCCGCGCCCGCATGCGTCAGCCACACCCATTTCGGCACACCCCTCACACGTTTCGTGGCCCCATAGGGAGCTTCGCCGAAGGCCCCAGAGCCCGCGCCCGCATGCGTCAGCCACACCCATTTCGGCACGCCCCTCACACGCATCGTGGGCCCCAAAGGGAGCTTCCGCCGAAGGCCCCAGTGCTGCCGCCCGCAAACGGCCACGCCACCCAATTCGGCACCACCCCTCACACGTTTCGGTGCCCCTAGTGGAGCTCAAAGGCGTACAGGGTACCTTGCCGACCGGCATGCGCCACCCACATCCACTTCGCCATGTCGCCACGCCTCTGCACGTTTCGTGGCCCCATAGGGAGGGTCCGCCGAAGATCCCAGTGCTGGCCGCCGCTTGACCCACCCACACCCTAAATTCGGAACTCCCCTCACGATTACGCTCTTTCGTGGCCCCATATGGAGCTCCACGAAGGCCCCAGTGGCGGCCTCACATGCGCATGCGTCCCGCACACCCATTTCGGCACATCCCTGACAGGTTTCGTGGCCCCATCATCCACCGGAGGCCCCAGTGGCGGCGCTCACATGCGTCACCCACACCCACCCAAGTCGGCACACCCCTCACACGTTTCGTGGCCCCATAGGGAGCTCCACCGAAAGCCCCAGCGGCCGCGCTCACATGCGTCCCCGCCACCCATCCGGGCACGCCCCTCACAACAGCAGGTTTCGTGGCCCCATAGGGAGCTCCACCGAAGGCCCCAGTGGCACCGCCCGCATGCGTCACCACCCGCACCCAATTCGGCACACCCCTCACACGTTTCGTGGCCCCATAGAGAGCTGCACCGAAGGCCCCAGTGGCGGCGCTCACATGCGTCCCCGCCACACATCCCAGTACACCCCTCACGCGCTTCGTGGCCCCATAGGGAGCTCCACCGAAGGCCCGAGTAGCGGCGCTTACATGCGTCTCCGCCACCCATCCCGCCCTCCCCCCCCCCGCAGCAGCATCATGTTTCGGGGACCCATAGGGAGCTCAACTGGAGGCCCCAGTGGCGGCCCGCACATGCGCTTCCGCCACCCATGTCGGCACGCCCCGCGCGTGTTTCATGTCCCCATAGGGAGCTTCGCCGAATGCCCCAGTGGCACCCATCTCGGCACACCCCTCACACGTTCCGTAATCCTATGGGGAGTTCCATTGAAGATGAAACCCGCAGCTGCGGTACTGACAACTGCATATGGTTGGGTTCTTCGCCAGGCTTTTTTTTTT
>CAUYUJ010013803.1:391774-438306 GCA_963575745.1 Prorocentrum cordatum | reverse complement strand
CCTCCTCCTCCTCCTCCTCCTCCTCCTCCTCCTCCTCCTCCTCCTCAGGCAACCCCCTGGTAGGCACGCTGCCCTGGAGGCGCCTCCCCCCCAGAGGGGACCGACGACCCTGAGACCCTGGCGACTCCATTTTCTCGAGCCGGGCGTCTTCGCTCCATCTCGGGCCCGGGGGCCCTCACAGCCGGATCGGGCTCGAAACAAAAAAAGACGGCCGCGGAAAGCGGGCGTCTGGGGCTCCGGGCGTGATCTTCACGGAACGCTGCATGTCTTTCGCTGCGTCGCATCGCCGGGAGGTGCGCCGCCCTCCCAGCGTCAGGGGGGGAGGGAGGAAGGACGGCGGCAAAGGGGGGTCACGGACGGCGGCCATACATCCGCATCCGCGCCCTCGCGGCCTGGCTTCCGGGGCGCGGCCCCGCGGAGGCGCAGTCGCACGGGCGCGCTCCGCGAGGGGCATCCGCGAACACAGCGCACCGTGTCCGCGGGGCCGCGGCCCGGGGGGCCTGGCCCGCGAGGCCGCGGCCACAGCTTCTGGCAGAGCAATTGGCCGATTAAGACGGTGATTCATCACCGGGCACTGCACTGCCAGACCCCCGACGTCGTGATTTTTTCACAACGTCGATCCCCAGCGGTCTGGACCCTTTCCCTGGGACCGGTTTTTCATCCTGAATCGCTTTTTGACGGTCCCGAGGCCCGGGAAGGGCCCCAGGAGGCCGAAAACAGCGGAAAACCTCCCGCCGTGATTTTTTCACGACGCGAGGAGGTCTGGGCGGATGGACTCGTGACCTCTCGGGGAACCTTTGGGGAAGTGTCTGCGCCCGCGTCAGGGGGCCGAGTCCGCGAGAGGCCACGGGGGGGCGGGCAGGCCCGCCGAGGAGGCCCAGGCGCTGGGCAGGGGGCGCCCCGGGACAGCCGAGGTCGACCTTGAGGGACCAGTGGCCCATGCCTAAATCTCTATTCCTTATGATTATTAAACCTTGAACTCTACCGCCCTATGCGTCCTGACCGTTGGTGAACTTCTGAGGTCCACTTTCCCTATGAAAAAACACTATAAACTTAACATTCTGCCTTTCAACATGCTCCATCATATGCAAAAATACTATAAAATACGATATCCTGATCATTATTCGTTTCTGATGTGTACTTTCCATTGTAAAAAAAACAATATAAACTCAACAATTTGCTCTTGCAAGATGTGTCCATGTCAATAATCCATTGCAGAAAATACGACAGATTGCACATGCGCGCGGCAGCCGCGCGCGCCTCGCAGCGCCTATCTGTTTAGCTATGCTATGCTATGCTGTGCTACAGCCACGCTGTAACAAAAGGTTCTCCAAATTTTGGGGACCTCGCCTCTTTGCTATCTCTGCTTTGCTACGCTATGCTATGCTACAGCCACGCTATAACATCAGGTTCCTCAAATTTTGGTGACCTCGCCTCTTTGCTAAGCGCTTGCTATGCTATGCTATGCTACAGCCAGGTATAACATGAGAGGAGAGATGATCTTTATGTGGGGGTGGAGATGCGGGGGGATTGATAGCCACCGCAGGTGAGTGCCTATGCAGGTAGGTATTCCTGGCCTTGCCCTGTTAGACCCTAAACCCTAAACCCTAAACCCTAAACCCTAAACCATCGGCCTGGCCCAAGGAACGATACATAAGGAACGAGGCCCCTTTTTATCCCAAGGAATAACGCATAAGGAACGATGAATAACAAATAACGCACAAGGAGCTGTAAACAACGCATGTAAACCTGAGGAACGACCGAGCCCCTTTTGAAAAGCAAGTGCTCCTTATGCAAGCCGCTCACTGTACGTCTCCTGCCATCCTCGGGGCCATCTCGTGGCTTGGCGTTCCCTGGCCGCCCTGGATTCTATTGGGGCGTCGTCAGGGCGACACGCGGCGGCGTGCACAGGCCTGTGGACACACGAACGTCGCCTGTCCTGCAAACTTGCGCAGCGCGCGCTTTGGGAAGCCTTGGGCCCTCCGGCCACCTTGGGGCTTACGCGAAGTCACACTGGGGCGATGTCGGGGCCTGGGGACATATAAAAGATTGGGGTTATCTGGTCGGCAGCGTGGGCGCCTATTCGGGGGCCTCATCGGGCCATCGGGCCTCGCGAGAGGCAGCTTGGGACCTATCAAAATGGGGCCCCCTCTTGTTGCCCAGGGAAGGACGTTGGCGCAGGGAAGGGACTTGGAGGTGGACCAGGAGGTGGTGAAAGAGAGAGAGGGAGAGAGAGCGAGAGAGAGAGAGAGAGAGAACGCGGGAGAGAGAGAGAGAGAGACAACAAGGAGAGAGAGAGAGAGATACATCTATATGTAGAGAGAGAGAGAGAGAGAGATAAACAACCAAACAAGGAGAGAGAGCGAGACAGAGAGAGAGGGAAAGAGGGAGAGAAAGAAAGAGAGACAGAGACACAGATGGAGAGAGAGAGAACAAAGAAAAAAAACAAGAGAGAGAGAGAGAGAGCGGCACCGCCACGACCACCGCGACCACTGCAAACGACGACCGCTCCCACGACCTCCGCGCCCCCCCCCCCTGTCGGCGTCCACCGTCCGCCCCCGCCACCCCCACCACCACCCCTCCTTTACCCCCCTCGGCCCAGCCGCCCTTGGATGCCATGCGCCAACCTCCTCCTCCCTCCCCTCCTCCTCCTCCTCCTCCTCCTCCTCCTCCTCTTACTCCTCTTCCTCCCCCCCCTCCCTCTCCTCCTCCTCCTCCTCCTCCTCCTCCTCCTCCTCCTCCGCCGCCTCCCCTCCTCCTCCTCCTCCTCCTCCTCCTCTTCCCCTCCCCCTCCCTCCTCCTCCTCCTCCTCCTCCTCCTCCTCCTCCGCCTCCCTTGCATCAAATCCTGCGCCTCCCGATGGGCCTCCTCCGCCTCCCCTCCTCCTCCCTACCTCCTCCTCCTCTTTCGCCTCCTCCTGCTCCTCATCCTCGTCGTCGTCCTCCTCCTCCTCCTCCTCCTCATCCTCCTCGTCCTCCTCTTCCTCCTCCTCCTCCCCCTCCCCTCCAAATGTTCTGGCGCTGTGCCTGCCGTGGTTTTTGGCGCCAGGCCGCCACTGCCTGGGCCTGGCTGTCCCCTGAGTGCCTAGAGCTGACTTTCTCTGCCCCTCACCCCCTTATTCATATATATATATATATATATATTATGCACATAGAGAAAGAGATAATGACCGATACACATATATAGAGAGAGAGAGAAAGAGAGAGAGAGAGGGAGATAAGCACACATGTATATTATATACACATACATAGATGTGCACAGAGAGACAGAGAAGAGGCATAGAGAGGTAGAGAGAGAGGAACAAATACAAGAGCGAAAGAGCAACATGAAGTAATACATAATGAAAGACAGACATACCACCAAGCATCGCAAGGATGGGTCTGATGATCAGCATTGCATCCAGAGACGACGAGGAGGAGGGCGGGGGAGGAGGGAGGGGGGGGGTACCTTGGGAGCAGGAAGAGCCCGGGCCTCAGCCTTCCCCTGTTTCTCTCGGCCCCACCTCCGGCCGGCTGGCCGGCACCCCGGCCGTGGCCGACAGCAGGAGCAGCTCCTGTGCCAGCGTAGGCACCTGCGGGCCACAGCAAAGGACAAACGTCTGTGGGGCTCGGGCGCGGAAGAGAAGGAGGAGGAGGACGAGAAGGAGGAGGAGGAGGAGGAGGAAGGGAGGTGGAGAGGAGGAGAGGTGGAGATGAGGAGGAAGGAGGAGGAGGAGGAGGAGAGGAAGGAGAGGAGGAGGAGGGAGGAGGGAGGAGGGAGGAGGGAGGAGGGAGGAGGGCCCCGCGCCCGCGCCCAGATGCCACACGGCGACGAGGCGGCGCGGAAAGCGCGGCCGCGACCCGCGGGCAGCGCCCCGTGCCACCGAGCCAGGAGAGTCTGCCTGCTCCTCCCCCTCCTCTCTCCTCCTCCTCCCCTCCTACCTCCTCCTCCTCCTCCGCCTCCTCTCCTCCTCCTCCCCACCTCCCCTCCTCCTCCTCCTCCCCCTCCTCCTCCTCCTCCTCCTCCCCCTTCCTCCTCCGCCCCTCCCTCCTCCTCCTGCCGCCTCCTCCTCCTCCTCCTCCCTCCTCCTCGCTCCTCCTCCTCCCCCCGCCGAGGGGGAGGAGGAGGAGGAGGAGGAGGAGGAGGAGGAGGAGGAGGAGGAGGAGGAAGAGCGTGAACGAATGGCCAGAGCCAAGTCAGGGTCAGACTCGGAACCAGAGGAGCAGCGCTACAATGCGCCCAGCACGCGTCACTAATGCTGCAATGCACCCTCCCGTCCGAAGTCCCCTCCTCGTGTCGCCCCTGGGCGCTACAGGGCGGACGACCCCCTCGTAACCCGTCGGCCGAACAAGTAGCAAAGCTGAGATACATGCGATATGAAACGATCATGCAATGAGCCACCAACCTTCTGCCTCGGCCAGTACCGGCCCCAACGTGCGCCGATCGCCCGACGGGGGCACCGACTACCACGAGTCAATCAAACAAGGAGGCGCCGAGCGGCAAGGGAGGACCCCCAAGACCGCAGAGCAGGGGCCCTGAGACCATGGGGTGAACCCTGCAATGTATCGCTGGGTGGAGTACCAGTTGGGCCACAAAGACTGGACCCTTCAATGAACCGCCAACTGCTGCAATGCAAGCCATAAGACCACCGTGTGAACCCTGAACTCGCCATCGCTCGGACGTCCATTCCCTGTGTTTTTCTCGGTTTCGCGCGTGGTTTTTTCGCCAAATGATCAAGGATGCTCCTCGATGGTTCTCGCCGCGAAGAGGATGCACACGTCCGAGCGATGCCAGGTGAAGGGGACCGAGCGGAGGTGGACCGCAAGGGTGGGCCGTTCACTGGGTCGCCCACTGGCCCGTTGCGAGGCGCCTCGAGGAGAAGACCGGGCGAACCACAAAGCGCGCAGGGGCACGTGAGACGTCACGCCGTCTGCTCGAGGAGCACTTGCTGGGTAGCCCCGGGCGCCGTTGGGGGAAGCTGCGCCCGATATTGAAAGACAAGCACAATAGAGGGAAAAGAACTATGCACATGCACCGATTCTGGCCAGGCCCGTCCTGAGCCCAGGATCGGTGCATACGCCCTCCTACCTTGGCCAGGAAGGCATATGCACCGATCCTGGGTCAAAAATGGGCCTTGCCAGGATCGGTGCATGTGCATAGTTCTCTTCGCCCGACACGAATCAATGTCGCAAGCCTGTCCCTGACCCTGTTTCGCGCCGCGCGTGAAGCTGTGCGCGGCCCGCTTAGCCTCGACCGGAAGAGGTGCGCTCTCGACCCGCGGATCAAAAAGTTTCGCGCCGCGCGCAGCGTAGCAGCAGTGACGCAGGAGATGGAGCTACAGTCGGGCTGCTGAAACAAGGAACGTTAACTAAGGAGCGAAGCTCCTGTGTTGGCACCCGAAAAGCATGGGTGTACGAGGAGGGCCACAGGAACAATCACGGAGCTACCTACTCAGGAACAGCGAGTCGCTTCCGAACCCAAAGCGATCCTTCGAGCGAGGCCAGATCCCCGGCAACCGCGCAGTGACCCCGAGGACTGTGTACCTGCAAGACGGCTTCGACTCGCCACCGATGTTTTTTGTGTTATATGTCTCTTTCTCTTTCTCTTTTGTGTTGCTCTCTCTCTCTCTCTCTTTCCCAACCATCCTGTGGTGTTGGGTCCTCGTTTTGAAGAGACAGCGCCCCGCGTTCCCACTCCTCCTCCCGCTGCCCCCATCCCTCCTCCCATTTTCATCATCATCGACGATGATTCATCGTCATCATCATCGTCATCGTCATCATCATCACCATCATCGTCGTCATCGTTATCGCTCTTATCATCATCATCATCATCATCATCATCATCATCATCATCATCATCATCATCATCATGATCATCATCATCATCATCATCATCATCATCATCATCATATTCATCATCCTCATCCTCATCCTCATCCTCATCATCATCATCATCATCATCATCATCATCATCATCATCTTCATCATCATCACCATCATCATCATCATCATCATCATCATCATCATCATCATCATCATCATCATCATCATCATCATCGTCATTACCACCATCATAGGCACACCCCTCGCACGTTTCGTGGCCCCATAGGGAGCTCCACCAAAGGCCCTAGTGACTGCGTTCGCATGCGCCCGCAGCACGCTTGTCGGCACACCCCTTACACGGTTCGTGGCCCCATAGGGAGCTCCACCGAAGGCTTCAGTGGCTGCGTTCGCATGCGCCCGCCGCACCCATTTCGGCACACCCCTCACACGTGTCGTGGCCCCACAAGGAGCTCCACCGAAGGCCCCAGTCGCTGCGTTCGCATGCGCCCGCCGCACCCATTTCGGCACACCCCTCACACGCGTTTTGGTCCCATAGGGAGCTCCACCGAAGGCCCTAGTGCCTACGTTCGCATGCGCCCGACGCACCCATTTCGGCACACCCCTCACACGGCTCGTGGCCCCATAGGGGGTTCGACCGAAGGCTTCAATGGCTGCGTTCGCATGCGCCCGACGCACCCACTTCGGCACACCCCTCACACGTTTCGTAGCCCCAAAGGGAGCTCCACCGAAGGCCCCAGTCGCTGCGTTCGCATACGCCCGCCGCACCCATGTCGCACACCGGCACACACCATCACACGATTCGTGGCCCCACACGAGCTCCACCGAAGGCCCCAGTGGCTGCGTTCGCATGCGCCGCCGCACCAATGTCGGCACACCCCTCACACTTTTCGTGGCCCTACAGGGAGCTCCACCGAAGGCCCCCGTGGCTGCGTTCGCATGCGCCCGCCGCACCCATTTCGACACACCCGTCACACGTTTCGTGGCCTCACAAGGGAGCTCCACCGAAGGCCCCAGTGGCTGCGTTCGCATGCGCCCGCCGCACCCATTTCGGCACACCCCTCACACGTTTCGTGGGCCCACAGGGAGCTCCACCGAAAGCTCCAGTGGCTGCGTTCGCACGCGCCCGCCGCACCCATTTCGGCACACCCCTCACACGTTTCGTGGCCCCACACGGAGCTCCACCGAAGGCCCACATGGCTGCGTTCCCATGCGCCCGCCGCGCCCATGTCGGCACACCCCTCACACTACAGGGACTCCACCGAAGGCCCTCGTGGCTGCGTTCGCACGCGCCCGCCGCACCCATTTAGGCACACCCCTCACACGTTTCGTGGCCCCACAGGGAGCTCCACCGAAGGCCCAAATGGCTGCGTTCGCATGCGCCCGCCGCACCCATCTCGGCACACCCCTCACACTTTTCGTGGCCCTACAGGGAGCTCCACCGAAGGCCCCAGTGGCTGCGTTCCCATGCGCCCGCCGCACCCATTTCGGCACACCCCTCACACGTTTCGTGGCCCCACAGGGAGCTCCACCGAAGGCCCCCAGCGGCTGCGTTCGCATGCGCCCGCCGCACCAATTCAGGCACACCCCTCACACGTTTCGTGGCCCCACAGGGGGCTCCCTCTCATTTGTCTAACCTGGTTTGCGGCACCTGCAATTTCATATGGTTGGGCCCCTCGCCAGGATAATGTTCGTTTTCTATCTCTCTCTCTCGCTGCCACGGCCCCGGGGGCTCCAAAAAGAGACCACCGGCAGAGTGGGCGTCCAGGACAGGCCAGGAAGGGGCGGCGCCGGCGGTCCAGAGAGAAGGGAGAGGGAGACCAAGAACAGCACGCCGATAGATATGCACCCACGGGAAGAACACGGTCGGGAGCTTCTGGATGGCGTGTCGCCACGGCGGCCCTGGCGACACGCTACGCCCTGGAAGTGGATCACGTGTCGCTCCGCTCCGAGGGGTGGGAGACGGGGAAAAGCTCGGCGCATGGAAGCCTGGGGGCTGCGACCTGGATGGCGTGCCGCGCCGAGGCTCGGTGGGCCAGAACCGGCAGACCGACACACCATCCAAAATTCCCGACCGTACGACGCCTCATGGCAAGCCGGGGTTGCCCTTGGCGCCGGCGGTAGGCCGCGCCGATGTCCGCTTGAAACCGCAGGATGCCTTCCCCGCCAGACATGTCGCACAACAATTGAGCGACATCACACAACGGATCGACCGCTTCCTTCCTCGTCGGCTACACGCAAGAGCAACCATGAGCAAGGGTAACCTTTGGCGCGCGGCTAAAAGGGGGACGCGGGGTGGCCAAACCTGGGCGCACAAACCGCTGCTACTCTGTGTCCCTCAATAATTTTGGGGCCCCGGACTACAGGTACCCCCCGGACTACAAGTACCCCTCCCCCGGACTACAGGTACCCCCCCCCCGGACTACAGGTACCCCCCCCGGACTACCCCCCCGGACTACAAGTACCCCCCCCCGGACTACAGGTACCCCCCCCGGACTACAGGTACCCCCTAGCCCCAGGAATACAAGCACCCCAGACTACAAGTACCCCCCAGCGCTCCCCCCCTGGACTACAGGTACCCCCCCCCCACTACCCCCCCCGGACTACAGGTACCCCCCCCCAGACTGCAGGTACCTCCCCCCGGACTACAAGTACCCCCCCCCCCGGACTATAGGTACCCCCCCCGGACTACAAGTACCCCCAGAACTATTGAGGGACACAGAGTACATCAGAGTACCGCTTCTTCGCATTCAGCAGCCGGGGGACCCCTTTGGGCCCGCCACAAAGGTCGCTCCGGCGAAAGGTCACAGCTTGCGTCTCTGGCCATCGCTCGGACGCCCATTCCCTGTGTTCTTTTCTCCGCTTCGTGCGTGGATTTTTCGCCCAATGATCAAGGATGATCCTCGATGGTCCTCGCCGAAGGAAAAATGCACGCGTCCGAGCGATGCCAAGGTCTGGTCGACCTCAAAGCGCCGACGCGTCAGCCGGCGCCTCCGCGCCAGCCGCGGGCCGCGGGGTCCACGGCAGCGTGAGGCAGAAGGCCGCCAGGCGGCCGGGCCTCGAGCGAGTCGCGAGCCAGCCCGGAGCGAGGAGGTGGGGAGGGGGACGAGGGGGGGGAAGCCTCCTCCTCCTCCTCCTCCTCCTCCTCCCTCCCTCCGTGTCCGTGTCCGTGTCCGTGTCCGTGTCCGTGTCCTCGTCGTCGTCCTCCTCCTCCTCCTCCTCCTCCTCCTCGTCCCTCTTCCTCCTCCTCCTCCTCCTCCTCCTCCTCCTCGTCCTCGCCCTCATCCTCATCCTCATCCTCATCCACCTCCTCCTCCTCCTCCTCCCCCTCCCGCTCCCCCTCCTCCTCCTCCTCCTCCTCCTCCTCCTCCTCCTCCTGCTGCCGCAGCCCCAGCACCCTTCCACCTTTGGGACGGGTGTCCAATGGGGCAGGCGTGTGAAGAGCGCATGTCCACGTCCGATAAGAGCCCTCTCGCCCCCTTTGGGGCCGAGTCGATGAACCACGAAGCACTCTTATCCAACCAGTCCACCACCCTCCCCGACAAAGGGAGGCCAGGCCCGGAGTGCCCAGGCAGCCCAACGGGAGGCGGTGTACACGAAAGCGCAGGAACGGCAGAACGCAGTCTCCTCCTCCTCCTCCTCCTCCTCCTCCTCCTCCTCCTCCTCCTCCCTCCTCCCTCCTCCCTCCCTCATCCCTCCTCCCTCCTCCCTCCTCCCAACCCAACGACGACGGCGACCGGCACCGAGAGGCTCATCAGCGGCACCCCCAGCCAGGCCACGCCCTTGGAGCGCAGGATCGCAGCGATGGTGGCGGCGATCGACGCCTGCAGGGAGTCCGCGGTTGTCGTTGTCGCCGTGTTCGCGGTCGTCGTCGTGGTCGTGGTCGCCGTGGCCGTCTTGGTCTTGGCCGTCGCCATGGTGGTCGTCGTTCGTCTTGGTGAGCGTCGTCGTGGCCGTCGTGGTAATTTGGTCGTGGTCATCGTCGCTGTGGTCGTCGTGGTAGTCGTCGTCGTCCTGATCGTGGTCGTCGTGGTCGTCGTCACCACCGCCGCCATCGCTGTCGTCGCCTGTCCCCTGGAGGAGGAGGAGGAGGAGGAGGAGGAGGAGGAGGAGGAGGAGGAGGAGGAGGAGGAGGAGAAGGAGGAGGAGGAGGAGGAGAAGAAGGACGAGGAGGAGGAGGAGGAGGAGGTGAAGGATGAGGAGGAGGAGCAGGAGGAGGAGGAGAAGGAGGAGGGGGAGGCGGAGGAGGAGGGACCGAGGGAGGGAAGGAGTGCTTTCGGAGGCTGAACCAGCTACAAGGTTCTAAAATATCTGGAGGGGTTCTAGGAGGGAGGCGGGAGGGAGAAGGGAGGAGGGGACAGGAGCAATTCTGCAGGCATCCGAAGGATGTCTTTAGGACCCCTAACCAGTGTCTATACAGGATGCCGAATGATCTCTTCATGAGTTCAATCGACTTCCTCACGAATCCACAGGATCCCACGGGAATCCGCATGAAGTCTTCCGTAACCCAAAGGACTCCATGGAATCCCAAGAAGTCGACCGATTCTATGGATAACCGAAGGAATCCTGAGGATTACATCAGGATCCTGAGCGATTTCTAAAAAGGACCTCTCCAGATTCCAACGCTAAAGCACTCTGAATAATTAGGATTCTGAAAGGGGGTTCCTCGGGATCCGAGTATTTCATCCAGAAGCCAACAAGATGTCCGACGGACCCGCGTAGGATGTTCGACGAAAGCCTTACAAGTTCGAAGGGGCCCACATGATGTCCCAAGGGATATCTAAGAAGGATGCCCGAAGGAATTAAAAATATCGCCTCAGGAATCCCAAGGGCTCCCGGAGCGTCCCAACAAAATTAGTCTCGCACCGCATGGCGCACGTCCGAATCGCGTTGCGGCGCACATGCAACGGCAGGATGATGCCTGCTGGAGGCCTCCTCGGATCTGATGCTGGGCTTCTTGGGTGACTCTTGGAGACCTCGGGGGGGGGGCCTCTTAGGGGATGTTTGAAGCCTCCTGGAAGCCTTTGGGGGGGCCTCTGGGGCTTCTGGGGGCTTTGGGGGACACCTTGGGGATCGACTGGGCCTTCTTGAGACCTCCTAGGTCCTCTTGGAGGTCTATTCGGTCATCTTGGAGGCATCTTTTTTTTTGTTTGCTCTCTCAGCGCAGGCTGAGGGGTACCTCTCGCAGCTGGATGTGTGTGAGAGCAGCGTAAGGTGTTTGCCACATTGGGCCTTACACTGACGGAGGACTCCTGCAACATGTTCTCGGAAGCAGCTTGCGGATCCAACGAAATTCTCATAATTGTAAGTGCACAGAAGGAGCCCCTAAGTCGGCGCTCGAATGTCGAGCGCTCCGCTGGAGAGATCTCCCCGACACGACCTCTGCTCCATGCCTCCCGGCGGAGGCGAGGAAGCGAGTCGACGGATGGGGACAGAAAACTGCCGCGGCACCGAGCTGACATACATCTGCACTGTACAAACCCAGACCCCCGACGTCGTGATTTTTTCACAACGTCGACCCCCTGAGGTCTGGACCCTTTCCCCGGGACCGGTTCTTCGTCCTGAGTCGTTTTTTGACGCTCCCGAGGCCCAGTAAGGGCCCCCGGAGGCCGAAAATATAGAAAAACCTCCCGTCGTGATTTTTTCACGACGCGAGGAGGTCTGGGAAGATTCCCAGCCTGCGCCTGGGGGACGTGCCGGATCCAGCTGCAGGCGCAGGCGGGGGGGGCCATCGGTCCCCCCCGCCCACCCCGCCAGGGCGGGCACGCAGCCTCAGACACGTGTCGGCTTTGTTGAAGGGGCCCTGGGACACACAAATAAATACACACAAATAAAAATATTCCCCATATTTTCCCATATTTTCTGGGTTTTTGTCTTCTCCACCACTTCCCATATTTTCGCATATTTTCCGGGGAATCGACGATTAATTGTGTCTGTGTGTTTTTTCCTCTCCTGATTTGTGGGTTCCGGAGCCAGCGATGCCTGGCTCCAGGAGAGCCGCAGCTCACCAAAAACGCACAAAAATCCCAAGCCGGCGAACTGGCTACGCACATGGTGCCCAACGTATAGTCTTCCAAATCGTGCGCGCGCGGGTATCCGCGCGAGCCGGCGCTCTGCTGCCTCGATGACGGAAAAAGGGCAGCCCTAGTGGGCGTACGTCATGCCAGCCGCAAGAATCGGCAAATGGTGCACTCGGCACCAGGGTATAATAACTGCAGGTCGATTCAACTGCTGTTGGTCGTTGGAAAATAACGACTTCTCCAAAAGAGCCGTCAACACCGCTGCACGGAACATGCGAAGGCACAGGCGCGACAAAAACTCGCGCACCATCGCGCTCCCGAGGCAAACTGATGAAAGCGGAGCAGCGCTGGAAGTAAGCGCCCGGGATGCGGCCCCGGGCCACCTGGCAAAGCGGGCGGCTGGCCAGTGCCACGCCTACCCGCATACGGGGCCAATTCCCGCGGATCCTACTCATCGCGCGTCCCTGGTCTGGGCGCCGGCACGGGCCCACCTTCGCGCCTCGCTGGCGACGAAGCTGCCGTAGACGGATCGCTTGAACTTGGAGTCCTTCGCTTCCACCTCGAGGACCTTGCTCACCAAGCGGCGCCGGTCGGTGACGGAGCAGTGCTTCATGGCGTGCTGGACAACGTGGCTGGCATACTTGTTCTCTGCGAGCTTGGCGAAGCTCTTGTCCTCCTCCCCGACCAGCACCGCGGCGATGCGGGACCTGTGCTCGCTCGGCCCGTGTTCCAAGATGCACTGCACCACAAAGTTGCCGAAGCGGGAGACATCAATGCCTGCAAGTCGCCCTCACTGAGCAGAGCCTCCAGCCACGGGGCGACGTCCTCTTCGGGGAAGTGCTCGATGAGGCGCTGGAAGATGCGGCACCCGAACTTGCTGTGCGCCGCCTTGGTGACGCCACCCACGAGCATCTCGTCGCAGATGAAACGGCAATCCTTCAGAGGGAGGGCCTCGACGCACTTCTGCAGCACGCAGTTGGCTCGCGGAGCCGCCGCCGTGGACTCCCGGGAATCGTTCACGTGCCCCTTCAGCTCCGCCACCAGCCTGCCCCTGTCCTCGGCGCCAGCGGCGAGGAGCGCCTGCTGCCGCAGCTGCGTGCCCCGCGGCGCCGCCGCCAGCCGTCACACGTGGCCCTGCAGGGACGCGGCGGCCTGCCCCAGCTCCTCGGCCGGGAGCTGCGAGAGCCGCTGGACCAGCTGCTCTCTCGAGCTCGGTGAGCTCGATGACGTCCACAGGCGGACCAGCGGCGGTGGCCTCCCTGTGCGGCGCGGCCTGCGTCGGGGGGGTCTGCGCGGGCGGCGCAGGCCGCGCGGGCTCGGGCGGCGCGGGGGGCGCAGGGCCGTGCACCATGGCCACTGGGAAGTGGCCCGGGGTCATGGGCGGGGCCTGCAGCCAGCATCCCTGAAGCTGGGGCGTGGCAGCGGCCGCATCGGCGCGGTCATCTTGGAGGCATCTTGGGGCCCTCTTAGGCCGACTTGAGGCCCTCTTGGGCCGTCGCTGGGGCATCTTAGGCCGCCGTGGGGCTCTCTCGACGGCCTCTTGGGGCCCCCATTACAAGCATAGTGGGCCGCATTGGGCTCCCGCAAGTCAAGAGCGATACAATCACACCAGAGCCTCAGGACAACCAATGATTCGGGCTTGTGGAAGCATTATTAGGGGTCACCTTGGGACTGGATTGGCCCGTCTTGGGGGGCTTTTAGTCCTCATTGAGGCAATGCTTAGCCGTCTTGGGGCCCTCTTGAACCATCTTGAGGCCGTTTTGGGCTGTATTGGACCCTCCAGAAGCGCAAGGAGCCGAACACAGTGATGTTAAATGTGTGCTCGTAGCTTCTTGAAAGCCACAAAGGGTCAGACGATCTTAGTATGACTGGTGTGGTGCGGCGCTGGCGAGGGGGGGAGGGTAAGGGGGAGCTACACATAATCAGAAAGTACAAAGTCACACACGTGTGATGTGGTAGGCTGCCTGAGCGTTAGAATCGTGGGACGCAAGCGCGAGGCGCAAGACCGA
Organism: Prorocentrum cordatum; assembly: GCA_963575745.1. Taxonomy (NCBI): domain Eukaryota; class Dinophyceae; order Prorocentrales; family Prorocentraceae; genus Prorocentrum; species Prorocentrum cordatum. The sequence continues at coordinate 424,458 of CAUYUJ010013803.1, read as the reverse complement.
CGAGCGCTGCCGCTCGGCACGCGGCTGCGCGTCGCTGCTGGACGTGTGCTCGCCGCGGAAGGGAACACATTCGGCGGCCTTCGCATCAGAACTAATGCACCACCTCTGCCCGATGCCTCGGGGACGGTCGCTGCTCTCCGAAGGTGGGCCTGGCCAGAATTGCCTTCAGATCGGGCGCGGCGTGGGATGGCGCTGGCGCGGGAGACGGCATGTAAAGATCACTAGGCACGCACACACACACACATACACACACACACACCGACCTGGCTATCATCTGTGGGGGGGGGGGAGGAGGGAGGACGACGAGGGGCAGGAGGTGGAGGAGGAGCATCCACAGGAGCAGGATGGCGGAGAGGCGCGAGGAGCAGGAAGCGCAGGGACCAGGAAGCAGGGCGCAGGCGGCAGGCTGAGCGGGAGGGCGCAGGGCACAAACCACTGCAGGAAGGACGGGAGGCCGGCGGGCGACCGAGGTGAGGGGAACGAGGAGGACCAGCAGCAGATCCAGCGCGCGACCCTAGGGAACGCTGCATCCAGGAGCGAAGGGGCCGTTCTGGACATGGCGAGCCTCGGCCGCGAGCCGTTGCCCGTCCCAGATCTGAGATCCAGCGCGCGACCCTAGGGAACGCTGCATCCAGGAGCGAAGGGGCCGTTCTGGGCATGGCGGGCCTCGGCCGCGAGCGGCTGCCCGTCCCAGCTCTGGGCGGCGGCCCGAACGCCCGCCGCCCCTCCCCGAGCCCAGCGCGTGCCCACATTGTCCGCGCGCCTGGGCTGCCTCGGCATCAAGAGGGCGAGGGCGAGCGCAGGAGGTGTGGGAGGATGGAGAGAACACGTACTCCGACAGATGGAGGATGGAGGATGGAGGAGGATGGAGGATGGAGGACGTAGGAGGATGGAGGATGGAGGATGGAGAAGGAGGAGAAGGTGGAGGAGGATGGAGGATGGAGGATGTAGGAGGATGGAGAGGATGGAGGATGGTGTACGAGGAGGTGCAGGAGGATGGAGGAAAGGTGTACTCCGACGTTGTCGCTTCAAGATTCTTGTCGGGCCGCTGGACTAAGGAACGGTGAACGAGGAACGACGCCCCTCTTTGGCCCCCAACAGCGCCAGCGTGCACGAGGAGGGCCAGAGGAACACCCACAGAAGGACCTAAGGAACATCGAGCCCCTTCCGAACCCAAACGGTCCCGTGTTTCAGCGTCTTGACTATGCTTCGACGGGGTCGGCCAGCCTGGTGCAGCAACATCTGCGGGTTCGCCAGCAGCGTCCCGCGAAGCTCCTGCCCCACTGCACCAATTACCATCCCCCCCGCTCCTCCTCCTCCTCCTCCTCCTCCTCCTCCTCCTCCTCCTCCTCCTACTCTTCCTCCTCCTCCTCCTCCTTCTCCTGCTCCTGCTCCTCCTACTCATCCTCCTCCTTCTCCTCCTTCTACTCATCCTCCTCCTTCTCCTCCTACTCTTCCTCCTCCTCATCATCATCCTGCTGCTGCTGCTCCTGCTTCTCCGCCTCCGCCTCCTCCTCCTCCTCCTCCTCGTCCTCCTCCTCCTCCTGCTCTTCTTTCTCTTTCTCCCCAGCCCATCGTAGACCCCTCATAACTGGGGAATGCAGAAGGTAGCGATACCGCTACTCCCTGGACCTCTCCTGTGGTGCGTTCGGACCCGAATTGCAAGGCGAAGTCCAGCGATGGCGACGAGGGCCTCCCAGGAGGCCCAAGAAGGGGAGAACGGGCGGAGGCAGCAGTGTGGGCACAGCCGGACCTAGGACAGAGGAGCATCCTGCAAGAACCCGAGACCCTCCGGCCGTTCCAAGCTGAAGGACGTTCGAGGGTGCCCTCGATGCCCTCCCTCAGGAGGAACAAGAACGTCCAACAAGCACGATGAATATCAGGGTACAGTCGGGCTGCTGAAAGAAGGAACGCCAAAAAAGGAACGAGGCCCCTCCTTGGCCCTGTAAGCGCATCCGTGCCCCAGGAGGGCAAGAGGAACCGCACTGGAGGAGCCTAAGGAACATCGAGCACCTTCCGAACCCAAACTGTTCCTTATTTCTTTGGACGTCCGAAATGGGTACGGAAAAAATGGGTACAATGCCCAACAGCAAATGTTGTCCCAAACCAACAGCGGCCGCTGTTGGGCAGGCGGCCTTCTGCCTCGAATGGACACAGGCCGCGGTGGCGTGGACAGCGAATCCTGTTCAAAATGCACAGGAACTGCTGTTGGGCATTGTACCCATTCTTTCGGTACGTCCAGAATTTCGGGCGTCCAGAATTTCGGTACGTCCAGAATTTCGGGCATTGTACCCAAGACGCTGAAATTCGGGCGTCCAGAATTTCAGCGTCTTGACTGCACCCTCTCCGAACCGACCTCGACCTCATACCTCGGCCTGGCCGTGCCGACCCCCCGCCTGCGGAAACGGCCCCCGTCCCCTCCTCGGCGCGCCCGCTCCTGCCCCCCTCGCCGGCGCCTGCCTCGTCCCCTCCCCCTCCCCTTCCCGTCCAAGGGGGGGCCCAGCGACACACACACACACACACACGCACGCACGCACGCACACGCACACGCACACGCACACGCACACGCACACGCACACGCACACGCACACGCACACGCACACGCACACGCACACGCACACGCACACGCACACGCACACGCACACGCACACGCACACGCACACGCACACGCACACGCACACGCACGCGCACGCGCACGCGCGCACACGCGCACGCGCACGCGCACGCGCACGCGCACGCGCACGCGCACGCGCACGCACACGCACGCGCACGCGCACACGCACGCACGCGCACGCGCACGCGCACGCGCGCACGCGCACGCGCACGCGCACGCGCACGCAGCACCCACCCGCCCCCCCCCCCCAAACACACACACACACCCACGCACGCACGCACGCACGCACGCACGCACGCACGCACGCACGCACGCACACACAAACAGGCGCAAACCCCAGGGTCCCCGTAGATTTGTTCCACGTGCTCTGGAGGGGCGTCTTCCCCTCGATGTCCCATCTTTGCCATGCTTTCCCGGAAATCGGCGACCATTTCTCTGCCTGTGTGCTTCTCTTCCCCCCCTCCCCGTCCAAGGAGGCCCAGGGGCACACAAACAAGCGGGCACAGGTCCCAGGGCCCCCCAGATGTTTTCCAGATGTTTTGGATTCTCGTCTTCCCCTCCACTTTCCATATTCTCCATATCCTGTCCCGGGGAATCGACGACGATTCTTTCTGCAGACGCTCTTCTTCCCCCCTCCTCGTGCCTCCCTGCACCCACCGCACCTCTGATCCCCCCCTCTCGCTTTCCCTCCCCCCCGCCAGCTCCCTCGGGGCGGCCCTGTGCGGATGTCCAGAAACTCCGCCACATCTACAGCCAAACACTCGATCGAGAAAATCATTATTGAAGAAATCTGGGACCGCTTCTCCGAAGCCTCTTAAGTTGGTGGCGCGCACAAAGGGGCAGGGGGAGGGGGGAAGGCTTCTCAGAAGGAGGCTGCTTCTTAGCAGGCGCGGGCCTTACATCTACACGCAAGGCCCGCGCCTTCTAAGCAGGGGTGCTTCTAAGACGCCTTCCCCCCTCCCCCTACCCCCCTCTGCGCGTGGCCGATCAAGACAAGCCACATCCACAGCCGGACCTAGGACACAACAACATCCTTGGAGAACACGCGACCCTCCGCTGGCCCAACCTGAAAAACTATTCGAGGGTGCCCTCCCAGAGGATGCACAATATGGTCCAACAAACACAAAGAACATTAGGGTACCCTCCCCGAACCGACCTCGATCTTATACCTCGGGCCGGCTGTACAGCTAAAGTCATGATCAACAAATTATCATTAAGAGATCTGGGCCAACTCCCCCGAAATTTCTTAAGACGAGCCTGGGCCAATTTCTGCCGTTTACGCCGGAAGGGCGAACGTGCTCAAGAGACTGGGCCAGCTTTCCAACAAGGTGGTCAAGAAACGCTGGCACAGCTTTTCGGGAGGAGGTCATTAAATCAGATGCTCGACTTTAGTGTGGCCTCCCTCCCACCTCCCCCCTCAACGCCAGCCTTCCTCCCTCTGCCACCACTCAGGGGAACAAACAATGACATAAACATACAGAAGCTCGGAGGTCCGCGCGGATTCCTCGGATCGGCGCTGGGCCCCCCTGGCGCGTTCCGCGCACCAAGAATGGGTGCCAGCGCCGATCCGAGAAATTCGCGCACATGCTCATGCCATTGGTATTCCCCTACCACTGCCCCGTATGCGGGACACGTACTGGGAACGAAGGGGGAAAGCGCTTCCGGGACACGCTGCAGGCCGAAGCACGCTGCTGCAACGCTGCCGGACCGGCAGCCGCGGGGCGGAGGCTGGCCTGGCCCTGCCTGTCGGCTCCCGAATCTCCAAAGGCCTACTTAGCTCCAAGAGCGGCCCAGGAATGTGTATACCGTTGCTTGTTCCCGTGCCACTGCCCCCCTCCCCCCCCCCGACCGTGGAGAGGAGGCTGGCCTGGCCCTGCCTGTCGGCTCCCTCATTCTCCAAAGGCCTACTTAGCTCCAAGAGCGGCCCAGGAATGTGTACACCGTTGCTTAGGAGGAGAAGGAGGAGGAGGAGGAGGAGGAGGAGGAGGAGGAGGAGGAGGAGGAGGAGGAGGAGGAGGGGGAGGAGGAGAGGAGGAGGAGGAGGAGGAGGAGAGGAGGAGGAGGAGGAGGAGGAGGAAGGGGGAGGAGGAGGAGGAGGAGGAGGAGGAGGAGGAGGAGGAGGAGGAGGAGGAGGACGAGGAGGTGGAGGAGGAGGAGGGGGAGGAAGAAGAGACGTGCCACTGCCCCCCTCCCCCCCCCCCGACGCTCTGCGCTCGGCCGGCAGCCGCCCACCCGAGGGCTCCCAGCAGTCGTGCAGGTAGAAGCCCAGCGAGGCCACCAGCGCCCGCGAGCAGTAGCGCGGCAGCTCCTGGCGCAGCGCGGAGCAGCGATGGGGGCCTCTAGGAGGAGGGGGGAGGAGGGAGGAGGAGGAGGAGGGAGGAGGAGGAGGAGGAGGAGGAGGAGGAGGAAGGAGGAGGAGGAGGAGGAGGGAGGAGGAGGAGGAGGAGGAGGGAGGAGGAGGAGGAGGAGGAGGAGGAGGAGGGAGGAGGACGGAGGAGGAGGAGGAGGAGGAGGGAGGAGGAGGAGGGAGGAGGAGGAGGACCAGCGTGAGAACGCACCGGCCTCGATGCTTCTGTATGGCCAACGTCAAGACGGAGGGCCAGTGCAAACCCAATGCTCATCAACGATGTTGCAATCAACCCTCTCTCCAAATTCCACATTCACAGGTCCCTAGAAAAGTTCATTTCCCTGAGGGAAGTGCCCTGTTGGAAGACAACCGTCTGAAAATCCGGAGACGCGCCAGAACACAACTCCTGGGACTTCAACGCCGCGAATCAACGTTACTCTTGCATCCTGACGACCCTGAATCGTGCCAGAACACCATTCCTCGGACTTGAAGGCTGGGAATCAATTTAACGATTGCGCCCGGTCAATCGTAAACCGTGTCAAAACACAATTTCTGGGCCATCAGAATCCTTGAAGCTGCTGTATGCTCGCAAGGCGATTGTTCGCGGCGCTACGGCGAGAGCCTCATTTCGAAATGGTACCGCCTTCAATCCATGAAGCTCCTGCAAGCTTTAGAAACGAATTTGCGCGGCGCTGAGGCGAGAGCCACATTCTGAAAACGGTCCGGTCCTACATCGTGAGGAAGTCTCAGGCGAAACGCCGAGCCTGCCTTACCGGCACGTCTCGGGGTGCGACAGGGAGGAGTGATTTATAAGGGAAGGGAATGGAAGAAGAGGAGGAGGAGGAGGAGGAGGAGGAGGAGGAGGAGGAGGAGGAGAGGGAGAAGGGGGAGGAGGAGGGGAAGGAGGGCGAGGAGGAATGGGAACAACAGGGAGAAGAGGATGGGCAGAGGAGGGGGAGAAGGATCCTAGGATTCGAGGTTGTCCTCGCTCGCGCCTTGAAAAGGCGCGAGGCAGAGGCAGAGAGAAAGGCGGCAGCCACCGACACGACGGCGAAGACGAGGACAACAGCCGAACGAACGCAGCGACGACGGACGACGACGGCGGAGGCGGCGACGCGATGAACGACGAGCAGCAGAGGGGGGGGAGGAGCAGGCAGACAGGAGGAGCGGCAAAATGAGAGATGGGAAGGCGAACGAGCCTAGGTGCACTCGCCGCCATGTCTGACATCCTGTCCCTGCCACCCGTCCCCTCCCATTGCGCTGCGGTTCTCTCTATCGGCCGACGGGTGCCACACTGGCCGTGAACAGAGGAACAAAAAACGGCATAAACATAAACTGTTGGAGATCTGCGCAATTTTCTTGGATCCGCGCTGGAAGTCCCTCCATGGCGCGCGGAGCGCCCAAGGGGAGGCGCCAGAGGCGCCGACAGAGGGGCCCGACGCGGATCCAAGAAATCTGCGCGGAGCTCCGAAAGTTTATGTTTACGCAACTTTTTGTTCTTCGACTGGAACCCCGAGAGGACCTCGCCGTGTTTTGGCGGTGAGCCTGGGGGGGGAGTGAGACAGAGAAAGCCTTCTCAGAAGGCGGCGGGGCCCCGTCAAGAAAGCGGGCACCATCCGTTATGCACATGCTTTTGAAACGAAGGTGCCCGACGCCAAGGCGACAACCAATCCGCCCGTGTAGCTGCTACAGTCGGGGCCCTGAAAAAGGAACCCTTTTCGTTGGGGAGGGGCTCCGCGTTCCTTAAATGTTTCACAGCTTGCCTCAGATGTTCCTTATGTCTCCGATAGGAAATCGAGGTTTAACTTATGGGAGAAAGGGGCCTCGTTCTGTATTTAGGGTTCCTTAGGTCAACGCCTCGACTGTAGGATGCTAGGAACTAGTAAAGAGAATGTGCACGGCAATGTGGCGAACACCCCATTGTCAAAACCTCCCCCCCATCCACCCGTGTTAGTGTTAAAGTTCCACGCGGCACGCTCATAACTATGCGAGAGAGGGAAATATGGATGGAACGCGAGCGAGGACGCGAATAGGAAGGCCTTCTAAGGCGGGGAACGAGCATAGACAATATGGATAATGCGGGCGCGGAGGCGGCGGACGCGGAGGAGAAGCAGCAGCAGCAGGCGGCGGCTCGGATGAGATCTGCACGAGCTGAAACTGAGGAGAAACATGAAAACGAAGAAGGGCCAGCTGGAGGGAGGAAAAGCAACATGAAAGTAAGAACGAAGCGGGAAAAGGTTCACCACCCGTAGAGGGACAAGGTCGTGGAGGGAGAAAAGGGGAAAACGGCGGGGCACCAATCGACGGAGAACTTGGTGTACCCTGGCAGGGTCGAAGGGGGAGGAAGAGGAGGAGGGAGGGAGGGAGGGAGGGAAGAAGGAGGAGGAGACGGAGGAAGACGACGAGGACGACGACTAACTACGACGACGACGACGATGACGACGACGACGACGACGACGACGACGACGACGACAACGACAACGACAACGACGACGACGACGACGACGACGACGACAACGACAATGACGACGACGACGACGACGACGACGACGACGACGACGACGACGACGACGACGGCGACGGGGTGGGATGAGGAGGACACGGGAGGAGGAGGAGGAGGAGGAGGAGGAGGAGGAGGAGGAGGAGGAGGAGGAGGAGGAGGAGAAGGGGAGGAGGAGGAGGAGGAGGAGGAGGAGTAGGAGGAGGAGTAGGAGGAGGAGGAGGAGGAGGAGGAGGAGGAGGAGGAGGAGGAGGAGGAGGAGGAGGAGTTTTAAACCCGCGCGCTCGCGCCCACGAGCGAGTGCCCCTGGTCTCGGCACCCCGAGCAAGCGCGCCGGTGGCGCGCCCGCCGCAGGGTGGGCCAGCGGCCTCAGCACGTGGCGCCCTTGCCTCCCGCCTGGGCGACTGTTCGCCCGGGAGCTCACGGCGCGCTCGCGCCGGCACGACGACACGACACGACGGGGGGACGGGGACGCGACACGACCGAAGACGCACGACACGACACGAAACGCACGACAACGACGGGACGAGCCGCCGGTCCCGCCCCAGGGCGGCGAGTGCAAGGTGGGAATCCTGCACCGCCCTGGGGGAGGCCACGGGACCTGGCGACCCCCCTGGGGAAGGAAGGCCGCGCTTATGGCGGCCGTCCCCAGGTGCGGGGGCTTGTGCCCTGAAGGCCCGGTGCTCCCCGCCTGCACCAGGGGGCACACAGGCCCGACCCCCACTCTTGGGGGGCCCTCCAGGGCGGAGGAGGAGGAGGAGGAGGAGAAGCAGGAGGAGGAGGAGGAGCAGCAGCAGCAGCAGCAGCAACAGCAGCAGCAGGAGGGAGAAAAAGAGAATGACGGTGTTCCAGGGGACCTCCCAAGCTCGTCCCTGGGGAGGAGGGAGGACAGAAGGAGGGACGGGCAGACAGTGGGGAGTTGTGGAGAGGGAGGGGCGGAGGGGGGAGGACAGGGGTGGAGGGGCCGAGTGAATGGGTCGGCGGCGAGCGAGGGGGGGAAGTGAGGAAGAGAAGGCCCTCTCAGAAGGCGGCGGAATTTCTCAAGAGTCCTCGCGCCTTCTGAAACATGTCGTCCTGCGTCTCCGGGGAAAGCTTAGACAACTTCTCGGAAGGCCGGGTGACTTCCGCGCCTTCTGACCCGCCCCTTCTCATCTCCCCCCGCGGGCTCGCCGCCGAGTGCAATCTGGAGAAGGGGATGGGGAGGGGAGAAGGCGGGGCGGATGGGGCGGAGGAGGGGGGCGGGAATGGTGAGGGGAGGCGGAGGGGCGGAGGAGGGCCGTGGACGCCCTGGTGCCGAACCCCCTCTCCTCCTCCTCCTCCTCCTCCTCCTCCTCCTCCTCCTCCTCCTCCTCCTCCTCCTCCTCCTCCTCCTCCTCCTCCTCCTCCTCCATCCTTTTCCTCCTCTTCCTCCTCATCCTCCTCCTCCTCCTTCTCCTCCTCCTCCTGTTCCTCCTCATCCTCTTCCCCCTCCCCAGATCCTCCGAAGGGCCGCGGAGCTTGCTCAGGATGAAGGCCAGCCAGCCCAGCGCGTGCATGGTGCTCAGCGCGTGCAGCTCCAGGGCCAGCTCGCGGCGTCCGCCTCGTCGGCGGCCCAGCGTGCTGCTCATTGGAAGGACGGGGTGCTCGCGCGTCGGCTCCAGACGGTTGAGCTAGTAGGTGCGTACGGTAAGAAGTCATGCTACAAGAACTCTAGGGGCACGGTCTTCGTTGACCTCTGGACGCCCTGAGCTGCCCAAGGGCTTCTGCAAGTGCCCAGGGCCATCGTGGGTCAAGGTATTTCCATGGGACACCTGCTGGCAGGCTGGTTTCTTACTTGGTTCACGCCCTATAGGTGCAGCACGGCCTTGTGTGTGTGCGTGTGCGTGTGCGTGTGCGTGTGTGCGTGTGTGCGTGTGTGCGTGTGTGCGTGTGTGCGTGTGTGCGTGTGTGAGTGTGTGCGTGTGTGCGTGTGTGCGTGTGTGCGTGTGTGCGTGTGTGCGTGTGTGCGTGTGTGCGTGTGTGCGTGTGTGCGTGTGTGCGTGTGTGCGTGTGTGCGTGTGTGCGTGTGTGCGTGTGTGCGTGTGTGAGTGTGCGTGTGCGTTGTGCGTGGTGCGTGATGTGTGCGTGCGTAGTTGTGCGTGTGTGCGTGTGTGCGTGCGTGCGCGCGTGCGCGTTGCGCGTGCGCGTGCGCGGCGCGAGTGGCGTGTGCGTGTGCGTGTGCGTGTGTGTGCGTGCGTTTGTGCGTGTGCGTGTGCGTGTGCGTGTGCGTGTGCCGTGTGCGTGTGCGTGGTGCGTTGTGCGTGTGCGGTGTGCGTGCGTGTGCGTGTTGCGTGTGCGTGTGCGTGTGCGTGTGCGTGTGCGTGTGCGTGTGCGTGTGCGTGTGCGTGTGCGTGTGCGTGTGCGTGTGCGTGTGCGTGTGCGTGTGCGTGTGCGTGTGCGTGTGCGTGTGCGTGTGCGTGTGCGTGTGCGTGTGCGTGTGCGTGTGCGTGTGCGTGTGCGTGTGCGTGTGCGTGTGTGTGTGTGTGATTGTGTGTGTGATTGTGTGTGTGTGATTGTGTGTGTGAGTGTGTGTGTGTGTGAGTGTGCGTGTGGAACCCCGTCTAGCTCTTAACCAGAAGAGGCCCGCTCTCGACCCGCAGACCAAAAAAGTGTGTGGAACCCCGTGCAAGCAGCCAAAGCCATGGCGGTGCACGCTGCAAGGCCGACCGCGCAACGCAGAGGCAGCTCCCTAGAGCACAGGCAAGGGCCGCCAAGTGCAACCGCTGCCCCCCCAGAGCACGAGATCCGACGCGGAGATCCCCCCCGTGTACCTCACTATGCGGCGATCCCCTGTGAGCGTGCGGACGCGAGCGAGTCCGAACGTGAGGAAGACAGAGTGTAAGTCTAGATGCCACTCCCTGCCATTCCCCCTGAGGTCTTTGTCTGGCGCAATCTGGGAGGGGAGGAGGGGGACCGGACACGGCAGCGCGATGACAAGCTCGGCGACGCAAACGTGAAGCCGCTGCGCCACCTCGAAACGGCGCGCCCGCGCGAGCGGAACCGAAGCGTCCAGCCACACCAGACGGGCTGCCCTGCGAGAGCTGGCGCACAGAAACGGACACCCTCACGCCCACCAGCCCGTGGCCCACGACCGCGCATGCCCCGTAAGCTGCGAGCCGGCTCCTGCGCTCGCCGCATAGAAACGGACCCTCTCACGCCCACCGATATCCGTGGCCCACGACCGCGCATGCCCCGTGAACTGCGGGCCGGCTCCTGCGCTCGCCGCATAGAAACGGACGCTCCCACGCCCACCGATATCCGTGGCCCACGACCGCGCATGCCCCGACGTCGTGATTTTTTCACAGCGTCGACCCCCAGAGGTCTGGACCCCTTCCCCGGGACCGGTTCTTCGTCCTGGGTCGTGTGTTGACGCTCCCGAGGCCCGGGGAGGGCCCCCGGAGGCCGAACATCGCGAAAAAGCTCCCGTCGTGATTCTTTCACGACGCCAGGAGGAGGGAGGAGGAGGAGGGAGGAGGAGGAGGAGGAGGAGGAGGAGGAGAGGAGGAGGAGAGAGGGAGGAGAGGAGGAGGAGGAGGAGGAAAGGGAAAGGAGGAGGAGGGGGAGGAGGAGGGAGAAGGAAGGAGGAGGAGGAGGAGGAGGAGGAGAGGAGGAGGAGGAGGAGGAGGAGGAGGAGGAGGAGGGAGGAGGAAGGAGGAGGGAGGGAGGAGAGGAGAGGAGGAGGAGGAGGGAGGAGGAGGAGGAGGAGGGAGGAGGTCTGGGGCCAGGAGGTCTGGGGCGCTCTCTGCGGCGCTCTGCGGCTCTCGGCCGCTCTCGGCCTCTGTCCCCGCCGCGCGTGCCGGCCGCCCTCGGCCGCACAGCAACGGACACCCTCACGCCCACCGATATCCAGGAGGAGGAGGAGGAGGAGGAGGAGGAGGAGGAGGAGGAGGAGGGAGGAGGAGGGAGGAGGACGGAGGAGGAGGAGGAGGAGGAGGAGGAGGAGGAAGAGGAGGAGGAGGAGGAGGAGGAGGAGGGAGGAGGAGGGTGGTCTAGGGCGCTCCTGCGCTCGCCGCATAGAAAAGGACACCCTCACGCCCACCGACATCCGTGGCCCACGACCCAGACCCCCTCGAAGAACGAAAAAATCACGACGGGAGGTTTTTCGCTATTTTCGCCCTCTGGAGGCCCTCCCCGGGCCTCGGGAGCGTCAAAAAACGACTCAGGACGACAAACCGGTCCTGGAGAAGGGGTCGAGAACTCTGGGGTCGACGTAATGAAAAAATCATTACGTCGGGGGTCTGGGGACCGCGGTTCCAGAACGCTCTGGAGCGGCCGCGGCGCCCAGTACATCCTCCAAACCCGCCGGTTCTCAGAGATTTCGCATTAGCCCCATACGATGTTGTCCCGATCTTCGCGTCGTTTTAGCGGATGCCCCGATCCGATGATGTCCCGATCTTCGCGTCGTTTTAGCGGATGCCCCAGAGGTCTGGACCCCTTCCCCGGGACCGGTTCTTCGTCCTGGGTCGTTTTTTGACGCTCCCGAGGCCCGGGAAGGGCCCCCGGAGGCCGAACATCGCGAAAAACTCCCCGTCGTGATTCTTTCACGACGCCAGGAGGTCTGGGACCGCGGATGCCACGTGAGCTGCGAGCCGGCTCCTGCGCTCGCCGCACAGAAACGGACACCCTCACGCCCTCCGATATCCGTGGCCCACGACCGCGGTTCCGGAACGCTCTGGAGCGGCCGCGGCGCCCAATACATCCTCCAAACCCGCCGGTTCTCAGAGATTTCGAGTTATCCCCATCCGATGTTGTCCCGATCTTCGCGTCGTTTGGGCGGATGCCCCGTGAGCTGCGAGCCGGCTCCGGCGCTCGCGGTGGCGCTCTGCGGCTCTCTGCCGCGCTCGGCCGCTCTGCGGCTCTGCGGCTCTCTGAGGAGGAGGCGGAGGAGGAGGAGGAGGAGGAGGAGGAGGAGGAGGAAGGAGGAGGGAGGAGGAGGAGGGAGGAAGGAGGAGGAGGGAGGAGGAGGAGGGAGGAGGAGGGGGAGGAGGAGGAGGAGGAGGAGGAGGAGGAGGAGGAGGAGGAGGAGGAGGAGGAGGAGGAGGAGGAAGAGGGAGAAGGAGGAAGGCTTCGCTCCCCGAGCAACTCACGGGGGCGGCAGCGGCAGCGGGGCCGCGCGGGAGTGGGCGGGCTGCAGTCCTCGCCCAGGGAGGAGAGGAGGAGGAGGAGGAGAGGAGGAGGAGGAGGAGGAGGAGGAGGAGGAGGAGGGAGGAGGAGCAGGAGGAGGAGGGAGGAAGGATGCGAAAAAGCGGGGCGCACATGTCCGCCGCAGAAGAACAGGGCGGACAAGTCCGCAAGGAGAGCAGAGGAGAGGAGGAAGGAGGAGGAGGAGGAGAGGAGGAGGAGAGAGGAGGAGAGAGGAGGAGGGAGGAGGAGGAGGAGGAGGAGGAGGAGGAGGGAGGAGGAGGAGGGAGGAGGAGGGAGGAGGAGGAGGAGGGAGGAGGAGGAGGGAGGAGGAGGGAGGAGGAGGGAGGTCTGGGGCGCTCTGCGGCTCTCTGCCGCGCTCGGCCGCCCTCGGCCGCTCTCCCCGCCGCGCGTGCCGGTCGCCCTCTCGGCCGCTCGCACTCGCTCTCCCTCTCCACCTCTGCGGGGGGGGGCCGCTCGCGGCCGCGTCCCCTGCCGCGTCTCCTAAATCGACACGAAGATCGGGACAAAATCGGATCGGGATAACTCGAAATCTCTGAGAATCGGCGGGTTTGGAGGATGTATTGGGCGCCGCGGCCGCTCCAGAGCGTTCCGGAACGCTCTGAGAGCGCTCCGGAACGCTCTGGAGCGATTTATCCCGATCCTAGCCCTGTTTTATCTCCCCTGGCGGGGGGCCCCGAGCGCGGTGCCTGTCCGGTCGCGGTGGCTCCCCGGAGTTCTGCGGTTCCCCTGGCGGCTCCCCTTCATGCGGGATGACGATGGATAAAAAAAGAAGGGGGAACGATTAGGACAATCATTTTCTGGCAGTTCTGCGCAGATTTTCTGACTGGAGGAGAACGATTAAAAAAGATAGTTTTCCAGCCCGCGGCCGGTTTTTTCTAATCGTCATCCCGGGCGCCGCCGCGTGAACACGACCCCCGGTCAGTTACTAATCGTCCTCCTCCATTAGGGATGCCCGGGGGCGGTGCGTGCCCCAGGCAAGCGCTTCACACGTAGTGCCCCATGGCGGGTCCACCTTGGGATATGCCCAAGTGCCACACCTGCGGCATCGCGAGGACTGTGGGGCTCCCACGAAAGCAGAGAGGGGTCGAGTGCCCAAACCAGCGTTTCGCATGAGAGGTCCTCAGCATCTGGGCGTGAATGGGCCCTTGTAATGCCACATAGCGGCCCCCCGTTGGAATGCCCACGTGCCATGTCTGCTGTGATTGTATGAAAGGGGTATCAGTGCGAATGTTTCGGTCGGAATCTTGGTATGAGTGAGTCTGAGTATGAGCGAGTCTGAGAGCGACCGAATCTGAACCTGAGTGAGTCTGAGTGCGGGCGTGTCCTGAAACGACGGCGTCCGATTACGAGTGGATCATGGTGTTGCGTTTGACTCCTCATGAGTCTGCACGAGTATGCATACGTCTGAGTGGATATGAGTAGGAGTGGCTCTGAGTGCGGCATGGAATTAGTGTGAGTGTATGAGCAGGGGTGGCATAGGTGTGAGTGATTCTGGGTAGGTGTGAGTATGCGGATGTAGTGTGTGCGTAGGTATGAGTATGAGTGGACCGAAATGTGAGTGGTTGAGAATCTGACCAGGCGAAGATGAGATGCATATGGCGGAGGAGGCGGGTGAGGTGAGGACAGGAGGCGGAAGCATCACACGAATAACACTAACCCTAGACTTAGGATACGTGGACAACATACCACAGGAAAAGGAGAGGCGGCCGCGAATGGACGATAGCATGAAGACACGGGTCCTGGACCCCAAGGCCTTCCCCAGGGCTGGGCTCTCGCTCAAAGCCCTTAATCGACCGTCGCGGGGCCCGTGGGGGGGGCCCGAAGAGGCCGAACACAGCGAACAGTCTCCAGACCGATGCTGCTCATGGCGCACAGGAAGCGCAGGCGACGACGGGAAGCTGAGAGGCGACCACAGGAGGAACGAGGAGAAGGAAGAGGAGGAATACGCCCCTGGAGGCGCCCAAATACCAACAGTCTCCTCCTCCTCCTCCTCCTCCTCCTCCTCCTCCTCCTCCTCCTCCTCCTGCCCCTCCTTCGACGACGACGACCATGCCTGCTCCTCCTGCGACTCCTCCTCCTCCTCATCCTCCTCCTCATCCTCCTCCTCCTCCTCCTCCTCCTCCTCCTCCTCCTCCTCCAGCTCCGACTTCGACGACTCCGACTCCGATTTCGACGGCTCCGACTCCGACGACGGCGACAACGACGACGACGACAACGACGACGACGACAACGGCGACGGCGAGGACGACGGGTGCGACAAGCAGAGGCGGCCGCGGCCTCGCCGGCCCCCGATGTAGTCGCGCAGCACCAGCCGCAGCCCGTACCAGCCGCACGCCGACAGCGCCCCGACCAGCGCCTGACGACCTACCAAACCACCCCAACCCAGCCCGAAGACCCGAATTCCGGGTTGGGGGGGTAATTACGGGCTCCACATGTGTGTTTTCTCGATGTTCCCCGACCCCCCCTCCCCAGCTGGAAATGGAGGGCAAATCGGGGCCTTCGGGTTGGGTTGGGGTGGTTTGGTGGGCGGTGAGCGCCAGGCCGCGGAGCGAGAGGGCGGAGTGCTGCTCGCAGCGCCCCGGGCTCCCCGGCGTCTGCGGCTCTGCTGGGGCCGGAAGCCGGCAGCCGTGCAGCAGCACCGGGCAGGGCCCATGATTTGCATCCTCCTCCTTTTCCTGATCCCTTTCTCCCTCCCCCTCCTCTTCCTCCTCCTCCTCCTCCTCCTCCTCCTCCTCCTCCTCCTCCTCCTCCTCCTCCTCGTCCTCCTCGTCCTCCATTCCTTTTCCTGAAAAAACATCTGCTCCCTGTCATGCACCGAGGCCAGTTTTTAGGGCGGGCCGGGCGTTTCGCCTGACACTTCCTCACACCCTGCGCCCGGCGAAGGGAGCAGCCTACCTCACCCCGCCCCCTGTCCTCGCCCTCGCCCTCTACATTCCCCGCCCCCCCTCCCTCGAGTCCCGCCGCCTCCGCGGCCGTCCCCCGAGGCCTCCCCTCGCCCCTCTCTCGCCCGCAGCGTTGTGAGGAGCGCGAGGCAGACCCAGCGCAGACCGGGGTCCGGCAGCCGCTCGCGCAGGCGGTGCTCGGATGCGGCTGCGCCCGCGCCCCGGCGCCCGGTTCTGCACGCGCCCCGGCGCCCTGCTCTGCCCTGCTTGACCTCGCAAAGAGGTCCGCACACCCTGTTCTGCCCTGCTCTGGCCTGTTCTGCCCGCGCCCCGGCGCCCTGTTCTGCCCCGTTCCACGTCCCCTACACCCCACACCAAGAGGGCCGCACGCAGAACGTTCCCGACCTGCGTGGCCAGAGAGGCGCGACTCGCGGGCTGCCATTTTCGAGTGTTCCTTTTCGAGGGCTTGCCATTTTTATCAGATCCCCCAGCCCTTCCCAGCCATGGCCCGCTCTGGCGGCGCGATCCTGAAGGCCTGCGTCCTGGCCCTGGGCGCGGCGGCGTGCCTCAGCGCCGCCGGCCTGTCCTTCGTGGCACCCCCGCGCGCGGCGCCCGAGGCGCAGGCGGCGGCCGCCGCGCTGGTGGGCCTGGCCGCGGCGCAGCCCGCGCTAGCCTACGAGGGGTCCATCAACACCGACAGCAGCGGCGTCGACGGTGGCGGCGCTTTTATTCTCGGCCTGGGCTCCGCCACGCTGACCTTCCTGTACGCCGTATTCAACGTCGTTGGCCCGTACTGGAAGGCCAAAAAGGGCGACCACTACAGGCTGAAGTGACGCGCGGTGGACGCAAGGTTCACGAGCCCGCGTCAGACAGCATGCGCTGCCGCTCATTTTTTAACATGGCCGCAGGTAGCTGCGCGTGACCCAGACCTCCGACGTCGTGATTTTTTCACGACGTCGACCCCCAGAGGTCTGGACCCTTTCCCCGGGACCGGTTTTTCGTCCCGAATCGTTTTTTGACGCTCCCGAGGCCCGGTGAGCGCCCCCAGAAGCCGAAAATAGCGAAAAACCTCCCGTCGTGATTTTTTTACGACGCCAGGAGGTCTGGGGATACAAGTTGTACAGAAGACGCTGAAGCCACGGTGCAAAACAAAGAAAAGAGTGGCGCGACTCGCGGGCCGTGCGGACGGCGGCCCCGCCCCCGCCCCGGGGGCACTGCCTCTTAGGGTTTCCCATTCGGCCATACCCCCACCTTGTTTTTTCAAAGCCAGGGTTGCGATACAACGCCAGCCCCAGGCATCTCATTCGCAACGCCATGCCTGTGCAGCCACGCATCATATGAGGAGGCTTGGGGTGCCAGGGTTGTCTTTGTGGGAGCGGAGGTGGGGGAGGAGGAGCAGGAGCAGGAGCAGGAAGAGGAGGGGGAGGAGGAGGAGGAGGAGGAGGAGGAGGAGGAGGAGGAGGAGGAGGAGGAGGAGGACCGACGACGCCTACCACAATGTATCAGGGACCAAGGCCAATTGCCTGGAATCCCCCCCGTGGCTTTTCTCCCCGGGGAGCCCAGGGGGGTCTCTGGGGCAACAGCCCTTGGGGAGGGGTGGGGGGATGGCTGCGTCTGGACGACTGGAAGAGGAGGAAAAGGCGGAGGAGGAGAAAGAGCAGGAGGAGGATGAGGAGGAGGATGACGATGAGGAGGAGAAGAAGGAGGAGGAGGAAGAAGAGGAGAAGAACGAGGGCGGGAGGGAGGGAGGGAGGGAGGGACGGAGGAGGAGGAGGAGGAGGAGGACGAAGAGGAGGAGGAGGAAGACGAAGAGGAGGACGAAAAGGCTGAGGGGGACCAGTGTAAACCCAAGAGTCATCAACGATATTGAAATAATCCCTCCTTCCAAGCTCCCTCTTTGCAGGAACCTATACAACGGTTCGTGTCCATTGAGGGAACTGCCTCAGCCGTTTGAAGACCCTGAAGCACGCCAAAACATTGTTTTCGGGATGCCGACGTCACGGATCAACTTGATTGTTGCGTCTTGACGATCCGGAATCACGCCATAACGCCATTTTCTGGTACTTCAACACAAAGAATCAACATATGTGTTGCACTAGTATAAGCTTGAATCCTCTCAAAACGCAGCTTCTAGTACGCTGATGATGGGAATCCGCGAAACTCTTTGCAGCTGTTGGAAGCGAGTGTGCGCGGCGCAAAGGCGAGAGCCACGTTTTGAAAAGGAACCGCCCTCAATCCTTGAAGCTATGCCAACTGTTTAAACATGAATGTGCGCCGCGCTAAGGCGAGAGCCACATTTTCAAAACGGGTGGCCTTCAATCCGTGAAGCTCTTGCAATGTTTAAAACGAACGTGCGCCGCGCTCAGGCGAGAGCCACATTCTGAAAACGGCCCGCCCTCTAACTGTGAAGCTGTTGCCAAATTTTAAGCCTCAGAGTCAAACATTGGTTCCTCCGCCTCCTCCTCCTCCTCCTCCTCCTCCTCCTCCTCCTCCTCCATATGTTCCTCCTCCTCCTCCCAGGGCCCGTGCTGCCTCACGCCTTCGCGCCCTCCTGGGCCTCCCGAGGCCTCCTCGGGGCGCCCTCGCCGCCACGGGCGGAGCCGCCCCGGCAGGAGCTCGGAGGGCCGCCCCCCGCGGGAGCTGCACGGGGGGGCTCGCCCGCTGGGCCCCCAGCCGAGCCCGTGCCCCGCTCCCAGGGGAGGAGGAGGAGGAGGAGGAGGAGGAGGAGGAGGAGGAGGAGGAGGAGGAGGAGGAGGAGGAGGAGGAGGAGGACGAGGTCTCGGCAGGCCGAGGAGGAGGAGGAGTCGGAGGAGGAGGAGGAGGAGGAGGTCTCGGCAGGAGGAGGAGGAGGAGGAGGAGGAGGAGAGGAGAGGAGGAGGAGGAGGAGGAGGAGGAGGACGAGGTCTCGGCAGGCCGAGGAGGAGGAGGAGGAGGAGGAGGAGGAGGAGGAGGAGGAGGAGGAGGAGGAGGAGGAGGAGTCCGGGCCCCGCGAGGCCGACAACGACGAAAAACCTTCGTCCCGATGTTTTCGAGACGCCCGATGTCTGGGTCTGACCCTGGATGTCGAGGCGACCCCAGCGGTGTCGACGAGGGCCCCCCAGGAGGCCCCCACAGGGGGCAAAGGGGGGCGAACCCAGACCCCCGACGTGGTGATTGTTTCACAGCGTCGACCCCCAGAGGTCTGGAGGTACCCCTTCCCCGGGGCCGCCTTTGCATCCCGAGTCGTTTCTGGACGGCCCCGAGGCCCAGAAAAAGGGCCCCCAGAATCGCCGAAGATGGCCAAAAGCCTCCCGCGTCGTGACTGTTCCCTGACTCCGGATCCGCCCTACTTTGGGGAAATTCGTAGGTAGGGCTTGGAATTCCCGCCTTGCTTTGCAAGCCCCGCCGATGCCGATTTCCGCCCTGCTTTTCTGTTGCGGTTTCCGCCCTACTACTACTGTGGGTTTCCGCCCTACTGTATGCTGGGAGCAGAAATTCCCGCCCTACTTTTTCGGCTTCTTATAAGTGGATTTCCAACCCAATTCTAAGTTGGGAAAAAAGCCAAAGTGGGGCGGATTTGGAGTCTGGGCTATCCTCCGCCCGGGCCGCGTGGGCCAGTGGCGCGGCTGCCCGCTGCCGGCTTCCAGCTGGGAGCGCCCGCGCCGGCGCCGCGTCGGCGAGGGAGCCTGGCGACCCAGGACCCCATCGAGTCATGAGAAACGCACGACGGCGAGTGTTTTGCTACTGTCGGCCTTTGGGGGCCCTTGCTGGGCCTCGGGACCGTCAACGAAACGACTCGGGGTGCAAAACTCTGGTCCTGGGGAATGGGTCGAGACCTCTGGGGGTCGACGCCATGAACCCAGACCCCCGACGTCGTGATTTTTTCACAACGTCGACCCCCAGAGGTCTGGACCCCTTCCCCGGGACCGGTTCTTCGCCCCGAGTCATTTTTTGACGTTCCCGAGGCCCGGTGAGGGCCCCCGGAGGCCGAAAATAGCGAGAAACCTCCCGTCGTGATTTTTTCACGACGCGAGGGGGTCTGGGAACAAAGTCATGACGTCGGGGGCCTGGAGAGGCGGAACGACAAAAGTGAGAGAGAGAGAGAGAGACAAACATCGCGTTGGGAGGAAGGGTCCGGCCCCACCTCAAGCCGGTGGCCCTGCTGCTTGGACGCAGCTCCGATGCTCTCCTACGGCATCCCCGCGCCGACCTACACGGTCCGAGCCCCTTCTTCCTCTTCTCGCTCTCTATTCTCTTTCGCCTTCGTGCCTCAAGTCGCCTTCGGTGCATCCCACCGCTTGCTTGGACCGGCGCCTGACCGTCTTGCACCACCCGGCGCCCGCGGATTGAAGAGTTGGGAGAAAGGGGTTGGGGCGCAATAAACACCTTCAGCCTACGCGATACCCAGACCCCCAACGTCATGATTTTTTCATGACGCGACCCCCAGAGGTCCGGACCCATTCCCCGGGACCGGTTTGTCATCCTGAGTCGTTTTTTGACGCTCCCGAGGCCCGGTGAGGGCCCCCCGAGGCCGAAAATGGCGAAAAACCTCCCGTCATGATTTTTTCATTACTCGAGGGGGTCTGGGTAAGAGGAATCATCTGATCATGCCTTCCAAGCCCAACCTCCCAGCACGAGACCTGCCCAGACACCCGGCTGCTCCAATTGTTTCGAGGCGGGGGCCCCAGAGGCTCGGGCCCCTCCCCCGGGGCCGGCTCTTCGTCCCATGAGCCGTTTTTGGTTGACGCTCCCGGGGCCCGGCGAGGGCCTCCCGAGGGCGAAAGCAGCGAGAAACCTCCCGTCGTGATTTTCTCACGACCCCAGACCCCCTCGAGTAATGAAAAAATCATGACGGGAGGTTTTTCGCCATTTTCGGCCTCCAGGGACCCTCCCCGGGCCTCGGGAGCGTCAAAAAACGACTCAGGACGACAAACCGGTCCTGGAGAAGGGGTCGAGAACTCTGGGGTCGACGTAATGAAAAAATCATTACGTCGGGGGTCTGGGACGCGAGGAGGTCGGGGGGGAGCGCACCGACCCCGATCGCCCCTATAAGGGCCGAAACCTGCGAAGAGCCCGCCGCTCCCAGCTGCTTTGGAGCGTCGGAGCTCTGGGCGTCGTTCTGCAAGAGGGGGGGGGGGCTGGCTCCGGGGGGGGGGAACTCGCCATCGCTCGGACGTCCATCCCCTGTGTTTTTTTTGGTTTCGTGCGGTTTTTTTCGCCAAATGTCGGTTTCGTGCGTGGTTCTTTCGCCCAATGATCAGGGATGCTCCTCGACGGTTCTCGCCGAGAAAAAATGCTCAGGGGGGGAACTCGCCATCGCTCGGACGTCCATCCCCTGTTTTTTTTTTTTGTTCGGTTTCCTGCGTGGCTTCTTCGCCCAAGGATCAGGGATGCTCCTCGATCCCAGGCCCCCGACGTCGTGATTTTTTCACATCGTCGACCCCCAGAGGTCTGGACCCCTTCCCCGGGACCGGCTTTTCACCCCGAGTCGTTTCTTGACGCTTCCGAGGCCCAAGAAGGGCCCCCGGAGGCCGAAAACAGCGAAAAAAAACCCGCCGTGATTTTTTTCACGACGCCAGGAGGTCTGGGATGGTTCCCGCCGAGAAAAAATGCACACGTCCGAGCGATGCCGGGGGAAGCGCTTCGCTGGAGCCGGTGGTACGTCGACGGCATGGCCGGCGACGGGCCCCCTCTCGAGAGGGAGCGCGCACGCTCCCGGGCGGGGTGGTGGCGGGCGCTCGGGCCCCCGCCGGCGACGTGTGGGCGATCGGGGCCGCTGCGCTGCCCAGACCTCCTCCTCCTCCTCCTCCTTCCTCCTCCTCCCTCCTCCTCCTTCCTCCTCCTCCTCCTCCTCCTCCTTACTCCTTCCTCCTCCTTCCTCCTCCTCCTCCTCCTCCGCCTCCTCCTCAGAGAGCCGCAGAGCTGCAGAGCGCCGCAGAGAGCGCCCCAGACCTCCTCGCGTCGTGAAGAAAATCACGACAGGAGGTTTCTGTCGCCGTTTTCGCCCTCGGGGGGGGCCCTCGCCGGGCCTCGGGGCCGTCAAAAAAACACGACTCGGGACGAGAAGCCGGTGCCGGGGGAAGGGTCCAGACCTCTGGGGGTCGACGTCGTGAAAAAAATCACGACGTCGGGGCTCTGGGTAAGGCGAAGCCCCCGACGTCGCGATTTTTTTCACAAACGTCGACCTCCAGAGGTCTGGACCCTGTCCCCCCAGGACCGGCTTCTCGTCCTGAGTCGTTTCTTGACGCTCCCGAGGCCCGGCGAGGGCCCCCGGAGGCCGAAAATCGAGAAAAAACGCCCGTCGTGATTTTTTCACAGCGCGAGGGGCTCTGGGTAAGGCGAAGCCCCCCGGAGATCCGACGCTCCCAAAGAAAAACTTGGGGCGGCGGCGGGACTTGGGGCCACCCTCGGCCTCTGGGGGCCCTCGCCGGGCCTCGGGAGCGTCAACAGCACGACGCAGGACGAGAAGCTGGCCATATATATATATATATATATATATATATATATATGTACACATATCTACATATTTGTATATATATACATATATAGATAGATAGATAGATAGATAGATAGATAGATAGATAGATAGATAGATAGATAGATAGATAGGGCCGGCTTCTCGTCCTGAGTCGTGTTTTGACGGCCCCGAGGCCCGGCAAGGGCCTCCCGAGGGCGAAACCAGCGGAAAACCTCCCGTCGTGGTTTTTGTCACGACGAGGGAAGTGGTCCGGGCCTCTGCGGCCCACGCGTGGAAAAAAATTGAGCAGCCAGGTGTCTGCGATGTGGCAGGACGAGGACGAATTCGGATGAGGACAGCTCACGAATCTCTAATTATGATCTGGCGGCTCTGGAGGATGTATTGGGCGCCGCGGCCTTCTCAGAGCGTTCTGGGACGCTCTGAGACCCTCTGGAACGGATTCGTCCTTGTCCCAGCCCCGCCCGACCTGAGCGACCCCCCCCCCCCCCAAACGTCACCCCTGACCTGGGGGGGAGACAAAGAGACAGACCTCCGACGTCGTGATTTTTTCACAACGTCGACCCCCAAAGGTCTGGACCCCTTCCCCGGGACCGGTTTCTCATTCTGAGTCGTTTTTTGACGGCCCCGAGGCCTGGCGAGGGCGAAAATAGCGAAAAACCTCCCGTCGTGATTGTTTCACGACGCGAGGGGGTCTGGGGAGACAGACCTGCGCCGTCATGATTTTTCACAACGTCGACCCCACCAGGCCTCGACCCCCTCCCCTGGGACCGCTGTGCCATCCCGAGCCGTCGCTTGACGGCCCCGAGGCCCGGCGAGGGCACCCCGAGGCCAAACAAAAGCAGCGAACAAACACCCGTCGCGATCTTCGTCCTGGCCCGCGGGGGGTCTGGGCCACCGCTGCTCGCTGGACCTCCCGCGGAGGGGCGCGTCATAGCAAGGCCGATGAACAGCGAACCAACACCAGTCGTGATCATTGCCCTGGCCCGCGGGGGTCAGCGCTACCGCTGCTCGCTGGACCTCCCGCGGAGGGGCGCGTCCCCGCAAGGGCTTCGGGGAGGGGGGGGGGGGGGGAGGGGGGAGGGGGGGGGGGGGAGCCGAAGGGCGAGGAGGAGGGGGACGAGGAGAGGAGGAGGAGGGAGGAGGAGGAGGAGGAGGAGGAGGAGGAGGAGGAGGAGGAGGAGGAGGAGGAGGGAGGAGGAGGAGGAGGAGGAGGAGCAGGAGGAGAGGAGGAGGAGGAGGAGGAGGAGGAGGAGGAGGAGGGGGGCGGGGAGGCGTGGCGTGGAGTGGCGGGTCCCCTATCCAGACACTGCGACGGCTTGCTCCAGCGCTGACGCGGGCGAGTCAGTCCGGCGCCAACCTTCTCCTCCCCCTCCTTCTTCCTCCTCCTCCTCCTCCTCCTCTTCCTCCTCTTCTCCCCCTCCCCCCCTCATCTTCCTCCTCCTCCCCCTCCTCCTCCTCCTCCTCCTCCTCCTCCTCCTCCTCCTCAACCTTCACGCCCTCGCGCGCGGCGACGGGGGCGACCGACGGGGGCCCGAAACAGCAACGCGGCGAGGGCCAGAGCAGACACGAGCGGCGGAGGCGCCGCGACGCCCCCAGGGATCCCCCTGCCCAGACCTCCTCGCGTCGCGAAAAAATCACGACGGGAGGTTTTTCGCTATCTTCGGCCTCCGGGGGCCCTCGCCGGGCCTCGGGAGCGTCAAAAAACGACTCAGGATGCAAAACCGGTCCCGGGGAAAGGGTCCAGACTTCTGGGGGTCGACGTTGTGAAAAAATCACGACGTCGGGGGTCTGGGAGTCTCGGCCCCTTCCCCAGGACCGGCTTAACGTCCTGAGCCGATGTCTGACGCTCCCCAGGCCCGGCGCGGGCCTCCGGGGAGATGAGGAGGAGGAGGAGGAGGAGGAGGAGGAGGAGGAGGAGGAGGAGGAGGCAAGGGAAGAGGAGGAGGAGGAGGAGGAGGAGGAGGAGGAGGAGGAGGAGGAGGAGGAGGAGGCCGACAACGGCGAGAAACCTTCGCCCTGATTTTTCCCAATGCGCTGGATCTCTGGGCCTTGGCCCTTTGCACTGCGCAATCCCCCGGGGAAGGCCCGACCCTCGCCCCGGGGCTGGCGGCAGCGCGCGCACGGGGACGGCGCGAGGGGGGCGGTCTCCTTCGAGGCCCTCCTCCTCCTCCTCCTCCTCCTCCTCCTCCTCCTCCTCCGTTCCCTCCTGATCCTCCTCCCCCTCATCGTTTCCTCCTCCTCCTCCTCCTCCTCCTCCGCCTCCTCATCGTCCTCCTCCTCCTCGCTGCTTGTAGGGAGCCTTCTCCTCGGAAGCCTAGCCTCCGGGCCCTTGTGAGGAAACCCCAGCCGTCAAAGAAGCGCGCCGCCTTCCCAATGCCCCCCCCCCGCGCCACCCACTTTGCTCGCGCCGCCAATGGGGCCAAGTTTTCATCCCGGGTCGTCTTCGGACGGCCCCAGAGCCCAACGAGGGCCCCTGGAGGCCGCACAATCGGGGCGTTGACCTGAGGAACCCTGAATGAGGAGCGAGGCCCCTTTTCCCCATAAGTTAAACTTCGATTTCCCATGGCAAACCCAAGGCGAACTGTAAAACAATCGAGGAACACCGAACCCCTCGCCAACGAAAAGGGTTCCTTCTTCAGCGCCCCGACTGTACATGTTCGCCCGCCCTTCCCCCGCGGCGTGTTTTTTCGCTTCGAGACGCGAGCATGTCTGGGCATCTGTCCCCAACCCTCCCGCCTGGGGTCTAGGAAGGTGGGGTCGGCGGATAGCGGCGCATCGCCGATACATCGCAGATGCATCGGCGAGGCAAGGATGGAGAAAATCGGGCTCCACATCGAGCCGCATCGCCGTTGCATCGGCAATGCGGCGCGACCCTCCGACCCCATGTACCCTGACCCCATTTGGAAGGCCTAGAGTATCAGCCCCCCCCCTGGGAGCCGGGGTCCAACAAATTCAGCAGCGAGACCATGCTGCCGTCGCGTTCCATGCGGTGCAGCTGCTGCCGCTCCCGGGAGACGGGCCGCCAGCCGCCCTCCGCCTCCCACTTGGATTCCTGTCGGCGAGAGGGCGGGGGCGGCGTGGCATGGGGCATGGGCTTGATGATTGATTTGTAATATACCCAGAAACCCGACGCCCCAGAAAAATTGGACCGGGCTGGGCTTCGGGAGCGTCAGACAAAGACTCAGTACGAAACGCCGGCCGTAGCTATGTATGCACGTATATATGTATGTATGTAAGTACGCATGTATGTTTGTATGCACACATGCATGCATGCATGTCTGTCTGTACGTATGTATGCATGTTTGTATGCAAGCATGTATGTATGAATATAAACCGGTATGTGTGTATGCATGGATGCGTGTATGTATGTAGGTAGGTAGGTAGGTAGGTAGGTAGGTAGGTAGGTATGTGTATGTGTATGTGTATGTGTATGTGTATGTGTATGTGTACGTGTATGTGCGCCTTCGGCCCTGAGAATTGCACCATCCAGCGCGCCATGATCGAATGCAGGGAAAACATCTGGATTTTCGAAGCGAACTTTCAAACCTCTGGTCGTCTGGGCCTGATTGCCGGTCGGGCAGCTGCGGTGTCGCCGTCGCCGCCCCGGCGCCGCCTCGTCGCGGCTTCGCATGGCTCTGCACGGTGCTGCGTTGCTTTTCGCGCTGCTTGGCGTTCCGTTGAGTTGCTTCGCGTTGCTCCGCATTGTTTCTGCAATGCTCTGCGTCAACTTTAAGCTGCATCGTTTCGCATCGCGTTGTTCGGCAGTGTTCCGCATTGCTTCGCATTGCTTCGCAAAGGTTCGCATTGTTTGGTGTTGTTTGGCACTGCTTGGCATTACTTGTCCTCGTTTTGTGTTGCTGTGCATCGCTTTGCACCACATGTATTGCATTTCGTTCGTTAGTTGCACCACCTAGATTGCACCGCGTTGATTCTCTTTTTTTCTGAAAGCGAATTAGGACCCACCGGCACCCCAATGCCAGGATGATCGATCCCACCCTGGGGACGCGCGGTTTGAAATTATTCTGCCCACTCGTTCATGCGAGCTGTGAATTGATACCACCCCAGCAAGGCCAAATTCGACCCCCCCCCACCACCACCCCGTGCAAGCGCTATGCGCGTACGCTCGTTTATGACAAGTCCTCGAATTCGAACAACTCCCATGCAGCAGCTGGGCCGACATGCGCACACGCGCGTCGTCGCGCGCATGCCAGAATCCGTCAACATCCTTAGTCGTCGCAAAGACTTCGAAATCGAGCGCCCCGAGTACATACGAAACACACTGTTTCGCACCATGATTTGTTTAAAAGGTCTGCGTGCGCGCTCTTGCGAATTCTTCAGGGAAGCACTGGTTGTTCAACATGTTCATCACATGCGACCGAACGTTCCTCTCGCGCGCGCATGTCGAAATCACTCGGACGCCTTGCACGCGTGTTGAGGGGGGGGGGGGGACGATCCTTATCAAATAGCGACATGTGAGCCATTCGCGCCTGTCGGCCACGCGCGCATGCCGAAATACTTCCAAAACCTTCATCACCGATTTGTGGACACCATCGTCATCGGCTTGCGTGATCACCATCGGCGCCGTCATTGGCCTTGCCGCCGTCATCGTCATCGTCCTCACCAATATCGCTACAATCATCAACGTGTCTGCCTTTGTCGGCGTCGCCATGATACCGTGCCCGCCCGAAACACCCACTCGCAATGAAATGCCCACGCGTCACCGCGGCCTTCGAAACGCGCTGGGGAGTCCCCAGCGGTCAGGGTGTAATCACCGCGGCCACGTTGGTCGCGCCAGACTAGCTGGCGGTTCTGCACGCAAGTCTGCGCGGGCTAACGCGGCCGCAGCGACGTGCCACCCAGCGCCAAGCAGTCCTCGCAATCGCCGCCGAAGGGGTTCTGCAAACCAAGTTGCGGGCTGGTGGGCGGGATGATTGTGCGAGCAGTGGGGTTGACAAATTCAAGTTCGGCAGAGTGAAATGCACTACTTAGATAGCACCACGTTGACTGCAGCAAGTCCGCGTAGACAGCATGAAATCACTGTTTGGGGCCCACACTGGCTAACATAGTGTTCGTATCTTTGGGTGACGCCGACAAGCCTCTGGGGGACCGCGTCGCGACAAAATCACGGCCTCGGATGGCTGGGTCCGTCCAGCGCAACCCGCCAGCACGGAAGCTCCTTTTGTTTGTTTGTTTGTTTGTTCGTTTCGGCCTTTCCACAAGCCTGCAGTCCACGCCCACAGACGAGCGGCCGTAGGCACCCGCAGGAGCCCCGACAGCGCGCGGCGCCCGCCTAGTGTGTAAATATATATATATATATATATAGATATATATTATATATATGCATATATATATATATATATATATATATATATATATAATAGGAAAATTGTGTTGTATATATATATATATATATATAATAGCCAACTAATTGCACACTGCCGCCGAAAGGATCCCGATAATTCAAGCAGTGGCGAAACGTCCTGGCTCGTCCAGGGCGGTCGGCCCCTGCTCACCCTGACTCCAGATCCGCCCTACTTCGGCTATTTTCCAACCAGAAATTGCGTCGGAAATCCACCTAAAAGAAACCGAAAAAGGAGGGCGGAAATTTCTGCACCCAAGATGAAGTCGGGCGGAAATCCACAGAGGCAGGGCGGAAACAGCCACAGCAAAGCAGGGCGGACACTGGCATCACCGGGGCTTGACAAGCAAGGCGGAAATGCCAGGCCCTGCTTACGAACTTCCCCGCACGCAGCAGGGCGCATCCGGAGTCAGGGCAAGATCACTTCCCAACCCCGCTCGCTCCGGCGACCGGCTCCCCCTGGGACGGAGCCCCCCCCAGACCCCCGACGTCGTGACTTTTTCACAGCGTCGACCCCCAGAGGTCTGGACCTCTTCCCCGGGGCCGGCTCTGCGTCCTGGGTCGTTTTCTGACGCTCCCGAGGCCCGGGGAGGGCCCCCAGGAGGCCGAACATAGGGAAAAACCTCCCGTCGTGATTTTTCCACGACGCCGGGAGGTCTGGGCTAGGAGGAGGAGGAGGAGGAGGAGGAGGAGGAGGAGGAGGAGGAGGAGGAGGAGGAGGAGGAGGAGGAGGAGGAGAGGAGGAAGGGGAGGGAGGAGGAGGGAGAGGGAGGAGGGAGGAGGAGGAGGAGGAAGGAGGAGGAGGAGGAGGAGGAGGAGGAGGAGGAGGAGGAGGAGGAGGAGGAGGAGGAGCCCCCGCAGGATGCGGCCGTGGCCCGCCACCCGTCCCCGCCAGGCCTGGCACCCGTGGGGTCGCCACCCCGCCGGAGCCGGCCGCCGGGCGCGCGCCGCTCCGGACCCGCCCGCGCCCGGCTGGCCCGCGCTCCCGACACTGCTGCCGTCCGAAGGGGGGGGGAGAGGGGGGAGAGGCCGAAAATAGAGAAAAACCTCCCGTCGTGATTTTTTCACGACGCGAGGAGGTCTGGGTTTGTTGCTTCGCACCATCGGGCGCCCCCTGCCCCCGCCGCCGCCCCGGCTCGCGCGCCGGACGCGCCGCGGGCAGCAGGCGGAAAGCGCGGAGGCCCCCCGGACCTCAGGGCGGCACTGCTGCCGTCCGACAGGGGGGGGAGAGGGGGGAGAGGCCACCCGTCCACCCGACATCCCGATTCGTGCCCTCCCCAGACCTCCCGGCGTCGTGAAAGAATCACGACGGGAGGTTTTTTGCGCTATCTTCGGCCTCCGGGGGCCCTCCCCGGGCCTCGGGAGCGTCAACAAACGACCCGGGACGAAGAGCCGGTCCCGGGGAAGGGGTCCAGACCTCTGCTGAGATGAACGTCGGCTTTGTTAAAGCTTATGAGCTTTATAGCGAGTTGCTAAGGTTGGTACAACGTCCATACAACCCTTTCACAAAGCAGCAGCAAGCTGCTGTAGCTAGTGAGCTTGTTTATCATACTTAGCTAAAGCCAGCGTGGCTTTTAGTAGTTCAACATAAACTGTATAAAGGTTTACATGTTGCTAAACAGTTTATGGTTTATGTTGGATAACTGTGATAACTTTGATAACTCATTTATCTCATGTTAACATAGCTTTTTATGTTAGTTTAACATAGTTTTTTTCCAAAATTTGAAGTCCAAACACATTATGTTAAGGTAACATAAGTGTTCGAATAGGATAACATGATGCTCAGAATAGTTATAACATGACAAACTTTTTCAGAAAAAAGTTGATCTCGTTTTTCTCAAAGGCCCAACACAAGCAGATCTCCACGGTTCAACATAGCTCCCGATGCAAACCAAACGTTGATTTTTTTCGAACCAAACATATCTTCCGTTGCTAACCAAACATATGTTCCCTTTGCTAACTCAGCTCATGCTGGGAATCCAAAGAACATGCCCGAACCCATTTGTAGGCGACCTGGCTCTGAAAAACTCGGTGATTTTTACCTAGAGATAGCTCAGCGAACTCAACATCAGCATGCAGAGCAGATGTTCAACATTGAACTGTGGATGAGAGGTATGAGCATCGGACACGACGGTTTCGAGATATATTTTGTGATTTTGCAGTTGCATTTTGCCATCCGTAGTTGCAGGATTTGCGGCTTAAAGCATTCGCTATAGCTTCCAGCAGCTTTCTTCAGCTATGTCTCAGCTTACCGAAGCTTTCAAAACGGAGTTCCAGAAGATTCTGAATTTGAAAAAAATGAAGGCGAACGAGCATATGGATATGCTGATGACCTGCCTTCGGGCACACAAGTTGGCGTACACAATGAACAGCATCGAGCCGAAATTTTTTCTCGCGCACAGTGCAAACCGTGGAGGGCTTCTTCTGAGCCCGCACAATGTGCATCGCAATGCAGCTCGGATTCATGCAGCTGGTGCCGACATGCGCCAGCTATCAAATGCCGTTTGCATCGAGCTTGGAGTCAACTCCCCCCTCCGTTGGCAGCGCGTTGCTAAGAACAGGGCGCTGGTGGACAGAGCCGATGGGCTTCTAGCGCCAGTTAATGGCTCCGAGCGGTACGTTACAGTCGGGTGTGGACACACCACGGCTTTCTGCAAGTTGGCAGGGGTGCAGGGCAGGACGTCGGAGAAGTCATTGCAGGCGGCTGATTCAGATGCGATTGACGTGCAGAAGTTGTCCCAGAATGTACAATTCAAAGCCATGATTGAGAAAGGCTGGGCGTGGGAGGTGGTCCCAAGTATCATTGACGAGCTGTTCCCAGGCTTCGCCTCAGTAGCCCAGAAGGCTTTAAATACTCAGAACCACATCGGCACGGAGGTCGGAGAGCTGGAGACCTGCATGACGTTGGCGGCGATTGCCAACGACCCAGGAATGCGCCAGCTTGCGGATTGGAAAGCCATGGCTATCGAGAACGTAGTTTCGCTCAACGTACCGAGCGCGAAGTACAGCAAGACATTGCTTGAGTTTGTCGAGAATTTCGGAGGTGGCGATGGCGCTCCTCTCGTGTCGTTCATGGACTCGGTTGCAAAGCAATTTGGTTGCAACACTACGTTGGGGCAAGCTTTCTGGGAATCGATTACGAACACAGCTTTCGCATCGAAAACCAACATGTATCCTTTGATTCGGGTGGCACTTGCAATTGCAAACCTCACGGGTGACAAGGTTGAGGACGGCGCGGCGCGCTTGCTTGTGAAGAATGACGTCACAAAGGTTGCTAGCAAGCCTAGGATGGCTGAAGCAATTACTGCTGAAAGCATTCTTGGCGAAGCCATGGATATCGCAAGGGGGCTTGATGGCATCGATGCGGCGTTGCAGCCATTAGGTCAGCTATTCGTGAGGATTGCGTTGAAGCTCACAGGTAAGGAGAAGATGGGTCGGGAGGGCAAGGATTTTAAATGGGGCGACATATGCAATTCATTTCTGACCAGCCTCAGCGACCTCAAGGGTCACATGGTAACGTTCGACGAGTGGTCTAAACACGCGGCCTCGAGCGGCGCTGCAGCCGCTGCCAAAGCGAAGCCGAGCGCATCCAGCACGGCGACGCGCAGCGACCATAAGGACCCGACATGGATTGCCAAGAAGGCTGGGTATTCGGTGGGGTGCTTTGTAGTCCAGAAGGACGTTGCAGTCCAGATGCTTTATACTATCTTCAGCATCGGTCAGACTGTCAAGCTTCGCGAAGCTGTTAACCACGACCCGAGCCGAGAGCCACATGCGGCTGAGATTACATTTGAGGATCTTCTTCAGAAGTGGTCAATATCTAAGGCTGCGCTGTCAAAACAGATGGATGGTGATCAGCAGCGCCCGCAACAGCTGTACATCGACAAGCAGAAGGCTGCGTTGTACCGAGCTCTCCTTGAGCTGGATGCCAAGCACGTGGGCAAGCATAAGCTGGCGTTCTGGCGGAAGCCAGACGGGGTGTGGACTACTAGCGCCATCAAGCAGGGCCAGCTTATTTTGGTCCCAGTGGTTCCATTCATCAACATAAGTGCGAAGAACAATGGGTCTGGCATTTCACTTGGCGAGCATGCAATTGACAAAGACACCAAGGTTCACTTTTTTGTGTTGCCTGCATCTAAGCCGCAAGACAATGACACCAGCACCCTGTTCGATGAAGCCGCGTTGGTGGCTGCACACTGGTGGGTCGCGCCAACCTACGATAAGAAGCAAGCCAACATGGCTACGAGCCACGTGTCGCACGGTGGCTTAATGTTGCCAGTGCTCACCAACAAAACCGACATCGGGCCCAATGTGAAGCTCCAGATGCTCGTCAAGCCCAAGGCTAAGGAGGTGCCAATCCACGAGCAGAGCGTCAAGAAGCAGCAGAGGGCTTGAACAGCATCCATCAGCCACGGGTGCTAGTTTACAGAGGGGTGTGTTTTGCATCGCACTTTTGCAATATCTCGAGTTCTAATCCAGGGCACCCCCAGCACTCTGCAGTGCTACAGTCATATGCTGCCGCGCAGTAGCAGGGGATAGTATAAGGAGGAGCGAGGATGAGGGTGGAGGTCGCGCTGTTGCCCCGTCGGCTAGCACGAAGCTTTGATGTCGGACACATCCCTTTTGCGTGCGAACGGGTTTACCAGCCATGCGCTTACCAGGCTGTTGACGCAGCCTTGCACTGACATAGGAAAAAACATTGCGAGTGTGGAGCGAGATGCTGCGGGGGGTCAGCATTTGCTACTCTGATCCTGACTGGTCGCCCGCAGTCCGTCTGCTTCATTCATTCCCTCAAGCCCGTGGGCTCCAACAGTTGCCCCTATTGGTCATGTCTTCCCTTAGCCGCGTCTTTGCGTTTAGGGCGGCGCCGAACCAGGGCGCGCAAGAGTGGTGAAAAGGGGGGAGGGGAGAATCAGGTCAAACAACCATCCAAAAATGGTCGGCTCCACGAGGAGGGGCGATGATGATGGGATGTCACAGATAGAACGAGAGAACGATAACATTAGAATTCTCGCTTCGGCGAGGCCGTCATGAATATATCGCAAGGGGGCTTGCGACGACAGCGAACCGCGGGGCGAAGCAACTGACATGCTATGTGATGCCATGCGATCGGCCATCTTGGGTTCACCCTGCAGTATACTCTCGATATGCGATGCCATGCCGTGCTTCTGCAGGTCTTTGTGGCGCCCCCGAGCCTTCGAGGACTGTCCATGCCAACGAGTTGATGCGCCATGCGGGGCAGATGAGCCTAAGTGTAAGTCGCATATGTCGTCTTTCTCATCACCCCCCTCCCTCCTCCTTCTCCTGGCTCCGTGGCCTCTCTCGCTCATCTCATGGGGCGGCCCCCCACCTCGCCCCCCTC